>JAPEVW010000022.1:2906468-3129275 GCA_027921565.1 Artemia sinica
GAAAGAATTATTCCCAGATAGAGAAACCCAGATAAAAGATACAAATATGGGAGTAGAAAGAATACAGTCAGGAATGAGGACACCCGGTTAATATGGAAGAACATGAAATAGAAACAGTGGCGATAATACACGAAGAAAAATCGTTATATGAAAATACGAGTAAATCAAAGCCAAATCACCCTTCAGATGCTGTGCAAAATGTAGGGGAGTTGCGGGTAAGAGAAAATAGAATTATAGAACGAACAGACTCAGAAAACGAATTAAGAAGATATAATGACAGAGAGAATCAGAGTAGGCCGAGTAGCAGGAGTAGTAGAAGCTCAATTTCCAGCAGGGGCTCGCGAAAAAGCAGTTATGTAGATATGACACAACATATATTAAAGTTAAGAGAAGAAGATAGAAAAGAAAGAGAGAAAGAGAAAACAGCTAGAGAGCAGAGAGAATAGAGAGATAGAAAAAGCCAGAGAGGCCCATAGAAAAATTAGTGAAACAAAGCACCTAGAGCATATAAAAAAATTACAGGATGAGATAGATCAAATTGAAAAAGATAGTCAAGCCCAAACAATACTTCATCAGGCTCGTATAGATAAAATTGAAAAAGATAGTCAAGCCGTGAAATACATCATCAGGCCCGTATGGAAAAATTTGAAAAAGATAGACAAGCCAATGAAATATATCATCAGGCTCGTAAGGAAACCCTTACTAAAGCTTGTGAAGCCCGTAAGGGAAGGTCAATGAGTGAGAGATTATCAGAGAATTATCACACAGTAAATGCTGTAACGAAAACAATACGCAACTTCGTTAACAAGGCGGAAGGTGGACTGGGCCATTAAAACAAAAATGAGAGGGTTAGCCAACCTGTCTAAAAAATGAAATGCTTGATAGGCCAGTTTGAAATCTTGTTTAAACCACAAAAATGGGATGCAGAAGTGCCTGAGCCACATAATATTGAAAATATGACGCGCAAAAATGATTTCTAGGGAAAATTTTCAGAAATAGAAAACTTGAGAACACTTAAACGAATATGAGACGCCAAAAAATATTTGCAAAAATTAAGCACTGATTGTACCAGAGAAAAATAAGACAAAAATTTTATTATACGCGCTTTTCCTTGTGAAGTTCGAGAAATTTTAGTACAATATGAAAAACCAAATGTCGGAATTCAGTTACCATTTGATAACAAAATAATTGTTTATGTGGTAAAAGTAAAGAAAACTAAAAGAGAGAAAAAAATGCAAAGTGGAACTACAATAAAGAAAGGCAGTCAAAAATGATGGACACTGGAGTCCAATTAAGACTTAATGACGAATTTATTTAATACTACGGCAAAAGAAAAGAAAACTAAAAAGAGAAAAAGAAATATTAACAGGAATTACAATAAATAAATACAGTCAAAAATAGTAGATACTGGAGTCCAATTCAGATTTAATGATGATTTAATGTGCGCGATTGGAAAATTTAAGAAAAGTAGGGATGAAAAGAGAAATGCAAAAAAAGAGACAAAATTTGGAGATTCAGCCTGCAGTGGCGAGTAATAAAAAATTGGATGGGCTGTGCCTAGCTACCATAAATAATAGGGGGACAAAGAGGGCCAAGAACCATAGGGAATAAAACACGATGATTACAAAATAGTGATGGACGTCCTACAACAGGATGGGGAAAAGTTGCGAGATATTTAATGTCGGGTCGGATTGGAAAAACTTGGGAAGTAATTTGAGATTAGTCCTATCAACTCTAAGGGAGATTTGGCCTCTTTTGCGGGGAAGGAACCCCTTTGGGGAGCCATGAATGATGGACGATTCATTCAACGGACAACTGGTTGGCAGTTGTGACCCTGTACCGAGAATTTGCCTCTCTGATCTAGAGTTTTCGGGGGATACTCTCTCCCAGTCACTTCATATCTCACCCAAACCTTTGTCCAGTAACCCTATTCATAGTTGTTACTCTTTATGGGAATCGACAATTATTTCTGGCAAACCTTATCCAGTATCCAAATTTCATCTTTCAATTAGTATCAACGCCTATCCTTCATTCGATTATTTTAGGGGATGGGACCCAGTAAAAAGCAATCAAGGTTCACTCCAGATTTTTACTTCATTTCCCTGAACCCCTATCGTTTTCAGAGGGCTGTGTATTTTCGGCCTTAAATTATTTGAAATTATGCGAAAGGGCAATTTATATTTTAAGTGAGAGGTGGTGTTGTTTCCACCGATGGAAATTAAGAGGCTAGTGCAGCCAATTTTTCATTATGGCTGGCATCATCGAATGTGCCAAAAACTGATTCTCTGCTCCTCTCAAATGTAAATTCTTGAGAGCAAGAAAAGTAGTATTTTTGATTGTGCTGAGCACGATCATTTTCTGTGAAAACTTGGGGATTTCTATTTTCAAAAAAAAGGCGGATGCCAAACGATAGAGACCATGTTGGTTCTACATTAGAGACGTGTGGATGACGACAGATCCTGAGCCAAGCGGTGGAAGTAGAGGCACTGGTGGAAGAAAGAAGACAAATGGAGTTTGCAAAGTTGAAGTTAAGTGTTATATTTGTAAGAGTGGACCAGCGTGACGCATGGGTGGTCGTTTATCCTACGGGGGAGGTGTTAGGGTTCCACCCCTGTTTCCTTCTTTTCAGATAAATGACCGATTTCTTTTCTGTAATTATATTGGCCTACAAGATAAATTTCAATTGTAAGTTAACTCTCGTCGCCAAGGCAACGATTTTGCAAGAGAAAGTAAATGCTTGGATTTTAATTCAGTATGAGTCATCGCATGGGTTTGCTCAAATTCAAGTCATTGATTCTGAAAGTACGTGTAGGACAATTCAATTGAGAGACCTGATATATTTGATTTGGCTGCGTCACACTGAGCCCACACCCAAGTGCCAAGATTCATTAAGTGTCCTAATATTATTTAGTTAGTCTGTACTGAGAGTCTACGTTGAGACCCCGTGTGGGGATCTATATATGTGTTTTTTGTGATATTACATTCTCTTTGGAAGATTACAAAAAGCTATTTTCTATAGCTGTGTAGACTATTTTCCCAAGAACCAAGACAGGGTAGGAGAAGAGTTGCGAGATACCGTCAATTATGATATCGACAGGGGGAGGGGTCCGTTTACCTTCCGAGGAGATAGCTAAAGATTTCAGTGGTGACCCAGGCTGGGTACACCCTTGGCCTTAGAGTTCGGCCATTTGACTGTTCGATTACTTTATCATAACCAGGGGCAGGGTATATTGTAAATTGGATACTGGTGTCACCAGGGCTTTCCCCTCCAATAAGTGGTGTTGCACCATTTTTGCACCAATAAGTGGTGACACCCGTACCTTATCACCCAGATACTTCTAAAGATGTAAATACAGAGTTTTCGTCACTTGTTATGAGAACAACTTGTTATTGAAAAGATAAGAGCGACAAGGGTTCATTGGTTGGTTTCCTTCTTTTGGGGCTTATTGGTGCGTTCGGATTGTTTTTGGAGGTAATCGAAGCATCTTTGAAGTTTACTCAGCAAGGGAAGTTTTGATTCCTGCCCTCAACTGGTCTCCACGGTTTGAGGGATCACTCTCGCAGGGACAACTGGCACTTGCATCAGGTGACCAACCCCTTTTCTGCTTGTCTAGTCAGTGAATCACTTATACAGAATACTGATTACTTTAGGGGAACAAGTGCAAAGGTCATGCTTAATCAGCCCCATGGATGAACTAGCACCAACAGCAGACTTATTTGCATGAGTGCTGAATTTAATTTATTATCATTGATTCCAAGATCTTGCTCAGTATTTACAGAGGAAAGTGGGTGACCTGAGAAATAATAAATGCAACAAGGGTTCGTCTGGTCGGTTTTGTTTCTTTTGGGGCTTTTTCATGCTGTCGGATTGTTTTTGGAGGGGATAGAAGCATATTTGGAGTTTACTCAGGAAGGGAAGTGTTGATCCCTGCTCACTGGTCCCAGAGTGTGAGATATATCTCTCCGTCAGGGACACTAGCGCTTACATCAGGTGATCAACCCTCTTGTGCTTGCTGGTCAGTAAGTCGACACTAGGATGTAAATTCAAATTTGCCAAAACGAAAACTATATTGGCAATGGCAACCAGGGCTTCCACTCTCGAATCTTAAAATTTGAGGACAAGTCTTAAAAATTCGAGGAGTTTTCGGGAACAAGTGTTCAAGATTCGGGGAAAAAAGAAAATGGAATTTCTTTGGGAAAATTTGGGAGCCAAAATGGTTTTAGCTTCGTTTCCAGGCTCAAGTAGGGCTGGATCAGCGTAGTAAATCAAGCCATTTACAGAGTAGGTCTTAGAGCCAGAGCACAGGATTGAAAACCATAGCTGAAAACACTTATTGCTGATATTGCGGTGAAAAACCTTCAAAATTGTTTAAGAAAAAGAGTGAACACATTTGAACTGTAAATACCAGTAGCAGTTTTTGATTAAGTAATATAATCTCAGTAATTCATTAATAATAATTAAAAACAAAATACTGTTTGCGGTTTTAGATAGGTAAATTAAACAGACAAAAATCAGTCTATAAGTATGGGGGCAACATTAAAAACTATAGAACAAACAAGAACTAAATTAAAACAAGTAAATTTAAACTTAAATTAAAAGAGAATTTTGACGACAATGACACATTATTGGTTTTTCATACTGATTCTAAAGTTTTAGGTTGTTTACCCCCCCCCCCTCCGGAAAATCCCCCCGCATAAAAAACGTGTTAAGAATCCAATAAACACAGTGAAGAACTGCACCTAAAATCTAATGAAATCCTAATGATAAACAGGGCTTCGTTGCCTTGTGAGATATTGGTCACTCCGTGAGAAATGTTAAAACTTTAGTTTTTGGGGTTGAAGGGGCAAAAAAAAGGCACCTATGTTAGGTAAGGTTACGTATTTAATATACGTTAGGCTTACCCCCACCCCCCGCAATGTGCAAATATATAGCCAAAAATTGTTTTTAAACTATTATATTTTTATCATACTTTGTTTTATTTCATTAGCATTAACGAAATTTCACTTATCGCGTGTTTATGGATTCTTAACAATTACCAAGACCGAAAAAAAAATCCCCCCTTACAAAAATACACCCCCAGAAAATGCTCACCCGATGAACATACCCACCCCCCCCCCGGAAACATACAATATGAAAATAACCAACCAACCAACCCCTGCAGGAACATACCCCTCGACACATACATTTTGTTCATTGTTTGTTTCTACTATGCTTTCCTTTTCATTGGTTACCTTATAATTACTATATAGTCACCGATTAAACCCCAACCCCTCCCACAAATCTGCGGCCATCCATGTTCCAAATATAGTACTTATTGCAGTCTCATTTTTATATCAGCCCATCTAATGCCTGACATGATAGCAATAGGCTACAAATCATATACAAGTACTTGTTCTTTGTCTTTACACTAACATTATTTGGCATTATTAACCAACAGTTTGTGATAAATAAGTCCAAAAATAATAAAAAAAACTTGACAAGAAAACAATATGAACCTAATAACCAAATTTTTACTTTAAGCTGTAATGGAAATTTTCTCATGAATAATATTTCTGGGGGTCACTTCCATTTAAATTCCTTATTCCCGACCTTGTAAATAGTCTATAGCTAAGTTTTGCCCCATTAAGAGGGGGGAAGGGGGGTGGTGCATTTATATGGTAAGAATATGGTATTTAGGGATAGTTCTCAAGAAGAAATAATTATACAACAATTTCTTTATATTATTTTGTTTTTATCTCAGAATTAGCCTTCATACTGGGTTACTAATTGTTCAAGCATTAGAGGCTGTAAAGGTAGGCCTATATATTTAAACAAGTTTACTTGGCCATCCCGAATTTGAGCAGAACACATTTTCTGAAAATTTCCTTCGCCTAACTAACAGCTTGCAAGACCGTAAAAAATTATAAAACTGCAGTTTAAAATATTACACCAACTGAAAAATATTACACGGGTGAAGTGACCTGAATAATAATTGTGAGGGGAATGCTGGGTGAATTGAGGATTAAAAGGCGGTATGTAAAAATACGATTCTCAGATAAAAAAGAAAAGAACCTAAATTTTACACACCCAATGAAAGACAACTTTAAATGGTAAGAATTCCCGGCAAAAAGATCAATTCCTTCAAGATATTATGCATTCAATCATTAAGTATTAAACTTAATAAAGTATGTCCAAAACCAAAAATAGCAAAAGAAAACAAAATTTAAACTTAAGATTCGGCTTTCAAAACAATTGGTCCTCTTTAGAAGTTCAATTTCAAAACCCAAAATCAACTGAGCGTTCCGTTAAACAACTTTAAGTATAATTCTTGGCTAATTTTGTCAAGATTGTCTTGAACACGAATCACATAAATGTAACAATCCTATAGCATTCGGAACAGGGTTGCCACCGTCAGTAGGATTGTACTAGATCTAGTAAAAAAAAAAAATCTAGTAAATTTAGAGGATCTAGTAAATTTCCCGAAATCTAGTAAAAAGTTTATAGTAAACAAAACTTTTTTTTATTTTCCATGAATTAAGGGAAAAAAGTTATCGTAAACATATGACAATTTACAATTTTTGCTTGTCTGTTTTACAGTTTACAATTTGCTTGTCTGTTCAGAGACAGACAAGCAGTCACCTATTTTCATAAACAGACACTTCACTTCCGGCGTCTAAAGGTCGACAAAATCAGCTTTCTGTGTATCAAACCTTACCAACTAAAAATGAAGCTATAATGACACTTGGATTTGTGATGACTGGGAATCTATTGGAATCCAAAACAAACCACCCAAGGTGACTAGGTGAATCTCCTCAGTTTGAAAATTTTTATGAGCAAAAAGGAGCATGTTGAGAGAAATTAAAAGTAAGTAGAAATGTAACATTAATATATATATATTATAGTATATATATATATATATATATATATATATAGTATATATATATATATAAATATATATATATATATATATATATATATATATATATATATATATAATATATATATATATATATATATATATATATTCATATATATACTATATATATATATATATATATATATATATATATATATATATATTATATCATATATATATATATATATATATATATATATATATATAATATATATATATATATATATAGATATATATATATATATATATATAATTTATTAGGTGAATCTCCTCAGTTTGAAAATTTTTATTGAGAAAAAAGGAGCATGTTGAGAGAAATTAAAAGTAAGTAGAAATGTAACATTATATATATATATATATTATATATATATATATAATATATATATATATATATAGATATATATATATATATATATATATATATATATATATATATATATATATATATATATATATATATATATTATATATATATATATATATATATATATATATATATATATATATATATAATATTATATATATATATATATATATATATATATATAATATATATATATATATATATATATATATATAATATATATATATATATATATCTATAATACTATATATATTATATATATTATATATATATATATTGAGCATTTAGTAAAAACAGATGCGATCTAGTAAATTTTTCCTCTCCGATTTAGTAATTTCTTCCAGGTCAGGATGGCAACCCTGTTCCCACGGTGAGGCCTTACCATTGCACTTAGGATTGACTGACCTCTGTGCTTCCCCAACGGGGGCACTCGAGAGCGCAATTTTGGGTAGTGGGGGACTGCATTCGCGAGGACTTCTGACCAGGGTTACCATCGAGGCTACGTTCGTACCATTTTTTGGTACGTTTTACGATACGGTCCTTAAAACGTTAGGTTTTTGAATTTATGTTACAGTTTTGAATAATGAGTAAGTTTAACATTCTTTTCCCCGTGAAAAATTCTGCTATTCCAATTTTAATTACACTGACGAGTATCGACATTCTTTCACAGGGTTGCCATCGTTTAGTAGGATTCTACTAGATCTAGTACATTTCCTGAAATCTAGTAAAAAGTCATGATTTGTAGTAAACAAAATTTCTTTTATTTTCCATGAATTCAGGGAAAAAAGTTAGGGTCCATTCATTACAAAATCTGATTTCGATTAGGTTAGATATTATGGCTACTATTTCTCTCATTTTTGCGATTTCGCGTCAACCCTAGTGCTTAAAAATGTCTACTTTTCTCTCGGCTTCTTCTTGATACTCGCTTGAAAACGCAAACTATTTAAAATCAGGACTGGTATGCCGGCTTAATTTGTTTTCAGAAATTTTCCTAGACTCTCATAACAGCTGCTACGTTTGTTAGTTAGCCTTGACCCTTTTTAAAGACGCTGCTGGAAACGAAATTTTTTCACACTTGCCCAAGTACTTTCTGACTCTGCAGCTTGCCCATTTCAAGTGCTGGAGCAGAGAGACAGTTCTTGATATTCATAAAAACTAAAAACCGGAATAGGCTAAATGTCTCGAGTGTTTGGTCCTTGATGAAAACAAAGCAACTTGTCCTCAGGTCGTCAAGTGGAGTACTTGACTGGGTGATCCCCAGCAATTTGACTCGGGCAATCAAGAAATGGAAACAATTAGATCCCTTCAGTAAGAATTCAACACTAGTGGATACTTTAAATTCGGACGAGACCGAAGACGATTAAAGCTTTTTAAGTGCGACTTTTTTTAATTATGACTGCATATTTTTCTTCTTACTTTTCAATTAGTATTATTTGCCTGACCTGAAGAATTGACACAATTATGTTTTTTCAAACTAATTATTGTATGTTACACAAGTTTTCTTTTTCTTGGCAGCCCTAGTCCAAATTGAGGTGTAGTTTTTAATTTACATATTTTCACAGCTAAAGCTCTAGCCGATTACTTCATTTCCGCTTTGAAGAGACATAGATTGTATTGGTTTTTGACTCCCTTGAATAAGAACAAGAGAGAATCCAGAAAAAAATCATTTCGAAAAAAACCTAAATTAATTGCTTTAGAATTTGCCAGAAATCTTTGTTAGCAGCTTATCCCTTATTTAAACATCAGCCCAATTAGTGTTTTAAAAGTGGCAAATTTCCTCTTAAAAATGCAAAATTGAAGGGTTTAGATTTCAAACCTAAAAACAGAAACCGGGGGACAAATTTCAAAAGCCGTCACTCTCAAACACACCTCAGATTCTTAGCACTCCATCGCCTGAATTGCTTCGTGAATATGAGTTGTGGCTGTTTTTCTTCCTTGATTATTTTTTAATTTTTAATATATCTGAATTTTATGACCTGAAGACCATTGATAAATTTAAAGCTGGGCTTCACCAGCAGGATTTATTTTAGACTATTGTTGGACGTCTTGGATACACCACATCTGTAATATGAAGCCTATCCAGTAGTACATCCAAATGATAAAAAAAAGGATTTTTGAACTTATAGGTTTCTGGAAATTCCAATCATACAATGAAAACGAAAGAAAAGAGAAATAGATAAAAAAAGAAGAAAACAGAAAACAAGATTGTGGAAATCTTATTGATCATATCGTATAAAAAAAATCCATGCTTGATGGTGCGCGTGCGGCGGCAGCCGCACGTGCAAATTTTTTTTTTTGAGTATTTAATAAAAACAGATGCGATTTAGTAAATTTTTCCTCTCAGATTTAGTAAATTCTTCCAGGCATTTGAAATGCATTAATCTAAATCCAAGAAAATTACACTTTTGTGAAAATATGAAGAACCGTCTATACTTAAATTGTAATGGCCTGGTTTTTAAGCAAAGTAACACAGGAGACAAAAATTAATGAACAAGAGAGTAGTGAAAAACTATGGTATGTAAAGTAATTTTTGCTAAGAATAGTCACTAGGGGGGTGGCACCGTGATTGAATGATTTTCTGGGAAATATCGGGGAACCAAATTTTTTTACGGGGAGACACATAGATTTTCGGGGAAATCCCCAGAAATTCGGAGATAGTTTTAGCCCTGATGGCAACAGCGCGGGAGGACTTTCGAAATCTGATAAACGTTGAATAGGCTAGCCTATTCCAGGATTTAAATTTTACAATAACATATGGTTTGTTGATCAACAATGATGATAGATTCCTGAACATGGATTTTTTTAACTTTGTTTTCAACTTGCAAAAATTAATTTATGCTACATAAAAGATGTTCACTCAGGAAGTTTATTACAGTAAAGTCATTTCAATAAGCTACAATGAATGCAAGGCTAGTGTTGCTTTATTTTGCTTTTGTTTTCAAAGACACTAGCATATTTTGTTAAATTTTTTACCAAATCATATTATTGAGTTACAATCTAAGTGAATATTTCACTGAATGCCTTTTTTATGCTCTTTACAATTATAATAGCCTAATCATTCTTGTCAGAAATGAATTTTACCCCCACCCCTATTTATACATTTCAGGGTATATGTTTGCAAATTAGGGGGGTGGGCCCCCACCCCCCAAATGTGCAAATATATACCCTGAATTGGTATATATAGGGGTCAGGGCTAAAATTCATTTCCAACAAAATGGTTATTATATTTGTAAAGAGCATAAAAAAAGGCATTGAGTGGTATATTCACTTTATTTTTAATTCAATAATATGATTGGTAAAAATTTACCCATATTTTTTGTCACCAGGCATTCTCTATAAAAATTAAGTAGGCCTATTGATATCTGCCAAGTTTGGTGACAACATTTGAAAGTAGGGCAAAGTGCAGTGCTTAGTTGGAAAGATAGGCCTAGTAACAAATTTATGTTATTTTCTAGGTAAGCATAAGAAATAAGAAAACTGAAGTAGTAGCCTAGCTAAAACTTTTATAATGCCATTGTTGAGAGTCAAACTCTTTTCCTCAAATGCATCAGATCAAAATTTTGAGGTTGCCATTTTGTTCATAATAGTTAAAAGATGAACTTACTATGACTATTTATTCTACCACCCATTACTCTTGTCTGTCTGGTTATTGTTTCTTCACAGTTGATTCAATTTTCAGGTACATGGGTTGAAGCAATATATAAAAATTCAAGCAAGAGAAGCAAATTTAATCCTAATTTAGTTCTTTACCATGGTGGCTCCAATGGTGTACTTTTGTTTTGCTCTAATGCCATTCTTGAGAATTTTAAAGTTCTTCCTGCAAAAATTTACATATTTGTTTTAAAACAATACTTTAATATAAAAAATTATAGCAATAATTCCTGAATCAGCTACAAGTGGCATTTTTTCTCACAAAACAGTTATTTCTATAACAGATTCTTAAACTTGTTGTTATTATTGGTTATGTTGAGCCCCTTTAAAGATTAAAAATGTAAGTTCCCATGAATCAATTATTATTTTTAGAAATAGCATAAAAAGGCATCAAGTACTTTTTATGCCAAAATATATAATACTTTCTAGCTAAAATATATAAAAGACCAAGAATTTATTGCCAACAAATAATAGCTCAAAATATATATTCTCAATGAATTTTCTATATCCCTTCCTCCTGTCAATTGTTTACCATTTGCTGTTAAATTAACAAAGAGATGAAAGTTGTAGTATTAACAATCTATTGAGTGGGTTTATAAATAATATAAAAAAAATTCTGCATTTTTTGTATTCAAATGCCAGGAAGTCAATTATAATTTCAAAAGGACTAGTTATAGTGCCAAAATGAGATATTTTGCTTATTTACATTTGGAGGTTTTGAAGTCACAGTTTACAATAAACTGAGGCTAAAATTGTAACTAGGATGTTTCAAAATATTTAATAATATGCAGCATTCAGGCTTTTTTTTTTATCTTCAGTGTTTAGTACAACTTGTATTAAGAATGTTTCTGCTGTTCTAAGTGTAAATCTTAGGCTACTAATTTAATTGAAAGTCTAAGAGAGAAATAGGGTAAATAAATGTGTCACATTTGGGGTTTGATCTCAACTGAAGTTAGTATTTCAGGCCTTTATAGGTCAATAATTAGAATTTCACTATTGTTGTAGATTTTTAAACAAGGATTTTTGTCTTGTTTGTATTTCCCCCAGTAAGCCGGGGAGGCAATATGGAAGTTGTGAAAGAGATCATCCAGTTAAAAATGCTGAATTTTTGCATTATTAATGAGTATATAGACAGCTGATTGATTTTGATGAAAGCCATTATCATTGGCAAGTGTATGCAAGTTTAGAAAAGGGCAAGGGATCATGCTGAAAAATTGATTGTTGAATTTGGGTTTTCTGAGAATCCCCAGAGAATCTTTCTTTTGTTTTGCGTTTGTATATTTGACTTTGGGGGGGGGGGGGTAATTGGCAACTTGCTTTTACAGACATGTGCATTTACCATCTGAACAGGTGATATTATTCTCCTTCATTGTGCAGCTTGGAGAAATCTAAGGATTTCTCCTTGTGAACCTCCAGAACTCATTATTGAATTTTTTTCTATATTATGTAGTGACCAGGTGCAGTTGTGTTATCAGTTGCTTCCCAGTTGAGTATACTCTCTAGAGAACACTCAGTATCCAGTTTTTGTTAGAAAACATCAATGGATTCAATAGTAATGGTGTCTTCAGAGAGTTTATTCCAACTGATGACAATTATTGAGGAAAAGAATTAAGTGTAGATTCTGGATAGGTATGACTGCTTAGCAAGTTTCAGTTGATGACCTCTAGTTCTTGATTTAGGACCAAAAACTGAAAATAATGCTGAGAGAGTATTAGCCTTCACTAAGTTATAGGTTACAATTGTATCACCTCTATTTCTCCTTTTATCAAGTGTTGGAAGTTTCAATTTTGCTAGTATTGCAAGGTAGGAAAGCTCCCACATGCTGGATATCACTTTGGTTGCATGTCTCTTCTCATCTTCCAAAGCTTTTTTGTCTTTTTTTTAACAAGGGGAGACTAGAGACATTCCAACTTTAAGCTTGGGACAAACAAGTCCCTTATAGGGTAAAGGTGCTGATGATTCAACTGTGCAATTTTGGAACCCCTATTGAAATTTTCCTTCAAAACAGAATAACTCTGCTTAGCCATGACTTGGAGCGCCATTTTTGTATTTCAACAATAGGAAACTTTGACACAATATCCACTACACCCAGGTAAGAAAAGAATATTTAATTCAGTCAGTTTCCTGTTTTGGACAAGAAAGGAGCTCCCAACAATTTTTCAGGTATGCAATGTTCAAACTGCTATTACTTGGTAATTTATTGAAAAAAAAAGTTGGGATTAACACCAATGCATCAAGATACATCTAATTTTATCTGAATTTTAGTCACATTAGCTTTTTCTTGAAAAAAAAAAATGGCAACAAATATTATGTTGTTTAAACTAGGTGCCAAGTGTTGAAAATTCGCATTTAATGTAGTGGAATACAAGGCACACTAAAAATGTTCCTTTAGTCAAATTCAAACGTAGATAATGGCTTCTATAAATTGATTATTTCTTTTGCAAATATCTTGTAGTAACCTTTTCAAAATTTTCGACAGAAAGCAACAGGCCCTGTCAAAATATAGGTGACCCTGTCAAAACTACACTGAACATGTAAAACAGATGAGAAATAATTGGTATCAAAATATAGCTATTGGATTTATGGGTGCCAGCTACTGCCAAAAAGTTCATAGTTTAACCACAGCTTGACAAATACT
Organism: Artemia sinica; assembly: GCA_027921565.1. Taxonomy (NCBI): domain Eukaryota; kingdom Metazoa; phylum Arthropoda; class Branchiopoda; order Anostraca; family Artemiidae; genus Artemia; species Artemia sinica. Next base: position 2,920,018 of record JAPEVW010000022.1, read on the forward strand.
ATGCAATTTTCTTTAGTGACAAAAAAAGTTAGCTGCCATATTCTGTCAGTAAGATTCTGGACTTTCCTGACAAAGGGCAGTTCAAATTAAAATTTTTCAAGTGGATTAGAATCACAGATAACAGTTTAAAATGGCCAAATGTCGATAATATTTAAACTGTCAACAATGAACCAATCTTTGCTGGGCCATTAAAACTGACAGGAAGTGGGCCATTCCAGATAGCGTTTGGAGATGCTATTCCTGTTTCATATATGTAACACTTAAAAAAAAGAAGATTTATGTGATCTAGGTCACAACATGACACTCCTTATGATTTAACCAATTTTGTTATACTAAATACTACATACTTGAAACAATTTTGTTAGTTTTATTACTTCTACGTTTTGAATTGTGTTTTATACTTTTATACATTAAATGAAGTTGAATTGAAACAAAGGAACAAGAATATACCTGTTGAATACACCAGGTTCTACCCACAGGTATTCCCCAAGTATTTTGACACCTGTCAAATGTATCAGGTTCCGCCCACAGGTATTCCGCAAGTATTTCAACACATGTCAAATTTGGTTCTGACTTGCATCAAAAACAGGTAACTTTTTTGTTGTATTAAATTTGTTGGTAAAAATGTTCTAATTTCAGAAAATCAACATTTTGTACCTTTTTCAGATAAAACTTCAAACTTTTCATCAAACAATTAGATTCCTAGAGGTTTTTTTGTACATACTGAAACCCTTTTCAAACCAAAAGTCTTTAAATTAAGACTTCTGGAGTAGAAAACTGTTTTGTTTTTTTTTTGCAAAAACTGTTGAATCTTTGGTACCTTTACCCTACAGACTGATGACTTTAGGGGAGAAAGTGGGAATGATACATTTAATCAGTCCCACTGTTGAACTTTCACCAGCAGCAGACTTATTAGCTTGAATACTGGATTTTTTTAAAATGTCAATTTTCTTTTTAATGTCAATTTTCAAGATCTTGCTCATTCTTCACACAGGAGATTGGGTTGCCTGAGAAAAAATAAGAGCAACAAGGATTAATTTTCCTGCAGTGAATGACATGGCAGTTTGCAACATTGAATTCAAGAAGCCAGGCCTCAGCCCAATGGCAAAACAGTCCAAGATTATTTTTTAGAAGGGTATGACATAGCTGGTCCAATAAGCTGTAAATTTTAGTATTGAGCATTAGTTTACTACTGATGGTGGAAAGAGAATCCATGATAAAGATAATAAACAATATAGGACCCAAAACACTTCCCTGAGGAAGTCCACTCAAAACATGCTTAGATGCAGAACGAATGCAGTTACCAGAGCCATTAAATAACTGATTTCATTGATATTGTAGATAAAGAAAAGAGATTGAAGATCAAGGATCCATAGCAAGGATTTCACTTCAGGCTCAACTGTAAGTTGTTTGTTACAAACTTTGTCAAAACCTATAAAAAAGTCAGGTAGAAGCATGTCAGCAGGTACCCCTGTATCAAGTAACATAGTGATGTGGTCATATGATTCATGGATATTGGTATCAACACATCTTCTAGATTGAAAGTCATGCAGTGAGCTGTGCAAGAGATTATTTTGCTTCAAGATGTCTCTAACATCCTCAGCCAGTTTTTCCTCAAACCTTCTCTTCATCTCCTTGATTTGGTTAGTCATCTGGTTATGAAAAGTTTTGAAGACTTGATAATTTCCTAAGGTTTTCTTTCTTTTTTTCTGGCAATTCCATGTTCCATTATTTCTGTTAATTAACTTACTTATTTCAGTAGTTCAAAAAGGTAAATTTTAGGCTGGTTTTGCCCATTAATTCTGGTGCAAGACTTTTCAGCATCCCAAATTTCAGTTTTCACATTAGACCAACTCATATCAATATCATCAGTAATAATTGAATTGATTTGAAGTGAATTTATTTGTAACCCGTTGAAATACAATGATGAACGGAGTATAAAAAAAAATAAAAAGAAGAAGAAAAGAAAAAGCAAAAGAAAATGACGGATAATGACAAATAAAATGAAATTAAAACTCATAGAACAATTGCACAAGCATAGTAATAAACCAGAAAATGACAACACAAGCCAAAGTAACAAGCACATAGACAAGCACGAATTAAACAATGATAAAACTTATGGAACAAGCACACAAGCATAATAATAAACCAAACAATCATACAGTATATATAACAAACACAAAAACAGTAAACTTGAAAGACCTATTGTTTTAAAATGGAACACCATGGGTGTCCATTTATTCCCCTATTGTAAGCTTCAATGCATCTGCCGATGGCAGGATTGGGGTCAATTAGGCCGTATTTCCTATTGACCCAAGAATTACTTGCCCAGGGGGGAAGTCTGAGAAGATATTTAGCATACTGGTTATAAATTCGTCGGAGTTGCTTTGATTCCGTTGCCGAAAAGGTACGCCAAAAAGGTGCAAGGTATAAAAAATTTGGGAGCGCATATGAGTTATATAATTTAACTAGCAGCTGGCGATTAAAAGGAAGTTTATTGGAAACTATGGCCACCGTAGGCACTGGACGTCTGGCGCTGGAAATGGCGAACGAGAAGCTTTTTAGTTGCTTTAAGGGAGTTACCAATTGGGAGGCCAAGATAATTCATTTCCAATTTAGGAGCAACCAATAATCCATTAAGATCAATATTAAATCCTTTGGGAACTGGGCCCAGTGACTGGGCCAGTTTAACCCCACTTCTGACTTTTCAGCGTTAAATTTAAGATTTATTTTTGAATACTCTCGACTCAAAAGGGAAAAATTTTTCTCAAACGCCAGTACCGTTCGGCTGGGGTTTAAGACATCGTCCGCATAAGCAATAAGAGACACATCTATCCCTTCTAAAATACAGGAAGAAACTGTTTGAGATTGTGCATCAAGAATAAACACAATTGGGGATGTAAGGGCGTCTTGCCTTACTCTGCAACGAACAGGCATGGTTATCTTTGTAATTAGTCCATGAGGAGGATTAATAGTGACAGTTAAATGATTATACATATCATACAAAGCACAAATAATACAGGTACTGACCCAGCGTTTATACAATTCAGTGAGGATATGCGCGTGAATTATCAAATCAAAAGCACGACTGACATCATGGCTCCCTAGAATACGCGGCTCTCCAGATTTATCAGCATCAATCAAGACCGACGACAGTGCCGTCAGTACATGAGCGCACCCTATTCCTTTCTGGAACCCAAATTGGTGTGGGGGCATATAGCATTTATCAACCAGCTCAGGCATTATCAACTTCTCAAAAGTTTTACAAAAAGTTGTAGCTACCATTATTGGCCCATATGATGAGCACTCATTTGGGGGTTTATTTTTTTTAGGGACGGGAGTAAGACGGCCAGTTGAAAACGAGGCAGGAACTATTCCTTTTGTAAACACCATTTGGAAAAGTAGGGCAAGGTGGGAAAAAAGAAAAGGGGTTTCATATATGAGGTGTTTGACACAAACGTGATCTGTACTTCTTGAAAAAGGTTTCTTAATTTTACGAATTATATTATAAACATCCAAAACTGATACAGTAAACATTAATTTGTCTCCTATTGAAAGTATCTTTTCGAGTGTAACTTTGGAGGGATTCTCTATTAGTGGGTCTTGTTCTAAAAACTCTCTGGATAAATGTTGTTCCCATAGTTCGTGAGGAATATTAAATGACTGGTTTGGCTTTTGTTTTTGTTTCTGTGTTAAATTTTTCCACAGAAGTCCTGGGTTATTAAAAATCTCTTCAGAAAAATTGGAACGAATAGTAGCTCTATGTTTATCTAACTCGTTTGAAAAACGGCGTTTGGTGGATAAACGGATCTGGATACCAGTTCTGGGACGGTCGCAATCTATCCAGATACTTAGCCAGAATTTGGCCCTATTACAAGCCTCAACAAGTGAAGAATTCTGGGACCAGCCCTTCACTTGGGATCCCACTCGTATTTTAGTGCGAGGGACAAACTGCTTTTCTGCTTGTAATAAAGCATGTGAAATAAGTGACGCATATATATTTAACTTAATACGATTTTCATTAATTGAAGACGGAACCGAATTCTGGAGAAGCTCAAATGGTATTTTATCTTTGCGAGAATATTATCAATACAATGCTGGAACTGGGGTATGTCAATCTTATTCCATTCTACCACAGTACGCCACTTAGAATTTGGATTACCCGTGCATGGTTAAATGTAGCCATAATACTGAAAGACAACAGCAAATGGTCAGATACTACAACATAATTAAGTACGCTTACACTTACTGCACGACTGGCAATACTACCGGAAACAAGCACATGATCAAGGTTTGACACTGATCCTGAGGGTTGTATATATGTGAAATCAGCAGATTTTGGTAAGAGAGCACTTTCATTTGGAATCAGGCTAAGAAGCAGAGCCGTACGTGGATTATCACTTCAATAGGTCACAATTAAAGTCCCCCAACAGAACCCAATAGAGGTGCGAGGCTCTGATTTTACTCAAACATTTACCCAATTTTCTGCATGCTAGAGCAAACTTCGTTTCAGAATTTTCGTCTCTATAGTCTGTCGGCAGGTATACATTAACAATGACAACACCACCCGCTTTAACTGCAAGGAAATGGTCAGATTTTGCAAACAGTTCGGAGTTAGTATGTCGATCTATTATTGTAGCAAATCCACCTGAGGGGCGGCCTCGTTTTCTGGACCTTTTAGCGGCTACAAAGTGGAGCACATGTGATGACACTATATCCAGTAGTTTCATATTATCAACAGAGAGAAAATGTTCCTGTATGCATATGATTTCTTTACTAAGGCAAAGTTGTTCCACCACTGCGATTTTTGCACTGAGATTACCATTTACGTTCCATGACAAGACGCTCTTTTTAATATAGGGCTCAACCATTTCGAACAGATTGGCTTTTTGACTTCAAAGTCTTGTTCAACGGGCAGTTAGCATGGTAGCATGTGTGTTTGGTGCTTTGACAATTCAAACAGCAGATCGGGTTCTGGCACGGGCTTTCTTTCGTCGCACCGTGGTAATTTTGGGCGCAACGGCCGCATTTCTTGGTATTTTTGACTGTGTCGACATATGGCCGATTTCATGACAATTAAAACAACGTTTCGGGATAAAAATAACTTCTTGTATTTTGAAACGCTCGAAGTCAATTTTAATCGTCATTTGTGTGTCAGTATCAAAGGCATCTCTACTTGAAAAATACAATTTGAAGGTGCGTGATTTCCCACATTGTTCGACTTTCTCACAGCCGGCTATTAATCTTTGTAAATCCTCAGCACTAAGAGACTCGGGAATCCCTTTAACTATACCGATGTGTGAGGGAGTTCTGATTTTTGCGCTGGAACCCGGGTTTTGATTATTAATCCCAATCGCCAATTTCTCCGCAGTAGCCTTCTGCGCAGAGGCTACCCGCCACCCATTTTTTCCAGGTCTGGGCTCAACCTTAGAAGCATCAAGCGATTCGCCACACGCAGATTCTATAAACGCTTTCTGCTCCGATGGGGTTTTCAGTGGCGGAGGATTTGTAACAGCTACAGAGTAAGACAGCTTTGTGGGGGCATTTGGTTGGGTAGGGAAACTAGTTCGAGTAAAAAGATTTAAGTCACCTTTATTCAGTCGCTCCATGAAGCCTTCAAAACGACGGCACATATCATTTACTTTGGTAGTTACGCATGCACTTATCCCTTCTCCGCATGCAGGGACCTCGGTTGGCTAAAAAATGACGAATGTAGGAAGTTCACGCTTTTCTTTAGCTGATTTTGCAAAGAATTTCACTATCTGCAGGACATTTTCTTCATCTTTAACTGATTTACGGAAGGGGTCCGGTAGGCCAGATTTTTGTAGGATCAATTCTTTTCTGCCATTTTTTCTCCCGCTGTGCAGTAAAACTTTAATAGCTCATAAAATCTGAAAAATAAAAGGTAGAACTGAAAAGCAAAAGTAGGAAGCAATCTGAAACCATTGCTGAAAGAACTCTGAAAGCTGGTAACAAGCTTTAGCACAGAAGAAGTGGCTGAACATCCAACAGGGTATACACCAGGTCACAGAAATGTCAAGCAAATGATGACTCGTTATTATCATCAAAATCTGTAGTTAGCTACCTTACTCATTCTTTTTCCTTCTGTTTATGCTTCAAAACTATTTACACTATTTCATAACTAAAAAGAAAAGGATCTGGTATGTATATATTTAGCATATTTCAAATCTTAAGACAAATACTGTTCTCTGTTGAAAATTTATAATGCTTTATACCAAAGAAAGCTATGTAGCTGTACTTATGCCAAAGTTTAGCTGTGGAATTTTAATCTCTTGCAAGAATATGCTTATGAGTCTTAAGCACATCATTACCTGTTGAAGAATAATAATCTTATCTTTTCTAAGGTATTTTCTTTGGCCATATATGCTCAAAGTATATTTATTATTTATGCACATAAAGGCTTCAGCCCAAAACCACAATTGGCTACAGCCCAGGGTTTAATTCAAAACTGACAAATTTTTGCCTCTAAATTTCACAGAATATGTCTGCATTAAAAGTTTTGAGACAGTATAATCCTTAAGCAATTCTGTGTTTCAGCTATCTAACAGCACAAACCTTTTCTCTGATTAGTTTAATGAGCCAACATGTAATTATAAAGCTTTGCAGCTTTTCCACCAAAATCTGGTGAAAAAACCACTAAGTTTTGTTCAGGAATTTCACTTTAATAGCTAAAATGTAATTTGGTTATATATAGCAGAAGCCTACAGTTCAAACAACAAAAGCACAAAAAATAATGGGGGAATCTTTTTGCAAGACAGTGGAGATAATTTGAATGAATATTTCGGCCCCATCTCCTAGGGCCGTCTTCAGCAAGACAAAAATATATAAAAGAAAAAAGACTCTCAACAACATGCAACCAATAAAACCAAAAATTAAAATTGTTTCAAAGCAGTCCTACCATCCTTACTTCAGCAAAGTTCAACCATGACATCCTTACCTCGCTGAAGTAAGGATGCTTGGACTGCTTTGAAAAAAACAAAAAATTAATTTTTGGTTTTATTGGTCACATGTTGTGGAGTCTTTTTCTTTTATATATTTTTGTCTTGCTGAAGACGGTCCTCGGAGATAGGGCTGAAATATTCATTCAAATTTTCTCCACTGTCTTGCAAAAGTATTTCCCTATTGTTCTCCATGCTTTTGTTGTTTGTTATGGAAAGGCATTATGGTCTTAGTCGCTATTTTAGCCTACAGTTCCCTTGTTTATTTGCATTTCGAGCTTCTAAAATTTAGCCTTCTACCTTTTGATGTCATCCAATTACCCTCCAATATCATTTTTCTTTTTTGGACTGTGACGGTTCTTGGATTATGCTTAATTACTGAAAGACAGGCATGAGCAAAAAACTTGTTTTTCGTTTTTTTGGGATAAATTTGTGTGAAATTGTGAAAAAACCTTTGCTTAGGAATTTCACTAGCCTGCAGTAGCTAAAATGTAATTTGGTTAAAATGTTTTGGAAATATGGTTGGTAATCACATTACAATGACTGAGCATGAGTCTAAAGCTTTCAAGTTAAATCCAAGAGTCTCATGTGGTTCAAACAAAAACTAAATTGGACAATTTTGATTTAAGAATTGTTATAGTCTATGAAAGCAGATTTTTCAACATTCATTGAGACAGAATTATTATTAAGCAAGGAATATTTATAAATTGAAATGGAATGTTAAAGCTTTGAAAGACAAATGCATGCATTGAGTTGCTCTTTAATTTTTAATTGCAGAGAATTTTCTTTAAGAGTTTTAGAGTTTTACATTTAGCACCTATAATGCCTGTGATTTCGAGTACTTATTTATGTGTTACATTCTATTTCAGTGAGTTTGTGTCATTCAAGGCTATAGTCACTATTCCTGAAATGGAGCAAAAAGAATTTTGTTTAAAGTGGAACAGCTACCTGGATGTCTTTCATGGAGCTTTTTTATCTCTATTAAACAGTGAACATTTCACAGATGTCACCCTATCATGTGACAGTCAAAGCATCAAATGTCACAGAATTGTTCTCTCATGTTGTAGTTCCTACTTTGAAACCCTGCTTTTAGGGATCTCACACCACCATCCTGTGATTATTCTAAAGGATGTGAAATTTCATGATCTGCTAGCTTTGGTGAAATTTATGTACACAGGTGAAGTGACTGTTCCACCAGCTCAAACTAGCTCATTAGTAAAAGTGGCCGAAATGCTTAAAGTCAAGGGTCTTGCTTATTCTGATGAGACAGCTAATAGTGCACAGAAACTTAGTTATCCCTCCCAGAACACTCAAGTGACTCAACCCAGTGTAGATGGAAATAGAATTGATTCATACTCTGAAAACAGCTTCTTGGCCAAAGATTCTTCCAACAATCTAGAATATCCCGTAGCAGATACCCCAAATGATAACATGATAAATTATGCTGCTGAAACTGGTTCCTCTGTGCATAAAAGAGATTTTGCTGCATGCAATTCACTTGTAAGTTTTTCGATTAAAGTTCGCTTTATTCAAAGTCAAGTTACCAAAATATGGTTATGTGTTTAGTTTTATTTTAATTTCAGAAGGAACTAGGCTGATGTCGAAAGGTTGATGAGCGTACTTTTGAACATACTAGGCTGATGAACATACTTGTGTAATACCCAGACACTAGAATCTCCTTGCCCGCCTTAAAAATATATTTGGTTAGAAATTTATTATTATAACAGTCAAAAAGTGCAAAGTGCAAGGTCTGATTTTACTGTTAATATTTTCTTCTTTGGTCTTGCATTTCTTTTTTTTCAAACTCTGGTTTGGTATAGTTCAAAATGCCTATAGACTATCTTATTGTTCCCTGATCTTTGCCAAAACTTCTTAATTTTTTTTTTTTTTTGTTCTCCTGGAAGACTATGATAATGGAGTTTAATAATGTGTTAATCAAAGTCCTTAGACCACTGATTAGAATAGAATTGAATCCTTAAATTTTGAGGAATGGTCTGAGATGTAAGATGGGAGGGTAGGGTCCTCAGATTAAAAAAAAAGATTCTCTAAAAACACTTAAGATCAAGGCTTATTGACTTTTTGAAGAAAAAAATCCTGTAGATGCTCCATGTTCATCTGAGTCTTTCCACCTTGACAAATTATACTAAACCATAGTTTAAGTATTGAACAATCCTTCAGTATTTTTTTGTTACAAGATAAACTGATTTTTGCTGGAATTAGCATTGACAAACATTGCCAAACATGATCTATTTAAACTTTTTGAAGAAAACAAATAAATCAAGAACAATTGTTCAAAACAAATCCAAGATAAAACAAAAAGCCTCCTTCCTCCTTGATTCCTGATTTTGCAATTTGGCAAACTTTGATAAGTTTACAATTTTAAGTTCTTTAGAAATTGTTTTCAGTTCAGGAATTTAGTATACGCTATAGTTCTCAGGTACGACCTTTTTCATAGTTCTGTTACACATCTATCAGAAGATCTTTCCACCACATAGCTTAAAATTTCAAAGAAACAGTCTTTTCAAGTCACTGTTACCCATTATTTATTTAAGATGGGAATAGGGCCTTTATTTTTTTTTTTTTTTTACAAAATCTCCTGGCCTTTTTTTTAAAACTTTTTATTTTCATACCCTAGAATATGCTAAACTAAGGATTTCGCAAACTTACCTATTCATTTCTATGTGGTAGATGTGTCCTGGTAAATTTACTCAGGTATAGATAGTCACATCAAGTATTTTTTAGAATAACTAGGCTATATTCATCCACAATAATTAATTTGAAAAAGATATTCATATTATACATTTTTTAATAAAACTACAGACCTATCCGAATGCACCTGTATTCTTCTGAACAGGATCAAGTAAAATCAATAGAAAAAAAAAATTCTCATGAGGTTTGACAGTTCATCTATCGATCCATAAAATATCTAATTTGGGTGATAGATTAAATTTTGCCCTTTTCTTTATATTGATCCTTGGATAACATTCATTATTTGTACTTTTTTTCAGCAAATCAAAGATGAATTTTCTGTACATATTGACAAAGGGGAGAACAATAGTTCTAGCCAGGTTGAAGATAATGGAGAACATGTTGATTATGACAGTGAAAAAGTGAGCATTTATTTTCCTTTATTATTTTCATAGCTTTTTTTCAAAGCACAAGATTGATCATAGCTTTTATTTTGAAATAGGTCTTTATTCTTTTGGCTAACTGGTAGTTCTCTTTCTATCTTTAGATATGCACTGAGATTTGCTAAAGATGACTGCATCTGTTTATGTTCACAAAAAATAAATGTCTGGTTGAAACAACAAAAATCACAAATAGGGGCTGTTCATCAAAATTAACCATGGGACTAAAACAATGCCCAGTCTGTCAAATATGAGGCCTTTTTTCAGGTTGATTTGTCTTTGCTATCTTCTTTGTAAAAAGAACTTTTTTCCACTTGCCAAAATAGAAAAAATGACGTTTTTCGTTAAAATAATTATTTAGTGAAAAGGTATTCAGTTGTTGCTGCAAATAATCATGGTCGCTGCCGTAGCTGATCCAAGTGGGCTTTCCTACTTGGCAGAGAGTCTATATAATATAAACAATCTCAGTTGCCCAGTCGCCTGCAAATCCTGTGCTTATAGTTGGTAATGGATTTTTGAGTCATATTTTGGTGTTCAGTTGCTTTCAAATGGCTCAAAGAACTGATAGACTATCTGAAATACCCTTACTGTGTTTTTTATCTGCCCTAGGATGATAAACCGCCCTAAAACTCTTTTTATACAAATCTGAAAAAGTTTTGCGATCTTTGCCTCTCACAGAGACTATCTGTCTTTGCTTTACTCTAATTAGGCTCTCAAGTCTTAAATCACTTTGACCAAGCTGTAACTACTTACGACTGTGACTGCGACTACTTGGAACTGCAAGTGATGCTATATGCTTCTTAAGTTATTGCCTTTGCTACTGCTATTATTACGCCTAAATATACTGAACTAAATCAAAGGAGTTAAATTAATCCTGGTTGTCAAAATGTCTTTCATGCTGGGGATGGTGAATTTTGTTAACGACACTTTTTACATCAGGCTAAAGGTAATTATTATCTGGCTTAATGCAGTAACTTTAATTTCTTTTAAGGGATGTTGAGGAAGGTATTGAACAAAATAAAAGAGACAACATGCATCCAGATTGTCAAAAGGACATTTCTGAACTCAGGAATGGCTAAGGGTATTTAGTTTGAAGTTTTATGGGCATATTAAAGGGGATGATGAACTAAATAAAAAACACTTTGTGCATCCAGGTTGACAAAAAGACGTATTGGAATATCTCAGAAATGGCTTAGTGTATTAGTTGAATTTTTGAAGAGGGTTAAGGGGTTTTAGAACTAGTCCCAGAATTAGTCCTAGTTAGAGCTAGTCCTAGTTTAGAACTAAGTCCAAAGAAACTATTTGCATCCAAGATTGTCTAGAAGGTATGGTTATGATATTCCCAGGAGTGGGTTAGGGAATTAAGTTGAACGTTCAAGGTGTTTTAAGGTGAATGGCGAGGGACATAGAATTTATTAGAATTTATTAGAATTTGTTTTGTTCAAGGTTATAACATGACGGAAGTTCACAAAACACACAGCTTCATATTTTTCATCAAATTGTTTCTTGCTAACTATTTAGTGACATAACAGTCGATAGGACTGTTCCTCTTCATGTTATAACCCGGTAGCTTTGGGGTTGAGATTTTTTTTTGAATGAAAGCAATTAAATTGACATTAATAATTACAGTATTATTATTGCTAAAAGATTTGTGGTTATGTGTTTGAAATTCAGGTCTATCCGAACTCTAAAGACTTGTCCATATATACGTGTGTTCTTTTTCTTTTTTAAGCTCATTGGGAATCAGATTTTGGAAAGGACAGAGAGAATGGCTAACGCAAGCTTCAAATTTTCAGGTTAGGCTTTCATTGTTTAATTAAAGGAAAGCAACGTGGTCTGTTTGTTCTTCCTCTTTTAATCAAATAAAAGAAATAGAGTAATGACTCTTGCTTGTACCCAATAAATTCTTTTATTAAACCTGATCCTTTTTTATAAACCGATTTTACTTAAAATGATCTTTTTTCTTAAACCTTCTCTCACTCGGTTCTAGAAAGAATACTGTAGGTTGCCGAAGGAGTCTATATAGCAAATACACATTTTGTATCTGTTTTATAATAATAATACTAAGCACTATGCTGCCTAAGGGGATCGCGTTACTTAATCACTGATCCCAGAAATTTGTTCGAGAGTTTATCATAAACAGAGCTATTAAAATACAAAACTATCATATTGCAGCTGCAAAAGTGTTAATAGCTTAAAAAAAAACTAACTGAAACTAACTGGTTGTATTATTGTGCAATTGAATTCGACAGAGAGTTTCATTATAAATCGTGATGGTAAGTTGGGCCATGCTTCTGGACCTATCTTTCTTCTAACTGTGTACGAAGTTCATGCTAGTTATTAATAATCAACTGCTTTCAGACATTCAATGACAATTCGAAACTTCTAGACGTTCAGGTTTCAGGTCGTTACAGATTAGTCACTGAAACATCACTACAAACCAAATTCTTAAAACCTACATTTGTCGTTACAAGCCAAACTTTAAAAAATGAAATTTATTTATAAAATGGAATTTGTTCTAACTTTATAAAATTCATTAATTTTAACTAAGCCGACCAGAAATTATTAGGATAAATATATTTGTCCAAAAAAGGCCTAGAGATGTGGCTGAGTTCAACCACTAATTTTGACAGTCTTAAGAATCAAGAAAATGTTTTTGGATATTTAGCTGCCATGTTCGCTGGAAAATTAGAACAGTCGGTAAATAAATTGGTAAATCTGTAAATTTATTTGAAATAATTGGTAAACGTGCTGTCACCAACACAAAGAAAACTGGTTATATTTCTTCCATTGTAGAAGTCTATTGATGTGCCGGTCTCATATAGAATAACATATCTTATTAAGTTGAAACAGATCAAATAAATTTTTAAATGTAATCACACTGAAGGTCTGTAATATCTTTTAATTTTTAATGAATTTTTGTTAATATTATTTTTTTTCGATTTTTGAAGCACCATTTAATAATTATTATGTGCTTTCTATAATTTATTTTTCTGTAACTTATAATACCCGAAGGGTTTCTTTCGTGAAGGTATTAATGTTAATTTATTTGCAATTTTCTTTAGAAGCTGAAGAAATATTCCAAGATTTCAGTGAAGATATTTTTGGAAAGAAATACTCTATTTTATCACCCAAACATGAAGATACTCATTTGATGGTTTCTCCTGGCGTATCTGAACAGATGAATCGAAATTTCAGGCCATTTGAACTTGAATCAAATATTTGCGAGAAAGAAAGTGAGTTTTCTGACATCTATATTTTTTTCTTTTTGTTCAGTCCAAAACTATCTGACTTGCCTCGATAACTTACTGGAAAATGATAGAAATTTCTTATGTCCACTCTAAATGTATATCGCTAGGGTGCCATTTTGAACATTCTCGTGATAGAAAAGTGTATGATTAAGGCACCAAAGACATCAAAATGAAAACAAGTTTTTCCCTCACTCCACCTTAGTTCTATTCATTCCTGAAAATGGTGATTTTCTACAATTATTATTTTAGTTGTTATCGTATTTTTAAAATCATTTTGATAGTATGAATTATTTCCTTAATTGCCACAGTGAATCGAGAAGGGAGACGTGCAAATTGTTCTTTTTCACAGAAACCCAAACAAAACACTTTTACCACCCATTTTACACGTTTCAATTGAGTCAAGTTTTTCAATAATTAATTGGGCTTTAGACCCTTTGCTATTGAGCAAAGTTTGTAAGAAATTGGAAGTTATTTAATCATGTCTGCAGAATCCCCATGTTTAGATGTACTGAAAACATGAATTTGAAGTAGAATACTTGGTGGCTACTATAAGTAATATATTTACGAATAGTTTACTCCTGATCTTGATAATTTAAGGATAATATTAGTATAATAAGAAGCATGCCTTGCCCAAATACATTTGCATTTGTGCTTCATCAATACGAAAATCCTCTTTCTTTCATATTAATCAGAAAAAACTCTCACTGAAAGTTACTATGAGTAACTGAATGAGTAACTATGAGGTTACTGAAAGTTACCCTATAAATTTGTTATTGTTATTAACTTTTACCATTAAGTTAAATCGAATAATAGTTACTATTTCCGAATCAATTTCAAATGGTGTTTCTTCCTGACTTGACAGTTTTTTTTTGTTTTTGTTTTTTTTTTCAAAACGCGTTTATAAGTCTTTGGTTGCTATAAGCTAGGGTTCCCTCTTTACTAGGTGGCGACTTGCGTCACAGTGTAAAGGTTCCAGACCCTTTGTTATAAGAACCCCTATCGATTGAACACATATAGAACAGTGAGAATATGTCAAAATGAAGTAAAAAGTGTATTGTTTTTTAAATTGGAAGAAAAATAATTAATTATATGTCAATAGTCAAATTAAAAGGTAAGTGCAGCAACCTAGGACACCCTATTTGGTCTTTCTAAAAGTATTTCGTTTTAGGTAAGTCAATTGACTAACAACTTGAAGTGTTGAATCTTGAAGAACTTTAATGGTAAACATATTAATGCATAGCTTAGATTTTTAGGTGTTTGGTGATATGTTTATTTCTTTTCAGTCCTTAATCTGAAGCAAGTGGTTAGGGTTATAATCTTGTAAAGTTTTAATCATTAAGTCTCATTTTATACTTTTTTTTAACCAGTTTACTGGCGATTAATGGCAGTTCCTGTCCTGCTACAGCAATCAGGAAAGCTACACTTTCTAGATCTACATGATGATGTATTTTTTCGCACATTTTCTATGTGTAATAGATGATTTTTAAACCTTAATTTAACATTTAATATTGACTTAAATGCTATGTTTTCATCTCATTTCTACTTTGAAGAAAATAGTTGAAAGGTTCAAAATGGTTTACTGTATTTTTAATAGTGGGATTATTTTTTCTTGTTTCTTTAACAGCAAATGTTAAAGCTGCAAGACAAAAAGAGCTATGCTATCAAGAATATAATTAGCTTGTTTAATCTTGACACTGCATTTATATAGCCAGCGGGGAATTAATTAATTTTAAGTTTTACACTTTTAGATAAGATAAGTTAGTGTTTATGATTATATTAAGGTAGCTTCCGAATTTCCGAAAAAAAAGGGCTCCATATAAAGCTTTAATAATATATTACTCCATTAACTGAATCTAGTGATACATCACAGATCCTTTGTTAAAATGGGTTTTCTGCTACATTTGCTCAACTTTTGTCTTTGATTAATTGAAATATGTACAACAATAGTATTTGAAATGATGTTAAAAAGGGAATAATAATATCAGGAAGTATGATATTTGATTTAAAGAAAAAAACTAAGTGCAAATAGGTAAATATATAGCAGTTGACCATTTCTGAAGAATACATGGTATACAAATAATATCAGTGCTCTTGGATTCTTTATTTTAGTCTATTTCCAAATATCATGGCTGCTTTCCGGGTAATCCACTCCCCTGCCGCTATGGTTATAAATATGACCCTGATAATATATTTTCGCATTTAATTGAATATCCTGATACATCACGAGATTCGTGATACATACGGTTATCTGTTCAAAGAGGTATCGGTAATTTAGTCTCAACCATATTGTACCTTCTATGTGTAGTTTTTTGCCTCTGTAAAGTACAATTGAATGCAGATCAATTATCATTTTTAAGGATCTAAATAAGTTAATAAATACCACCAACACTGCTACTAACAAGTGACAGCAGCACCAAGCTTCCTGAAGCCGACGCTGCTGCTCATGCTCTTCTCGAACCTTATTGTTCTTTTGTTCGGCCAATGCTGGAGTTTGCTTGTCCAGTGTGGCATTTCGGTCTTTCTTCAGAGCATATTCAAATAAGAGGTAACAACCATTTTATAAACAGAATAATTTCTGTTTCTTTTGAATTTTAATGTTGCTGCTAACTCTCAGTTTAAAAAAAAGCAACTTATTTTTGCGTTTTAATTTCTGATTGTTTTTCAAATAATGCCGGTAAATATGGCTCATCCTCAATGAAAAATTTACTCCCCTGACGGAAACTACTCCGTAGAACTTTCCTCGGAGTGTATGGAAAATACATACCCCCCCCCCATAATATTTCCTCCTGATAATCTGACCTTCGTTGAAAATTCAGACACGAAAATCCCCCCGCCTTGTAAAATTTCTTGCGGGCAATTAAGCCTGAAAAATTCTCTTTACCATACTTTCATCAGAAAAAGACTTTCATTTCTAATCGTTTTCCCAATCACTCCGGAAATCCCTTCTTCCATGGATTTTTTTTCTCAGAAATCCGAACATGCTGAAAATTGCCCCCGGATGGTTCCTCCTGAAAACCTCCAAATGTAAAATTGAGTCGGCAAAGAGAAAATAAGACACACAAAAAGAATTTCTTACAAGAATTCTGTCAAATCCCCCCAGTGTAAAAATTCCTGTGTAAAAAATCCAGTGTAAAAAATCCCCCCAGTGGAAAGTTAACCCCAAAATTCTCCCCCCCCCCTCAAGAAAAATTATCCACGTAGAAAATACCCCCGCAGAAAATTCCCCTGATTGAAACTGTTAAAAACGAGCAGTTGGAATCATAAATAATGAAGGGAAGGTAAGTTGGAACCACATCATTATCTATTAGGTAGGTTCGAGTTCACCACGTTGGCCGTGAGAAGGAACCTCCTGTGCCTTCATAAGTTTTGACTCATGTTATTTATGTATTTTGTAGAATGCATTGTGTTTGACGTGAAGGTCAAATTCTTTCTATATGGTATATATATATATATATACTAGTGCTATTTGTGACGCAAAGTTCAAACTCGGCAACCATGCTGTGAAAGACATTTTAAATTCTATTCTTCAATTACCCTTAAACCCTTTCTTATGACCTCCTGCGGCTCCAGTTAGGAACATCTTGTTTTGTGTTTGATCCTTGCTTGATGGATACCCAAAAAGGACGAACTTTGGAAATCTATCATGTTCGAAACATGTCCCAGTCTTCAGAACCCATGTCTCATTAAAGCCCTAGAAAGTAGCACAGAACCACGTTTTTGCACAAATTGTTGTTTGAATACCATAAGTCAAAGGGGCACCCAAAATTATCAGTGCGCAATTCCTATGGAAAACGTATTATAAAGCATTCTTCTCATTCTAAGGACTCATACCCTCTAAGTCATCAGCAAATCAAAGCTCTTTTCATCACATCTAAGACCAGGAACTTATTGTCTATGTATATGAAACGTAAATTATTATTTCTTTTTTTTTTTTGAAATATAGGTAGTGTTTAAGGGTAAAGTTCAAGGTGACGGACTTCTGGCTAATGTGAAAAATAGCTGAATATGATAAATGAAAGTTTTAGGAATGTATTCAGGGCCTAAAATATACCATGAGTAGGCATTATCAATCTACTATCTCTTCTAAATTCTTGTTTCTAGCGCTGAAAAAATTGCATATACGCCAGGTGTATAAGTGTTCAGGTCTTGACAAAAAAAAACCTTTGCTGTAAGTTTTCATTTTTTTTCATGGATTCTACATTTGAAAATTTGATTCATATCTTTTCAGTATTATTTTAAGCCTTATGGAGGGTTTTATCCTAAATTTAAGAAGTGGGTTTACAAATCTTTAAAACATTATAGACTAAATCAGGATTTAGTGAAGAGGTGGGAATTAAAATGCGTAAGAATTTTAGGAAAAAAAATTAAAGATTTGCTTCCCAATAAAGGATATATCATTTATAGTGGAGTTACATACAAAATTTGGCGAATTTGGATACAAATAGTGCATTTTGATTTACTTCAATATCCTTTAAAACATGCCATGAAAGTTCCAACGTAATACTCCTAGATTTTCCTGGAATATTGCATATATGTGTGTTTGACAGTGTTATTTCACATACTACCTATTGATTTGGTTTCACATAACCCGAATTTCTTCTGAAAGTTTCAACTTAATATTATGTTTTGTTCCTGAGATATTGCATCGATGCCATTTTGAGAAGCTAGATTACCTTAAACTCTTATTTTAGTTTAATAGTAGTGGCAATCACTATAATAGCTGTATCTGTTGTATTCACTGGTCCAAGTTTTTGCAGTCATAGTCACAAGTAGTTACAGTAGCAGTAATAGCCTAAGTAGTAACTGGAATAATTTCAAAGCGATAACTAGATTTCAAAGCGAAAACACCTATGTGAATTGTTTGTATCTCAAAAGGATGAAAGTATTAAGTGACTTTTCATTCTGACGCAATCTGGTACTGCTTATATTTTTTGGACTGATTTAATGCAGTAATTAAGGTTGGTGAAAGATTAGCCTAAAGGTGGATTTTTGGATATATATTCGTGATTAATGATTATAAAATATGGACATGGAAAACATCATTTGGAATGCGGTGTTAAATTTTGTTTCAAGAGCAATGCTAGCCGGAATAAAACATCAATCTATTATTAATTGCGCTGTGGAGTTTTTCTCAAGAGATAATATACTGAGAGCGAAAGAATTGATCCTACAAAAATCTGGCCTACCGGATCCCTTCCGTAAGTCAGTTAAAGATGAAGAAAATGTCCTGGAGATTGTGAAATTCTTTGCCAAATCAGCTAAAGAAAAGCGTCAAATTCCTACATTCGTCATTTTTGAGCCAACCGAGGTACCTGCATGCGGAGAAGAGATAAGTGCATGCGTAACTACCAAAGTAAATGATATGTGCCGTCGTTTTGAAGGCTTCATGGAACGACTGAACAAAGGTGACTTAAATCTTTTTACTCGAACTAGTTTCCCTACTCAACCAAATGCCCCCACAAAGCTGTCTTACTCTGTAGTTGTTACAAACCCTCCGCCACTGAAAACCCCATCGGAGCGGAAAGCGTTTATAGAATCTGCGTGTGGTGAATCCCTTGCTGCTTCTAAGGTTGAGCTCAGACCAGGAAAAAATGGGTGGCGGGTAGCCAATGCGCAGAAGGCTACTGCGGAGAAATTGGCGCTTGGGATTAATAATGAAAACCTGGGTTCCAGCGCAAAAATCAGAACTCCCTCACACATCGGTATAGTTAAAGGGATTCCCGAGTCTCTTAATGCTGAGGATTTACAAAGATTAATAGCCGGCTGTGAGAAAGTCGAACAATGTGGGAAATCACGCACCTTCAAGCTGTATTTTTCAAGTAGAGATGCTTTTGATACCGCCGCACAAATGACGATTAAAATTGACTTCGAGCGTTTCAAAATACAAGAATTTATTTTTCTCCCGAAACGTTGTTTTAATTGTCATGAAATCGGCCATATGTCGACACAGTGCAAAAATACCAAGAAATGCGGCCGTTGCGCCCAAAATTACCACGGTGCGACGAAAGAAAGCCCATGCCAGAACCCGATCTGCTGTCTGAATTGTCAAAGCACCAAACACACGTGCTACCATGCTAACTGCCCGTTGAACAAGACTCTGAAGCCAAATTCCAATCTGTTCGAAATGGTTGAGCCCCATATTCAAAACAGCGTCTTGTCATGGAACGTAAAAGGTAATCTCAGTGCGATGGTGGAACAACTTTGCCTTATTAAAGAAATCATATGCATACAGGAACATTTTCTCTCTGCTGATAATATGAAACTACTGGATATAGTGCCATCACATGTGCTCCACTTTGTAGCCGCTAAAAGGCCCAGAAAACGAGGCCTCCCCTCAGGTGGACTTGCCACAATAATAGATCGACATTCTAACTCCGAACTGTTTGCAAAATCTGACCATTTCCTTGCAGTTAAAGTGGGTGATACTGTCATTGTTAATGTATACCTGCCGACAGACTATAGAGACGAAAGTTCTGAAACGAAGTTTGCTCTAGCATGCAGAAAATTGGGTAAATGTTTGAGTAAAATCAGAGCCTCGCACCTCCATTGGGTTCTGTTGGGGGACTTTAATTGTGACCTATTGAAAAGTGATAATCCACGTACGGCTCTGCTTCTTAGCCTGATTCCAAATGAAGGTGCTCTCTTACCAAAATCTGCTGATTTCACATATATACATGCAGTAAGTGTAAGCGTGCTTAATGAGTTTGTAGTATCTGACCATTTGTCGTTGTCTTTCAGTATTATGGCCTCCATTTAACCGTGCACGGGTAATCCAAGATTCTAAGTGGCGTACTGTGGTAGAATGGAATAAGATTGATATACTCCAGTACCAGCATTGTATTGATAATATTCTCGCAAAGATAAAAATACCATTTGAGCTTCTCCAGAATTCGGTTCCGTCTTCAATTAATGTAAATCGTATTAAGTTAAATATATATGCATCACTTATTTCACATGCTTTATTACAAGCAGAAAAGCAGTTTGTCCCTCGCACTAAAGCACGAGTCGGATCCAAGTGAAGGGCTGGTCCCAGAATTCTTTACTTGTTGAGGCTTGTAATAGGGCCCAATTCTGGATAAGTATCTGGATAGATTGTGACCGTCCCAGAACTGGTATCGTAAACCAGATCCGTTTATCCACCAAACGCCGTTTTTCAAAAGAGTTAGATAAACATAGAGCTACTATTCGTTCCAATTTTTCTGAAAAGATTTTTAATAACCCAGGACTTTTGTGCAAAAATTTAACACATAAACAAAAACAAAAGCCAAACCAGTCATTTAATATTCCTCCCAAACTATGAGAACAACATCTCTCCAGATAGTTTTCAGAACCAGACCCACTAATAGAAAATCCCTCCAAAATTACACTCGAAAAGATACTTTCGATAGGGACAAATCAATGTTTACTGTATCAGTTTTGGATGTTTATAATATAATTTGTAAAACTAAGAAACCTTTTTAAAGAGGTACAGATCACGTTTGCGCCAAAAACCCCCTATTTGGAACCCCTTATCTTTTTTCCCACCTTGCCCTACTTTTCCAAATGGTGTTTAGAAAAGGAATTGTTCCTGCCTTGTTTTCAACTGGCCGTCTTACTCCTGTCCCTAAAAAAAAAATAAACCCCTAAATGAGTGCTCATCATATCGGCCAATAACGGTAGCTACAACTTATTGTAAAATTTTTGAGAAGTTGATAATGCCTGAGCTGGTTGATAAATGCTATATGCCCCCACACCAATTTGGGTTCCAGAAAGGAATAGGGTGCGCTCATGCACCGACTGCACTGTCGTCGGTCGTGCACTGTCAGCGGATTGATGGTGATAAATCTGGACAGCCGCTTATTCTAGGGAGCCATGATGTCAGTCGTGCTTTTGATTCGATAATTCACGCGCATATCCTCACTGAATTGTATAAACGCGGGGTCAGTACCTGTATTATTCGTGCTTTGTATGATATGTATAATCATTTAACTGTCACTGTTAATCTGCCTCATGGAATAATTACAAAGATAACCATACCTGTTCGTCGCGGAGTAAGGCAAGGCGCCCTTACATCCCCAATTCTGTTTAACATCTGTATTCTCAACGCACAATCTCAAGCAGTTTCTTCCTGTATTTTAGAAGGGATAGACGTGTCTCTTATTGCTTATGCGGACGATGTCTTTAACCCAAGCCGAACGGTATTGGCGTTTGAGAAAAATTTTTCCCTTTTGAGTCGAGAGTATTCAAAAATAAATCTTAAATTTAACGCTGGAAAGTCAGAAGTGGTACTATTCAACTGGGGCCCAGTTCCCAAAGGATTTAATATTGATCTTAATGGATTCTTGGTTGCTCCTAAATTGGAAATGAATTATCTTGACCTCCCAATCGATAACTCCCTTAAAGCAACTAAAAAGTTTCTCATTCGCCATTTCCAGTGCCGGACATCCAGTGCCTACGGTGGCATAGTTTCCAATAAACTTCGTTTTAATCGCCGGCTGCTAGCTAAATTATATAACTCATATGCGCTCCAAAATTTTTTATACCTTGCACCTTTTTGGCGTACTTTTTCGGCAACGGAATCAAAGCAACTTCGACGAATTTATTACCTTGCTAAATATCTTCTCAGCCCCCCTCCCCCTCCCTGGGCAAGTAATTCTTTGGCCAATAGGAAATACGGCGTAATTGACCCCAATGCTGCCATCGGCAGATGCATTGCAGCTTACAATAGGGGAATAAATGGACACCCATGGTGTTCCATATTAAAACAATAGGTCTTTCACGTTTACTGTTTTTGTGTTTGTTATATATACTGTATCATTGTTTGGTTTATTATTATGCTTGTGTGCTTGTTCCATAAGTTTTATCCTTGTTTAATTCGTGCTTGTCTATGTGCTTGTTACTTTGGCTTGTGTTGTCCTTTTCTGGTTTATTACTATGCTTGTGCAATTGTTCTATGAGTTTTAATTTCATTTTATTTGTCATTATCCGTCTTTTTCTTTTGCTTTTCTTTTCTTCTTCTTTTTATTTTTTTGATACTCCGTTCATCATTGTATTTCAACGGGTTATAAATAAATTCAATTTAATTGTGCTGGAAGTTTTAACTTAATACCCCCAATCGTCCCCAAGATGTTGCTGATATGCCCTTTTAATCATCTGCATGTCCATAGTTTGTTTTGATGTAATTCCATATTCCTTTCAACATGCCCTAAAAGCTGCTCTTGAGGTTTCGGATGCACATACTATAGTTGTTCTTTAACAACACTGGATTCACAAACTATATTTTGGTTTAGTTCGTCATACCCAGCCACATGGCCTGCAAGTTTCAACTTAATACCCTGAACTCTTCCTGATATATTGTATAGATGACTTTTCGGCAATGTGGGTTTGTAACCTGTCTTTTGATTTATGTTTTCATCCCCTCAACTTTATCTGAAATAGTCAATTTAATACTTTATTCTGTTACTGAAATACCATATGTATTTTATTTAGACAACCTGGATGGATATAAACTTTTTTTTTATTTCAGCTGTAGCACCAGCAGTAGTTATTAAAGCTCTGAAAGTTTCACCTTAATTTAGTAAACCATTGATGAGAGCCATTGCTGCATGCTCATAGTTTTTAATATACCCTGAAATTTTTAAAATAATACCCTTAGCTCTTCCTGAGATATCGCAGATGCTCATTTTTTACCAGAATTGACGGGGACAGTTTTCTTTTGGTTTAGTTTAACCTGCCCTATAACATGGCCTGAAAATTCTTAAGTTCTTACGAAATACCGGCACCTTGGATATTGTGCCGTTGCCCTTTTTATGATCTAGATGGATCTAGAGTGTTTCGCTTCAGTTCAATAGTAGTGATGTAGTAGTAGTTGTAGACCTGACAGTTTCAATTTAATGCCATATTCTGCTGCTGAAATACCGCTGATATGCCCTTTTGACTACCCTCATGCACATACTCTTTCTTTATTCTTTTCATTTTTCTTTAAAACTTTCACTTTAACACCCATAGCTTTTTTCAAGACTGAGGATTCAATTTATATATATATATATATATATATATATATATATATATTATATATATATATATATATATATATATATATATATAATATATATATATATATATATATATATATATATATATATATATATATATATATATATATATATATATATATATATATATATATATATATCACACACGTAATGTTTTCTGTTCGTTTTAAGTTTTGATGTTGCTCTTTACTTTCAGTTGAAAAACTTGTTTTTTTTTATATTTAATTTCTGATCTCTTTCTTTAGTAATGCGGGGAAATCCTTCACCCCCCTTCATAGCAACGTCCCTTCCCCCATGAAAACTTCCTTCATGGAAAGATCTCCCATATAACCCCGACAGGTTTATATATAAATAAACCTGTAAACCCTGGGCAACTTACCTTGCTTACAGCCCTTGGCCCAAAGGCCTCGGCGTTCAATAGTTTTTGGCAAAATGGCTATATAAAATTTTTTGCTTAGATTTCTTTTAGGGGCAAGGCAGCTGAAGGGGGTGTGATAAAGGTGGCTGGTTGACCTGTCCTTTTTAACTCTTAAAAAGGACTCTCTAAATTTCATTTTCTGTTTGAATGAGCCACCTCACAAGTTTGAATTGCAACTTCTTCCATACAAACTGGTCGGGGGAAAAAACAAATGCAAATAACGCATATAGCCTGCGAAGAACACAGCACTATTGAGCTGCTTATTAATATCAACTCTCGTGACAAACAGATAAATGTAGTTGGTTTTTTTTTTAATTAGCTCTTCTAATTGTTTTTAATTGTTTTGTTTTAGAAGTTGAAGATTCTTTACCAAGTGACAATGATGGGATCTTAGCCATTCCAAAACCTTGTTTGTTTCCCAAATGTGAAGATGTTCCTTTGGGAAATTTCCTGGCTTTTCAGGACCTTGTAAACTTCAACCTGACACACAAGAATACGACACCACATCTTTTGATAGTCAAGGTATATCTCAAATTTATTTTTTCTTGTTAGAATCAAATATATTGCATAATTAGCTATGAAAAAATAATGGTCTGGACAAGTGAACTAAATACTATGAATTTAGAATACTTTTAAGAGGGACATTTTCTATTGTTTCATTGCATTGTTTTAAATATTAAACCGTGTTTTTGGTCTGGACAAGGTCATTTTTTGGTCTCAAAACTGGGACGGACAAGTGCACTAAATACTATGAATCTAGACTACTCTTAAGATGGAAGTTTTTTCTTGTTTTATTCCATTGTTCTAAATGCTAAACTGTTTTTGTTGGTCTAGAAGGAATGTTTCAATTCATCACTTGAAAGAGGTTTGGTGAAGATTGTTTTCTAAAATCTAGAATATATATCTTTAAACTAGAGCATTTATATTTGTTTATAAATCAAGACTTAAATCTGTTTATTATCATCCTGAATTCTTGATAATGGTTCATTATTTTTGAAACAATGAAAAAACGATCTCGACTGCTTAGCAGAAGTTTTGACTATATATATATAATACATATTTAAAAAAAATATAATTTCGTTAATATATAGAATATTAATTTTACTAAAAGTCCGAGACTCAAGCAAAAATACAGGATTATGTTTGTTCAGTTAGAGTAAAAAGTTTTTGTTTGTTTGCTGGTAGAACGAATTTTTCCAATAATTCCTGCAATGCGGAATGAGTCCTATTGTTCATATATAATCATGAATATAGTCGGGTATTGAATTCTGGGAATTTAATGAAAAAAGAAGCTTTAGACAAGCCTAATGTAAACTTGATGAACAGGCTCATTAATAGAATGAAACAGATGAGAAATATGTGCCTGAATTTTTTTTTTTATGTATCTTCATCATTTATGTTAGTTTTTCATTCTCTAAACTTATTTTTGCGTCAATCACGAATCCCAAAGCCTATGGAGGACTTACAATTCGCTTCGTCAAAAGCTAAATCATCTCATTTCAAAAAAAAGTCATATTGATAAAAATTCTCTGATAGTACTCAGAATTGCTGATGACAGTACTCTGAACACAGCAAGCAGAACTGAGTCTCATGATGGTTCATAGGTGACAGCCCCGTTTGAAAGCATTATCCAGTAGTTTGTTGTATATTCCTTTGCTTAAAATGTTGAGAAATGAGCCTTTTTCATTTCTCCAGAGTTGTAGCTCTTAAATGAAAGAGAGTGAAAGTAGCTCTTAAATGAGCTGTGTAGGTTTTTCCTGATAGGGATAACTATGGCTGATTTTTAGGTATCTTGCTTGATGCAAGTCTTGTCATTTAAGTAAACTGAACATAGGCTATATCCAGGCTCAATTCTGCGAATCCTTTCGACAGCCTAATACAGTTTAATGTTTTGTATATTCCTATTGTACGGATGTCAATTTTTCCTTCGTCACTAAAGAAGCTTTCAGAACTTTGTGATAAAGCAATGATTATTATTCAGGAAAATAACTGCTCTTCATTGAAATCCTTACTTTATTTGTAATCTTTGTACTGTGTGGTGTATGCTTCTTTTACTTTCCTATAGTTGCAGGTTTTTTTTGGGTATTTATGACGTCATGCGAAGTTAGTCATGACTTTGAATTAATCTGAAGCTGAAAGCTAAAATAAAAATCTTGAAAAAAAATAGGAGGTAATGATGAACAGAAACGAAAAACAAATAAGATCTGCGGCTAGGAGACGTGTACAAACAGTAATACAATGAATACATTAAATCGTAATCGTGCCTTAAATGGAAGGTGGAATTAAATTTACGCTGCAATTTCTTAATTCGATTGAAATTTCTTAATTTACGCCTCATGACTTAAAACTAGAGTAACGAATGTATATATACTCCCTTTAAACGAGCAACTATGTATTTGTTTATGTATTTATGTATGCATAATTTTTCTTGAAAACGATTTTGAATGAATTCGAACAGATAAAGCATTAGGCATGAAAAAATGTTGATGTAATGATGCACGAAAATGAAGCGCAAACGAAATGAGCGGCTAGAATACATGCAATAACAAGCATCGCAATGAATCCCAAATGAATATAATGGTGAAAGAAATATGCGGTTAGAGTTTATGTGACATGGATGATCACATCGAATCGTGAATGAAATATGCGGTTAGAAGAGGAGCAACAGTGAAAATTACAACGAATCTGAGAAGAAAACAAATCCAAGAAAATGGATGATTTTTGGATGCATTAACTGGAAGTAGGAATTGAGTTCTTGCCAGAACTTCTTTATATTTTGCTAATAAATTATTAGAAAAACTAGATTCAAGCCTCTCGTTTTGCTATTTTTATTTTATATTTTATTTTTATTTTGTTTCTTGCATTGATTTTTTTGTGAGCATCTTTACTGCGGGATATTTTTTTAAGAATATCTTAGTACATTGTTTTAGGTATTGTCTATCCCCTTTGTTTATTTTGTTTTAGGAATTGGAGATGCTTCAACAGGTGTTGCCAATGCGTTCTTGGAAGCTAAAAATTTTAACGGTCGCTTGCAATGGAAAAAGTGCGGAAAAGACTATGAGTGCAATATATGCAATAAAAGATTTCACTGGCATTGGCAATTGGAAAGACATCATAGAATTTATACAGGAAAAAAATCATTTAAATGTGATGTGTGCCAGAAGAGTTTTCATCAATCAAGCAATTTGAAGACACATCAAAAACTGCATACAGGTCAGAAACCGTTTAAATGTGATGTGTGCAAAAAGTGTTTTTCTCAATCATGCAATTTGAATCAGCACCGAAGAGTGCATACGGGTGAAAAACCGTATAAATGTGATTTATGTCAGAAGACCTTTTCTCATCTGAGCAATTTGAATGTGCACCGTATTGTTCATACAGGTGAGAAATTATTTAAATGTGATTTTTGTGAGAAGAGTTTTTCTAAACCAAACTCTTTGAAGAGACATCAAAGACTGCATACAGGTGAGAAATAAATAAATGTAATTTATGTGAGAAGAGCTTTTCTAATACAGGCTCTTTAATTTGGTACCAAAAAGTGCATACTGGTGAGAACTGTTTAAATGTGATGTGTGCGAAAAGTGTTTTTCTCAATTAAACAATTTGAATGATCCCCCTGAAAATCCCAATTATGTGCTTGGCATGTATCGTGCTCAGTGTTTTTTTTTTCAGTTAATTGATTGTTGCAGGTTTTTTAGCCTGCTCCTAATCTTGCTGAAAATAAAACTTTATTTTCATCGTCTCCTCTATTTCATGCAATGGCATGACATGCTATTTGTCATGTGACATGCGTGATGCTATTTGTCACGTGACATGCTATTTGTGGCACGACAAAATGTCACAGCAAGCAAAAAGCACGACAAAATGCCACAGCAAGCATGGGCTGACCTGACGGTTAACCCATACGTGTGGATTCCTAAGTTCCCACACAGATACAGTTGTAGTGGTCAATGGTATCGTTTAATCTAGATGTGGCCTCGCTGCTTCACATAGTTCCTGTTAAAAAAATCAATTTCTACACATTTTTCTAAATACAACTCGCAATAATGATGTTTTTCTGACACTGAGATATCATATAGGAAGGGTTTAACAAAGTGAGAGTAATGCAGGTAATCCTTATGTTTTGAAAACAAAACTCTTCATCTGTTTTACTTTGCCTGGATTGCTGCAGTTCTTTCTACCTTTATTAATAGCTTATTCAAACTGAGTGTTGTTTTTATCTTTGTGGAAAGTGTCAATGACAATGTTATAGTTACAGCACTAAAAAGTTATAATTTCAATGTGCAAAATAAATTCATTTTTCTGTATATTTTAAATGGTGCACTATTTTCTTTTGGATTTTTAATAAATAGTAGCCATTGGGCGGCTTAAAAAAAAGTCAACGTGTTTTGGGATGATAGATCAGTCAAACTTAACACGCAAAATTAGTATTAAATAGTTTTTCAGTTCATGCTGACTTCCCATAGAAAAAAATGTGTAATTTTGTGTGTCTTTTAAGCATTTTTGAGAGAAGCTAAGCTACCCCTGGGCATAGATCAGTCAAAAATTTACAAGCAAAATAGTGTTAAATAGTTTTACAGTTCATGCTGACTTCCCATAGAAGAAAAAATGTGTAGTTTTGTGTGTCTAAAGCATTTTTGAGAGAAGCTAAGCTACCCCTGGGCATAGATCAGTCAAAAGTTTACAAGCAAGATTAGTGTTATATAGTTTTTCAGTTCATGCTGACTTTCCATATAAAAAAATCTGTGTGTCTTTAAAGCATAAATTATAGCTGACAGTGCTACTATGATTAGCAAAAACAGCAGTGATGACGCAAGTGCTAAGAAGTCTGAGAATCGTATTCAAACTATGAGTAAAAAGTGACTACAATATTTGGATTTTTTTTTTTTTAGGTGAAAAGGCGGAAGGGAAATGAAGAAACTTTAGTGCTAGAAGCTGGCACTAGTGTCAGTGCTGTCAAAGACGCTGTCAGTGACCTTTCGAGGTTAAGGACAGACATGAATTTATTGCTGCTGTACTAGCCGCAGTCTCTAATACTTCTAACGACGAGGTAGCATGTGAAGCAAAAGGCCTACTTGACAAAATCAACTCTGCCCTTTTTGTCTCAACTTTTCACACAATGGAAAAAGCGTTAGTCATTGTAAATTGTTTATCAGAGCAACTTCAATCTGAAAGTTTGCTGATTTATCAGGAAATTAGGCACTTTCACAGATTTCTGGGACATATGAGAATTTCCAAAAGCTGAATCTTAACTTTTAGCGAAAATCTATCAGAATTTTTGGGTTTATACGATATCCTGGAAAAAAATATCCACAGTCTAACACCAGTGCTGGAAGCAAGAGAAGTCAAGCCATTTTCATTCGTCTCAGAAACTTTCTCTCAACCTCAACAACCGACAAATGCAATATCAGTCATCCAGTTCCATCAGACTCCGGTAAACTAGTGTACTTCGAGATAATAGACCATTTCATGAGTGAGATGGATCAACCTCTTATGCAAAATATGCCTCTGCTCGACGCTTTATCTGAATTCGACCCCCCTCAAGTTCCGATTTTTTCCAATTTTCGAAAGTGTAGTGTCAGAGTTTAGTGTCATCATGGGATTCTCGGTGTCGATGACTTTGTCATGGAATCCCAGCTTTCTCTTGCAAAACTGCATTTGTCGAAAAGTAATGTTTCAGAAATGGATATTTTCCAAGCTATCGAAACTTTACCTGATCCCCCAATTGCCGAATCTGCAGTGCTAAACTTATAAAGCTAGTTGCTACTTTGGCTGTGACGACTGTCATCAATGAAAGGTTCTTCTCGGCATTAAGGGGTTGAAAGGATTATCTGCGATTGACGACTTGGAATGACAGACTCAGTGATCTGATGATCTTGGCCGTTGAAAAAGAGGAGGTAAAGAAACCTGGTTTGGATAGATTAGTCGACGATTTCTCCAAGCAGCGAAGTCGCCGCTATGTTTTAGGTATGTTTGCTCGATGTTGTTCTGCTTTTTCATCTTCATAAAAAAACACCACCACCCCCTCCCCTACACTTTTGTGAATCAGCGCCACTAGATATAAGTCGTCCAACATATTCATATGACCTTTTTCAAGCTGCCATTTCAGCAGTACTGCACATATAGTATACACAACCATAATCGCTTAGCATTGATGACTGTTTAGAAGCAGTGTTTTTAAACTATCTGTTTTATCTTTGTTTGTTTTTTTATTTATTACCTTTAGAATTATCTTCGTTTGTTTTTCACCTCTCCTTTACATCTTTCAAGTGAAAGGTTGCCCAATTTCCGACATTGGGTGTAAATCTTGGAACGCCACCTGTCCCACAGAAGCTCCACCACGCAAGGCACAGTTTCTGCAATACTCGATACGGCTCCACTATGCTTGACATACGCTGTCTGGTATATGAGATTTCTAAAAACTGACACCCTTCGCTTTAAAGCACTCTATACTTTATTACCAAATTAGTTCATTTTGAAAAATAAAATACTGGTTCCATTTTACCTTAATAATATGAAATTACTGACACTTTAATTTTTTCGCTCATTAACGCAAGAAACGATTACTCTCAATGACTACCCCCCCCCCCTTATATGAAATGTCTTTAAACGCTAATATCTAGTTAATTTTCTGATTTACCTTTCTATTTCATGAAAATTTTTACTTCTAGGTAAGGAAAACTGCCTTCTTACCTATACTCTTACCTAAAAAGTAAGTTACATGTGGCAAATCAAATGCTTTTCATATTCTTAAGAAAATATGGAATATCAACGATCCGCCCCAAGCCCTTCAGCAGTTCTGACTGAAGATTTCCTCTAGCAGTTATTGCCTTCATTTGTTAAATCGTATCACTTAACGAGTACGTATATTCCGACTCTGTCTGAGCTAAATCTTTGGCAAACTATTTCTTTCTGTCGAAACATAGTCTAGTGGTAATTCATTACGATGGGCCTTGTCAAAAGGCAAATTCAAACCTCGCTTATTCCTTTTTCCCATGGCCTATTATTTCACTGTTTCTTTGGTTTGGTCACGCTATCAACAATCTATGATATTTCTCTTCAAATCGTTGTTTATCTTTGAACTTGGTCGCGAGTAGAAATGAGAATACCTTTATAAAAGGAATTAAGTCCTTACCAAATCAGAATAAATCCAAAAGTGGCTGTGAATTTCTCTGAGAGACTTTAATGCTCTAATCAACCACAGGCGTGGGTCCTCAAAAGGGAAGATAAGGCTCTACATAAAATTAGGGCCAAGAATGCCAAAACCCAAAAGGGGAGTTCAAAAGGCTTTAACTGACTACTCAGCTCAAAACACAAAAAAGGTGGTTGCTGATAATAGCTATTGTATAGATACTTACCAAAGATCCTCTTCCTGCTACCTTAAACTTGACATATGGAAAACCCTTATTTTCCTAAGATTTGTGTCTCATATTCATTTTGGTTCTTAGCTTTGATTCGTTACTGACTGTTTTGTTCCGTCTCTTCATGAAATTCTAGCCAACCCCTAACTTTCTGTTAAATTAGTAGTTATGTCTGTATGTCGGTGCTTGTTCTTAAAACATGTAATGTTGCAATACCTTACAACGTTCAAATTTAGTCTTTTAGCAAACTGGACTAAATTGGGTCTTCCGTCAGTTACTAGGGTTCAAATGTTTTGTGACATTTAATACTTGTTATTATCTGAAACAAAGGGATGTCAATGCAGTCTACAGCTTGTCATTATTACGGTCGATATTCAAAGCGAAATTATTTTTAAGCTAAGCTATTTGAATAGCCGGTTTGAATTTAATGTCTACTGAATTAAAATTTATTGGCCTAACCTAAGAGGATTTCAACCTTTACATAAATTGAGTTATTCAAAGGAAGTAAATTTAATGAGCATAATAATATGGCATTCTTACACGGGTTAAAAAATTAAAGTGAAGAGCAGAGACACTTGCGGTTAGGAGACCTGTAACAAAGACGATCAATAAACATAAAAAATAAAGTGAAGAACAAAGACACTTGCGGTTAGAAGGCAAGTGACAGCGAGAATCAGAACGACTCAAAACAAAATGAAGAACAAAGCAACTTTTGGTTAGAAGACCTGTGCCAACGAGGGTCAATATGAATTAAAACGAAAACGAAGAACAAAGAATTGTGCGGTTTGAGAACATGCCACAGTGAGTATCAGAGTGAGTCCAAGATGAAAGTGAAAATCATTTAAAAATCAGGTAAGAGGAATTTTCTTTTATTAAACCTGGTATCACTTTCTGTGGGGCGAAAATTGCTAGATAAAATGTATAGTTTATGCAGGAATAGCATTGACTTTACTGCCTTTTGGACAAACAACACACAAGACATTTGGCTTTAAAGTTCCACTTTCATCTTATTCTATTTCAAGCATTATTTCAAGGTTCAATATGGCAATGCTGAACGAAACGTGATACGGCTCTAAAGGCTTCATAATTTTGAAACAACAAGCAGATAATTCATAGAAATATGATTGGAAAAAAATCTGCCTGTTTCAATTGGTTAATTGGAAACTTATGCTGACTTAGTGATGTGAGGAAACTGGAAAAATCGGGAATCAAAATGTTAAATAAAATATCTTCCATTTCTAGTTATGCAGTTTTTGGTAGGAGTTGGCACCAAATAAAAAAAAGAACAAAAAAAAACAAACAAACGTGGGTGAGGAATCAGCCGTAATAAGCTACTTGATTGAGGTAGCCATTTGTTCAAAAAATCGTCCATTGATCATAGGCAGTGCAGTATCACTGCCTTAGTAAAGACTGATTTGGGCAAAAGTATTTTTTTATTGGGGGGGGGCTACAAGAGCGCTTCGTATAGAGGGATTTGTCGTAAAACTCCGAAAGGGGTTCATTCATTCAATTGGAAATTGCAATCTCTATTGCCCTTTTTAATAATCCAAATTTATTCGAGGGCAACCAGCCCCTCCAGGCCCATCATTTCCCTAAATACATCATATCGAAATTTGAGATGACCATTTTATTCAGCGTAGTTGAAAGCTTCAGTAATTATGTCTTTGGAGATGAAAACCCTCCACAGGGCAAAGGCTTTAAGCTATACTAGCTGTCCATTGTTAACACTTGAAGTTTTTAAGGAAAGAGGTGTCGTATGAACTTTGGATTTGGTTCATTCAATTGGACATCAGAAGTCCTATTGTCTTTTTAAAGAGTCAAAAGTGATACGATTGCAAATTTCCCCCCCCCCCCCGTTTTTCTTTCCCCTAATGCATCCGATAGAAATTTTGTGATAGCCATTTTGGGCAAGGGTTTTAAGTTATACCAGGAAGGCAAATAAGGTTCTTATGGAATGGATGGTCATATAAACTTTGAATAGGGCTCATTTGAATGGAAATTGGAAGTTATGGTGATCTTTTCAACAGTCAAAGGTGAATTGAGGGCAACCAGCCCTCTCTCACGACCATCACTTTCCAAAACAAATATCCAATCAAAATTTTGAGACGTCTATTTTCTTCAGCATATTTGAACGATCCTGTAATTCTGCCTTTGGGGACGTCAGCCCCCAAAAAACAGGCTGTCAAAATGGGGTAAATCAGGAATGACTGAGTATATTAATTTGGAACTATAAAGAAATTGTAAGGGAGATAATCAATTGACCAAAAAGGTAATATTTGTATGCTACTACTACTGCAACTAGCACCACTACTACTGCCTCCAATACTACTTCTACAACCACAGTCCTACATTTAAAATATTGAGGAGAAATTTAAACTAAATCAAAAGACACCATGTGCATGTACATTTTCAAAAGAGTTTATCTCAAGAATGGATTTGACTGTTAAGTTGAAACTTTCACAAAATGTTTAAAGGGGAAGGTCAATTAACCAAAAGGCAATGTATGCATACTACTAC
Source organism: Artemia sinica (assembly GCA_027921565.1). Taxonomy (NCBI): domain Eukaryota; kingdom Metazoa; phylum Arthropoda; class Branchiopoda; order Anostraca; family Artemiidae; genus Artemia; species Artemia sinica. Next base: position 2,953,686 of record JAPEVW010000022.1, read on the forward strand.
TAATACTAAAACCACTGAAACATTTAATGCTTCTACTGCTGCTATTACTTCAACTACTATATCTATTGCAACTACTTGTAAGGCTAAGAGTATTAAGATTAAAATCACAAAAGTATATAAATATACAGGTTATCAAAAAGATATATCAGCTATGTCGGAGTGAAGGGTAATTGTAATAAGTTGAAACTTTCAGGACTTGATGAGAATTATGTCCGAATCACCAATTGATAATACGTATGCTATCAATACCAACACTAGTTACTGTAACTAATGACGCTAAGGGTATAAGGCGAAACTTTTCTAGGAATTTCAATTAAGCGTAAAATTATACGCATGTAGGTTTTCAACAGGGCATATAAGTAATTTCATTGGCAACGCTACTCTATAATAGGTGTAAATATCGTTGAAACCCTTTAGTATTGTAGTGCCCTTTTTGAGAGCAAAGAGAGACTGGAGGGCAAGCAGCCCTCCTCCCACGTCAGCCCTAAGAAAAGGGTTGTAAGTTAGGTAACTAATTCAGTGTCTACATATAGCATATGTTATTGAGAAAGCTCAATAACAACCGTTGCTTTCCAAAAAGAGAAAGGGTATTCAGGAGAGCCTTTCAGAGAAGCTAGAGGAAAGTATTGAGCATTATGTATATACAGGCTGTCAAAAGGGCGTAAATCAGGAATGACTGAGTATATTAATTTGGAAATATAAAGAAATGATAAGGAAGATAATCAATTGGCCAAAAAGGTAATATTTATATGCTACTACTACTACTGCAAGTAGCACCACTACTACTACCTCCAATACTACTACTACAGCCGCAGTCCTACATTTAAAATATTGAGGAGAAATTTAAACTAAATCAAAAGACACCATGTGCATGTACATTTTCAAAAGAGTGTATCTCAAGAATGGATTTGAGTGTTAAGTTGGAACTTTCACAAAATTTTTAAAGGGGAAAGTCAATTAACCAAAAGGCAATATATGCATATTACTACTAATACTACAACCACTGAAACATTTAATGCTTCTACTGCTGCTATTACTTCAACTACTACATCTATTGCAACTACTTGTAAGGCTAAGATTATTAAGATTAAAATAACAAAAGTATATAAACATACAGGTTATCAAAAAGATATATCAGCTATGTCAGAGCGAAAGGTAATTGTATTAAGTTGAAACTTTCAGGACTTGATGAGAACGATGTCCGAATCACCAATTGATAATACGTATGCTATCAATACCAACACTGTAGTTACTATAATTAATGACGCTAAGGGTATAAGGTGAAACTTTTTTGGTAATTTCAATTAAACGTAAAAATTATACGCATGTAGGTTTTCAACAGGGCATATAAGTAATTTCATTGGCAACGCTACTCTATAATAGCTGTAAATATTGTTGAAACTCTTTAATATCGTAGTGCCCTTTTTGAGAGCAAAGAGAGACTGGAGGGCAAGCAGCCCTCCTCCCAAGTCCATTCATTTTCAAAATACATCCCATCAAAATTTTGAGACAGCCATTTTGTTCAGCATAGTAGAGCAGTCCAGTAGCTGTGTCTCTAGGGTTATTGGGTATGTCAGCCCCCCACAATTATACAATCGCCCCAATCTTTAAAACTAGATGTTACTTTAAAATTAAATCAAAAGGGCCTGTGTGCATGGTTTCCAATTAGAAACCTCAGTACTATATTGAGAACAACTGGGGGTATTAATTGCAAATTTTCAGGGCTACTATTATTACTACTTTTGCTCTTACAGTTTAAATAAATCAAAAGAGTGTAAGTGTATCGAAGTTGTCAAAGAGCATAGATAGAATTTCATGGTAATGATATTACATTTTATTTTCAGGTCAAATTGATGAGGTATAAGACCAAATTAAAGAAAACTATTTGTGTCAGGATTAAAAATTGTTGTAAAGTTTCTCCAACATGCAAATAGCAAGCCGAACTATGGATTTTTATAGAAAAAAAATGAAAGATAAAGAATATTGTCTTTTTTTATGGAAAAAGACTATGTGAATAAAAAACGAACAGAAATAAGTTAAAAAAACAACATTTTCCTCCAAACAAGTTTTTCAAAGAAAAGTTAAGAGCTCCATTAAGCCAAAAATGAGCAGAAATAAAGTCAAATATTATCCGAAGCGTAAAACTACTAAAATCACCATCGATAAATAAATGAAACTTAAAACGAACAGAAATTACAACAAATGACTAAGTCAAACTCAAAACGAGCACAAATTAACACGAGTAGGGTTGACATCCACAATGCCTTCTCAAGACCAGAATATATTTTACACTTTACTTAAACGAAATACGTTTAAAATGTTTTCACCTTTTTTACTTCAATAAATAAAAAAATTATTATAACTTTAAGAAATCAATATCAGTATATATATGCTAGACTGACAATCCACGGTAATTTTTATTTATTTTTTTTTTCAGAAAAGTGCAAATTATGTTCTGGTCTTAAAAAGGCATGAGGGTTGTCAGCCTTACTCTTATTGATTTTAACATATCCAATTTGCTGTCTTTAGGCTGAATCGCATTGATGGGGGAATAAGAGTATGTTTGGCTGCTTTAATTTCGATGAGGGTTGCAGTATGGTCAGTATGAAAACCTAAGACTGGAGAAATTTGGGCTTCAGACTCAAACCATGCTGGACTTGAGGAGAGAATAAAGTTTGTTATGTTCTTACCCACAGTTATGGGGTGTATACAAGTTTCCCATAGAGGGCTGTGAGCTTTAAAATCACCAAAAATTACGGAATTTTTCTCTCTTGTTTGTTCTTCAAGCACAGCTTTAATATCATTGCTGCCACTAGGGTTGTAAAAGGATGAGAATTTTAAGGTAAGTTCTTGTATCTTGGACGTTTAAGATCGTGTTTACCACGTCGATCTCAATGGGGTAATCTCTGGGGGCTATTAATAAATGCGGTGTATCGTTTTTCATAAGAATTGGCATTCCCTCTCCTTTCCCTCCGGTTGATCTATCCTATTATAAGGTAGAATCTAGGCATAACTACTTGCCGGAGACAGTGTAAATTTGTTTCCTGGAGGCAAACAAGATGAACGTTATGGGTATATATGTATTCAATCAGTTCGCTTAGTTTTAAACTATTTAGTGACACAACATTCAATTGGAAAATTTTGAAACTATTCTTCTTCTTCTTCTTCTTCTATTTAACAGCAGGCGGGCTTTTCAGTAATACTATTTAGCCCTTTTCCTTTTGCTTCACTCTGTGGGCTACAGAGCTACTGGCTTGAATGCCTCATGATTATTAGATATTTTCAGATATCTTTCAGTAGATCTTTCGACTCTAGGAGTTCAATTATGAGATGATAGATGTCGATTTCTATGCTCTGTGTGCCGGTATAGTTGGCTAGGCTCTTGGATGGTAGAGAGATTTTGTGGTGTTTGAAGCATTTTAACAGTTTACAAAGCAAGGTATGTTGTGCAGACGTCAGCATATTACATTCAAACAGGCAATGGTCAATTGTTTCATTATTCATGTTACAATGCCTGCAAAGAGGGGACAGGGGAATTGAACCACTTGAATTAGAAAATTTATACGAGAACGCAAGAAAATTTAGTCCATTTGTTCCAGAACGAATTCTATGATAAATTTTAGAAAGATACTTATTGGGAAAGGGGGAAAGGATAGGATTAATCTTATTAAAATTAATATCTGATAGCCTCCATCGGTAAATATCTCTAATCGGGATTGGTCTCCCACTTGGCTGGTCAATATTTATAGCATTTTTTGCTATTTCATCAACCTGATGATTACCACTTATGCCAGAGTGGCTAAGAATATACTGAAAATAAGTTTTTATGCCACTTGAAGCAAGATTTTCTATACTACTGAAACAATGATAAGTGTCAATGTCCAACTTATACTGAGGAGCTGAGGCCAGCAACTCAAGGCTTGATAAAGAGTCAGAATATATGATAATATTATTGGAATTTGCAATCAAAGGTTGGTTTTCCTTAAGGTGTTCTTATGCCATGATTATGGCATTTAACTCAGCAGACATTATAGATAAATTATTATATAATCTCTCTCCCATTGCAATTTTCAGGTGAGGAAGGAAAGCACCACTTGCTACCTTCTCATTCATTTTTGACCCATGAACAAATATTTGGATGTGATTTTTATTGGTAATTGTTTTGAGTTCAGCAAATTTTTTCTGGACAAAAGCAATGGGGGTTAAATCTTTATTCCACTTTGAGAAATCAGTATTTATTATGGGACTTGACCAATTCCATGGAGGGGATTGGGGGAAAGTGGGTGCAATAGACTTTGCTGGTACGGGGAACTTCTTCTGAATGTTGGCATACTCATCTGCAATGCCTCTATACATGGCTGGATTTCTTAACCAATTATGTAGGGTGTGTGAGCAATTTGATTCAATTTTTGTAAGATGTTTTGTCAAGAGAAAGCTACGTCTCTCCCTTATTGTTGTTAATCCACTCTCTCTAAGCAGAAAATTGGTGCTTGTGGGTTTTTTAAGACCAAATATGAGACGTATTATATCATTTTGTGTTGTTTCAATTTTTTGAATCTGGGTCTTTGCACATGCACCATATACGATGAGCCCATAGTCAATATGGGGTCTTATATGTGATTTATAAAACTGGAGTAAGGTTTTCTCCTTACAGCACCAGGGTGTGGAAATAAGTCTTTTTAGTATATTTGTTTTTCTATAGCATTTTTTTTATTGTGTTTGAAATTTGGAGGTGGAAATTAAGTTTTTGGTCAAGCATGAGACCTAGGTAATTAATTTGATTATCTTCTGGAATAGTTGTTTTATTTAGAGTTAGTTTTGCATTAACATGGTTTCGCTTTCGATGAAATTGGATTATTTTTGACTTGGTAGGTGCAATGGGTAAATCTGAATGTTGAGAGAATTCTTCAAATTGGAAAAGTGACTTTTGCAGATTTGACTGTGCTATCTCAAAGGTGTTGCCAGATGACCATAGCACCAGATTGTCAGCATATTGTAGATTCGTGTGGGGTAGGTTCATGTCCCAGAGATATAGGGCAAAGAGGAGGCAACTGAGGACTGCTCCCTGAGGTAGGCCTTTGGTTATTGTCTTTTGGGGTGAAGAGGCTGAACCAACACAAAAAATGAAACTTCGCACTTCTATGAAGGATTTTATAAAAGATACTAGCTTGGGGGGTAGTCCAAGGTTTGCAAGTTTGTTTAAAAGGATTTGGTGGTTCACATTGTCATAAGCCCCTTCAAAATCTAGGAAAGCTGCAACTAGGACATTATTTTTTGAGAATGATTCATTTATTGCATTTGTTAGCAAAATGAAAGCATATGTTGAGGAGTGGTGTTTCCTGAATCCAGTTTGAGTGTGAGGGATCATATTATTTTTTTTCAACAAACCAGAGGAGTCTGTAATAGATCATTTTCTCCATTATTTTACCCATCACAGGAGTAATCATTATGGGCCTATAGGACTTAGGGTTATCTTTGGGTTTATTTTTCTTTAGGATTCGTAGGAGGGACGAACATTTCCATATATTGGGGAACATAGAAGATGCCCAAGCATGATTATAACAATTTAGCAGTTATTGTTTGTATGAAGGGGTGAGATTCTTTATCCATGTAGGGTGTATATTGTCATAGCTGCCGCTAGTTTTGGTCCTAATATGATGTATTGCATGATTCATTTCCTGGATTTTAAATGGACTAGTTATATACTCGGATCCTGGGCGTGGTTGGTAACTTGGGTTCATAGGAATTGGGGACATTTTGCTTCGATTATTTGATGTTAGCTTATTAACAAAAAGTTGCAAATAGCTTAGCTTTTTAATTATCATTGTCATAATGGGTATTATTATGTATAAGCTCATACAGGAGTGGGTTGGGGGAAGCCTTTTTCCCACAGATGTGGCATATGACTTTATGTATAATTGGCTCATGTGTTGTGTTTCTCTGGAGAGATTATTTGCAAAATTATTCCAGTAATTATATTTAGCATCTATTATAGTCCTTTTTAGATTAGATTCTGCTTGTAATTTTTCTAAATATGTAGTAGGTGATGGTTTTTTTTTATGAATTCTGTCCTAGCTGCCTTTTTTATTCTCCATTTATTTTGGCACTCACTTGTCCACCATGCTTTAGGAATGTATTTAGGGAAGGTTTTCTTGGGTATTGTCCTGGGGATAGCATGATTAGCTGTATTTACTAGTAAAGATGTCAATACTTCAGCAAGTGTGTCAACTGTTGTCTTTGAAATGCATGAATTTTGGGTGAAACTTGTAATTTCATCTTTTAGCTTATTTTGGAACATAGACCAATTTGCTTTAGTGTTGATATATTTGGAGGTGTGTAATAGAGTTTCAGCAGGTTCATTTAGGGAGCAAACTATAGCAATGTGGTCAGTACATAGACTATAAATTTTATTTATATAAATTTTATTCAAAATATTTAATGACACAATTTGTAGGTCAATTGTGGAGAATCTGCCACTTTTGGGTTTGAAATATGTATTCAGGTTTGGAGGGGTAGCAACAGCTAATTCATTATTATTTGAAGTCATATGCTCAATCAATTTACCAGCTTTATTTGCTGGTTTATTTCCTCACAAAAGGCTGTGGACATTGAAATCTCCACAAATAATGATATTTTTGAACATATTAGAATTATTTATATAATTAAAGAAATCCATGGCATCTGTAGTTTGGCCATTAGGGTTATAAAAGCTTATTATGTATGGTTTTGTATTATTCAGCCAAACACTAATACGAATTGCATCAACATCATTTGCAAAATTTGGAAAATTGATGCCACAGAATTTTATATTATTTTTAACTAATAAAGCTACTCCACCTCCTTTTCTCTCTGATGATCTATCCTTTCTCAGGATAGTATATCCTAGATACTTAATTTGTTGATTTTGGGTTAAATGAGTTCCCTGGAGGCAAGCAATATTAATGGAATTATTATTCATAAAAGATATTAGTTCATTTAGCTTATTTTCTGTGAGTGATCTTATGTTCCACTGGAGTATTGATATGTGTTGTGTTGTTGATTTATTTTTCATATGACTGTGTATCAATGTTCAGCTTTGTAAAAAGTAAAGCAAGATCTTTTTTTGCTTGAATGAGCATATCATCAGGGATGTAGATTTTTGCCAATTCTGCAATGATTTTTGTTTTCTGTAGTTGATGTATGTTCATGGCCTGAATTGCATTACAGTTTAGAATGAATAAGTATATATTTGGGGATTGCATGTTTGGTTGTGCATCCTGTTTGTCAGTTAAGGAATTAATTCCTGGTAGTGTTTCTGGTTTGTTTCTTCTTGAGAGGGGGGCCAGGCTGACCTCATCTCACCGGACAAGGAGACTTGTTGTCTTGGTGATTCCTTCTGATAGGGATGTGAGCTAGGGGGCTTAGAGGATGGTGTTTTATGCGGGGTACTTGATGCATTGGGGGCGTTTGACTTGGGGGTTTTGGTTGGTTTCATTACTGGCTTTATTTGGTATTGTTGGACAGCATTTGCTTCCATTGCTGCAAAAGGGGTATGGGATGGCCTTCTCTGTTGCTATTTGGAGTGTTAGTGCTCTTTTCTTATATGCAGGGCATAGTGATTTATTGGTAGATTCATGTGGACCTTTGCAATTGATACATGTAGGCTGAGTGTTGTTGCAAGTTGTCAACTCTTTAGGATGGAATGCTTTACAATTACTACACTCTAGAAGAATTTCATTGCATTTGTTTGTTGTGTGTCCCAGTTTGAGACACTTCTGACACTGGATAGGCTTTGGTTTGTATTCCTTGTGTGGTTTCATTTGCCCAAATAGGAATAATTCTGGGATGTTAATTTTTTCCTTCAGTGTAAATAAGAAAGATCTACTTGTTTTTAGGCCATTAGAGTTAGGTTTACCAAGTTGGGTAACACCTTCAACTGGGATTGTGTTTCCAGCCCTATCTGAGAGCCCTTCTTTTAACTCCTGAATATGTATTTCTGGGGGAACATTATAAACTACTATTTTTGTTGGGGATATTTTTGGGTTCCATTTAGATGCATTAATTGGGGTATTCAGATTGGATTTTAGGTTGATTATTGTGTCTGCTGATTTCTGATCTTGGACAGCTATTAGCAGAGATCCATCACGGTGAATATTAAGAGAGAACATTGATTTTAGCAATTTGAAAATTGCAACTCTTATTGCAGTAATCTTTTTTATTTCAAAGGGGGTAATAGGAGAAATTTTAAGGTAAATTCCTAAGTTTTGGGAGGGAGGATCTTAGGTAGGGAGAGGGGAAATGCTTTTGATTGGGGATATTTTCTTTCTTTTTTTGGAGCTTCTAGAAAGGACCTCTTGAAACCCATTATCATCATTTATAGTGACATTGGCCCTTACACTGATCATTGTCCTATTCTCAGAATCGGAGCTATCATGTGAACTTTGAGTGACCAGCCAGGATGGGTATCAGTTTCACTGGTATTTGGGGTGGGATCTGGGGGGACTTTTTTTTTGGAGGACTTCTAATCATTGCCTATTGGAAAAAGCTTTAAACTAAAACAAAACTAAAACAAGAAAGGATATTACAATGATAACAAACCGTCTGCACTGTAATATGGGGAAAATTTCAGGATCAAAAGAAACACCACAGTATGGCCCTGAGGATGATTTGAGCAGGATTGGTTCGGTACAACTACTGATTAATTGAGATAATAGTTCACCAGAAATTTATTTTAAATTTCTTAAAATGTTGCTGCTGTCAATCGAGCACTATTCATTGCTGTTTAACTTTTCCTCCATGGTTTCTTCTGAAGATTTAAATACAGCTATCGTCACTTGTTATTGAGAACAATTTGTTATTGAAAAAATAAAAGCGACAAGGGTTCATTTGGCTGGTTTCTCTTCTTTTGGGGCTTATTGGTGCTTTCAGATTGTTTTTGGAGGTAACCGAAGCATCTTTGAAGTTTACTCAGCAAGGGAAATGTTGATTCCTGCTCTCACCTGATCTCCACAGTTTGAGGGATCTCTCTCCCGGCAGGGAAACTGGCGCTTTCATCATGTGACCAACCCTCTTGTGCTTGTCCAGTCAGTGAACCGACACTAGTCAGTGAATCCCTTATACAGAATACTTATGAATTTAGGGGAACGTGTGTAAAGAGTACGCATAATCAACCCCATGCTGAACTAGCGCCAGCAGCAGACTTCTTTGCGTGAGTGCTGAATTTTAATTTATTATCAACAGTGATTCCAGGATCTTGCGCAGTATTTACAGAGGAAAGTGGGTTACCTGAGAAACAATAAAAGCGACGAGGGTTCGTCTGGTCGGTTTCGCTTCTTTTGGGGCTTGATGATGCTTTCGGATTGTTCTTGGAGGTGATCGAAGCATATTTGAAGTTTACTCAGCAAGGGAAGTGTTGATCCCTGCTCACCTGATCCCCACAGTGTGAGATATATCTCTTCTAGCAGGGACACTAGCGCTTGCATCAGGTGACCAGCCTTCTTCTTCTTGCTTGGTCAGGGAGTCGATACTAGGATGTAAATTCACCGACTTTAAAGCTAAAATTTTAAATTCGCCAAAACGAAAACTATATTGGCATTGGCAACACCGCGAATAGAATTTTGAAATCTGAAAACGTTGAATCATTAAATGTACAAAAATGTCTTTGACCTACAGTCAGTGATGCAAAAAGCATTGAATAACGTACAACAGTGGTGTAGAGAGAATAATATGATATTATCACCTGAGAAAACTGTTGGTATGCTTTTCTCAAAAAGTAATAATACTCCAATACCACAGGTGAATCTTCAAAATCAGGTTATTAGGGTGGATGACTCTTTTTGTTACCTAGGCCTAATTTTTGATAGTAAAATGACTTGGTTGAGACATATAGAGTATTTACTTGGTAATATAAGGAGTAGGTTAAATCTTATAAATGTAATGTGCCTAGGAAAAAGGGGCGCTTCTTATAAGTGCCTTAGTAAAATTATAAAGCCTGTTATTGTTAGTAAGTTTGATTATTGTAGCTTTATATATGGTGATACTAGCAAGAAGAATTTAAAAAAGTTAGATGTAGCTTATCATAGTGCTCTTAGGTGATCCTTAGGCTGCCTAAATAGTACCCCTGTTCCTGCAATGATGATTGAGTTGGGGGTGAATACCCTTACATTACAATGTGATAAGTTACTTGTGAAGTATTGTGCTAAAAAGACTAGTCTAGATGATGATCTTATTAACATAGAAATAATAAGAAATTACAATAGAGATATTAGGGTCAATATATACCAAATCATATTATTGAGTTAGGACTAAAGTGAATACACCATTTGATGCCTTTTTTTATGCTGATTATGAATATAATAAGTATTTCTATCAGAAATGAATTTCAGCCCCCCCCTATATATGCCAATTCAGGGTTAGGTTGGGTTAGGTTAGGTATAGCCTATATAGGGGGGGGGGGCTGAAATTCATTTCCGATAGAAATGCTTATTATATTTGTAATCAGCATAAAAAAAGGCATTGAATGGTGTATTCACTTTATTTGAAACTCAATAATATGATTTGGTATATATAGACCGATATTAGATTTACCTTAATTACTTTAATTCGCACTTTGGAGCAAATTAAGGTCCATACTGGATCTGTTGTGCTCTGGGTCAATGATGGCAAAAATTTGTCACTGTGTTAGGGCCCAGTGACATGCCATAGGATAGGTCTGCTGGAGAGATGCAATTTAAGCCCACTTGGTAGCAGTGGCCACAAGGTAGGTATGGCCCATAAAGACCATTCTCAGTGGTATAGAGCTGACACCGCCGCACAACAGCAACTTTGGATCGAGTATGTGAGATGGTTGGGTATGACAAGCAGCATCAGCCTCTTAGCAAGACACTCATTATGATAAAGTTGGCATCAGTCAGTAGTTGATTGGGACGGACAGTCCCACTCATATTTCCATGGCTTGTTATTCCATTCCTTGTCAAGTCTGGACTTGAAGGATGCAGCCGTAGGTGCAGTTGTTGTTTCAGCTTGAAGGCTATTCCAGTCGTTTACAACATGCTTGGAGAAGAAGTGTTGCCACGTTCGTGTTTTGACAGCTTATGTGAGTGTCCTCTTGCATGGTGCTGACCTGAATGTTTGGTAAAGAGGGGGTAATTTGGTTGTGCATTATACTTGTAGGTCAGCATCATATCACCACAGCGGTGTCTGAAGACGAGTGTTGGCAGCTGCATGCGTTCCAGTCTCTTGTTGTATGGGAGATCTTGTAGGCCAGCTATGCACTTTGTGGCATGTCTCTGAACTCCTTTGATTAGACTGGTATCATTCTTATAAGAAGGGGAGGTGAGACACATACCAAAATCCAAAACGGGTCTAACTATAGCCTTATAGAGCCTTAGAAAGACTGTACGGGAGCAGCTGGTTATAGTACATTTGAGGAGACCAAGGCTTGAATTTGCTTTTGGAACTGCTTGTTGCCAGTGGCCGTGGAACTCCAGTTGTTCATCTATCAGCACTCCTAGATCTCTTTCTTTGGGACTTGTCTTTAGTACTAAGCTAGCCAGTGAATTGGGATTGGACATGTTGTACTGGTGATGGGGGTTGTTGCTTCCAAAGTGAAGGACACTGCACTTCAATGTGTTGAATGCCAGTCTTGTGCCCACGTTTGGATTTTAAGAAGGTCACGTTGCAGATTTTGGTGGTTTGCAGGCCCAAACAGCTTGGAGTTGTCAGCATAGAGAGTGATGCTATTTCTGTTCCATTCATCATATTGTTGATGTATATAAGGAATAGGGTAGGGCCAAAACAGTACCTTGGGGGACTCTGCTTACAACATCACATGGTTCGGAGAAGACCTTGTTGCCATTAGTTGTGAAGAGTCGAACCTGCTGACTCTGACCAGTCAGAAAGTCCATGACCCAATTGACCACATCCAAGTGGGTACCTGCTGCTGAAAGTTTCAATCTGAGATGGTTGTGTGGTACCTTGTCGAAAGCCTTGGCTAGGTCCAGTAAAATCAGGTCCACAGGGATTCCTTTCTCCAGGTGATCTGTTATGGTGCTGTATGTCTCAAGGAGATTGGTCTCAACCAATTTTCCTGGCAGAAATCCATGCTGGTCAGGGGAAAGTATATTATTATTACGGAGATTTGTCAAAATATCAGCATTCACAATCTGCTCAAGGGTTTTTGCCACCGCTGAGGTCAGACTGATGGGTCTGTAGTTTATGGCTTTGGTGCAGTCACCTTTCTTGAATATTGGGGTGACATGGGTCAACTTCCAGTCTTTGGGTACCTTTTTGAGTCAAGCAACAGTTGGAATATATTGCATAGTGGTTGTGCAATTTCTTTGGCAAGCTCCTTCAATAGTCTTGGGTGCAAGTTATCAGGACTGGCGGACTTATTGACATCTAGCGCTTCAAGTCGCTTTTGGACAACAGGGGGGGAGAGTAGAATAGGTGGCATCAGGTTAGGGATGTTGTATGATGGGCTATGAGGAAGAGGACCATCTGGTTCATTGGTGAAAACTGACGCAAACTGCCTGTTGAGGAGTTCGGTGATGTCCTTCAAGTTGGTCACTTCCTTGCTATCATCTGTACTGAGTGCTTTTACTGACCGTCTGCTGTGGTCCTTACTTGATACGTACTTCCAAAACTTCTTCAGGTTATTCTTACTATCATCAGCTAGCTTGGACTCATACCATGTGTAAAGTTGTTTAGTTAGGCTTCTTAGTTTGTTTCAAGCTTTTGCAAACTTTTGGTAGTGTTCTTCCTTCCCTCCTTTATTGTACTTTCTCCAGTACCGTCCCCTCCTGTTTCTTTCCTTGTGTATCTCGGGGTCATGAAAGGCAGTGTTTTGGGCTTTGGCATGAGTTTTACTGACATGTGTTTTTTTTTTAAGTGTAAGTAGCTCGTCCTTTAGGTTAGCCTGTTGTTGGTTGACGTCCCCTTGAAGTAAAGGTGGCCAAACTACGCCTTCCAGCTCTTTTCTGATTGCCCCATAGTCTACATAAGTTTTCTTTATGTAATCATTTTTTATCTTACAAAATGACACATTCACTTCTAGGATTAGATGATTGCTCTTTCCTAGAGGAGGTAAGTAATTTATGTTCTGAAGCTGGTCTTTATCACGTAAGAACACTAGGTCCAGTAGAGTTGGTCTCTGGAAAAGTTGGCCTCCAGTAGCTTGTTCAACAATCTGGTAGAGATTAAGGTCGTGAAGGCAGTCTGTGAATAGATTCGTGCTTCTGCTTCTGTTTGTAAGTACAGGTATATACAGATATCCCTCCTTCCATATGAGGTGAGGGAAGTTGAAATCACCAGCTATAAAAAGGTTCCCTGTGTAATTCATAGTTGCTTTATGCAGCATTGTTGCTATTGTCTGCTCAGTTTCTTGGCCATCTGAGGCAGATGGGCTTCTGTAAATACAGCCTACTCTGGTTATTACTCCACCGCCATCATCACATAGGTCAAACCATACAGATTCAACAAATTGTGAGTTACCTGGGAGACATAATGATTGTATACTATAACATGTCTTGAATAGCGCCAACGTACCACGCCTGCATTCTGAAGACTGTAGGTTTGACATGACACCATACCCTGGAATCTTAACATGGGAATCTTCGAGCCTATTTCTACTGGACTTGGGACAAACCTCAGTCAATAGGACCAGATCATAATTTTTGGAATAAATCACGGATTTCAGCTTGTTCAATTTGTTAGGAAGTTGGTCGACGTTAGTAATTAGAGCATAAAAATCTGTACTTACTCGTTTTTGGTGTTGCTTACTCTGGTCGTTGGTCCCATTGCCCGGCTGACCTGAGTCCTCATCTGTTTTGCCTAAAGTGGTCGCTGGCGCTTTCAAGTTAGCAGTGTAGTAGCTTCCAGAGCTTGTTTTGCTCTCCAATGAGCTGTCACTAGTCATGGATGAGAGTCTTTCCATAGAAAAAGCACTAACATGTTTGGTAACACCCATATTTACATTATTTACACAGTTCATAACTTGGAATTCTACATCTGCATCAGGTTCGGAGGAGGGACTTCTCCTCCGCTTTTTGGGTTTTTTGACACAATACAGAGGTCACGGATTGCAAGGTTTTGTTCACCACTAGCTATTCTGTCCTTAAGCTCTGCAACAAGTGCTTTATATCTCCCTTGATCTTGTTTCAATCGATCATGGCGGAACTGTACTGCTCCTTTCCTTGAGAAAGACTCTTTCAAGATCTGGTTTTTTAATTTGAAAGGATGACACAGTAAACAAAAGGGGCGGTGCCGTATTCTGGGTTGGATCGCTAGCCTGTATATTCTGCTTTAGGCGACAGACATCAGTTATGGGACCGCAATTGATTCCGTACTCGGTTGATAAAAACTGCTTGAGAGCATTAGTGTCATCAATGGAAGCGTCGATACCGTATGCAACAATGTTGTTTTTCCGTGACTCTTGGTCTTTTTCAGCATGGATGATCTGTCATTCTTTGGATTCTAACGACTGCTGAAAGTTAGCACTAAGTGCTCGGACTTCTGCTTGCACAATTTGCTTCGTTTCATCCACGCTACATTTTGAGGATAGGGCCACTTCCACACTATTTACTTTGTCTTTTATAGAACCTAGCTCAGCTCTAAGTGCACTCTCAGTTTGCGCAATGGTATTGGAGAGACTACTCTGAAGGTTTCCTATTGCTTGCGTGATCACAGTAGTAATATCTTGGATAGTAGCTGCGGGTTGGGGAGGGATAATGGATCTAGGGGTGGTCACATTTGATTTGCACCAAGCACAGTCCCAATTGAAACCATTTTTCTCCTGCATTTTCACAAGAAGTTCATACTCTGCGTCGGATATTTTCAGGCAGTCACTCTTCTCTTCTAGGTCTGAATACATAACAGGCATCTGTCCACATTTTTCTGGGGGCTCTCTCTGGGACGTTTCGATTTTGGCGGCATTTCGGGCACGAACAAATTTTCCACCAACAGGAAATTGTATTGGCAACACCGACAGAAAAAATTCAAGATATATAGACGTTGAATTCTCCAGGGAATTAAACTTATGTATTATTATTTGGAAAACACATAAATCGAATAAAACTCCAAGGTGAGTAACTATAATTTAACACTTTAGGGTCTAATGAATATGAAAATAATACACTAGGATTGGAAAAATGTCTTAGACAATCAGTTTGAGCCAATAGTTCACAAGTTAAATTTCACAGGATCACATGGGTTTGTTGATCAACAAAGACTAAAGGACTTAGGAGTTTCTTCTGACTTTGCAACTTTGATTTCTGGTTCACCCTCAACTTTCTCTGGTGCTTGGGCAGATGCTTTGCCACCACGACCTCTTTTTGGACCAGCTATATCAGAAAAACTAAATCAAGACTCTTTCAGATAACAGGAACAATGGTTTGTTCAGAAGCATGCGCAAGACCAGGAATATTCCTGCTTTTTATAGATGTTTTAATTTACTTTCTAGTGAGTGCCCAAATATAACACCAATAAATGAGATTGCCTTTGAGGATAGTGTATTAAATAAACCATGTGAAATAAAGGATAATGTGTACTTCCCTATGTCTGACCGTGGTAATGTGGATAATATGACTTTAAAACAGGACTGGTTTAGACAGACTGACCATTTAAAAGACCATATACAAATTTTTACTGATGGATCTAAGTCAGAAGAGGGTGCTGGTTGCACAGTAGTGATTCCCAGTATGTCAATTTCATATAGTTTCAAGTTACCAAGTAGACTATCTATTTTTTCAATTGAGATGATAGCATTGTATAAGGCTTTAGATGTTATAAAGTCATATGGACATGCACAGAGATGGATGATTTGTTCTGACTCTGCATCAGCCCTTAAGTACCTGATGAATGAACATGACCCTAGTCGTGAGATGGTTTATAGTATTCATCAAATTGTTAGGTCATTAGAATGTATGGGGAATAATATACTTTTGGTATGGGTCCCAGCACATGTTGGAATTGCTGGAAATGAATCTGCTGATAATATGGCTAAGTGGGGTATTTTAAATGGCCAGAGTGTAATTGTAAATCCTACACAAAGTGAATATATAACATGTATTTATAATGTATTATGTGATAGGGAGAGAAATGAGTACATTAGAAATTGTGTAAACCCAATTTTAGAGCTTTATGATTATAGGCCACCACCTGATGGACTAGTACATGATACTAGATTTGTTGCTGCTACTATTTTCAGATTGAGGACAGGTCATGCCAAAACCCGTTCAGTTTTGCATAAGTGGGGCAGAGCTGATTCTCTGTACTGTGATATTTGTAATGAGTATGATGATGTTAGACATATCCTAATGAAGTGTAGGAGATATGATGTACAAAGAAATGTATTTAGAAGTTTAATTTTTAAGTATTTCAGTGCATTTACAATGAGAGCAATCCTTGGTCATGCTAAGTCCCCTAAGTGGACCCATAGAAAGGCTATATCCTTATTGACTAAGCATATAAAAAATTAATAGAGGATTGCACGTATACAAGCGGTTGATTCGCTCAAATTTCAACTAAACAACAACAACAACAACAATGTCTTTGACTCATGAGCAGAGTTAATATTCCAGGATTTAAATTTTACAATAACACATGGTAGGTTGATCAACAATGATGATAGATTCCTGAACATGGACTTTTTTTTAACTTTGTTTTCAACTTGCACAAATTAATTTCTGCTGCATAAAAGATGTTCATTTGGGCAGTTTATTACAGTAAAGTCATTGCAATAAGCTATGATGAATGCCAGGCTAGTGTTGCTTTATTTTGCTTTTTTTTCAAAGGCACTGGCATATTTTTTGTCACCAGGTATTCTCTTTAAAAATTAAATATTGATATCTGCCAAGTTTGGTGACAACACTTGAAAGTAGGGCAAAGTGCAGTGCTTAGCTGGAAATATAGTAACAAATTGATCTTATTTGCTTGGTAAGCATAAGAAAACTGAAGTAGTAGCCTAGCTAAAGCTGTGTCAATTTTCATATAATTAACTATGAAGTTTACTTTAGTTAGCCTTTTAATGTTTTTTTTTTTAACAAAGTCAGATATCTCCCAATAGCACAAAGTCATTAACCTCCCCTAGCCCTTACTTCTAAAAAAAAACAAAATTTTTAACCCAAGTTCTTAGCTGTAAGACGCAAGAGGGTATACTCACTAAGGTAAAGTTCTACCAAATCATATTATTGAGTTAGGAATAAAGTGAATACACCATTCAATGCCTTTTTTTATGCTGATTACGAATATAATAATCATTTCTATCGGAAATGAATTTCAGCCCCCCCCCCCCTATATATGCCAATTCAGGGTATATATTTCTACATTAGGGGGGGGGAATTTTGTTTCTGATGTAAATGGAAGGTAAATTTAAACTTTACCCCACCCCCCTAATGTAGAAATATATACCCTGAATTGGCATATATAGGGGGGGGGGCCGAAATTCATTTCTGATAGAAATGATTATCATATTCGTAATCAGCGTTTGGAGATGCTATTCTTGTGGCATATATTCAAAACTTAGAAAAAAGAATATTTACCTGATCTAGGTCACAATATCAAACTCCTTATGATTAACCAATTGTGTTATACTAAATACTACATACTTTTCTACTTTTTGAATAGTGTTTTATACTTTTATACATTAAATGAAGTTGAAGAAAAAACAAAGAAACAAGAATATACCTGTCAAATACACCAGGTTCCGCCCACAGGTGTTCCTCAACTATTTCGACACATGTGAAATGCACCAGGTTCCACTCAAAGGTATTCGCCAAGTATTTCAACACATGTCGAATTTGGTTGCGAGTTGCGTCAAAAACAGGTAAATTTTTTGTTGTGCTGAATTTGTAGGTGAAAATGCTCTAATTTTGGAAAATTGGAGTTTTTTACCTTTTTCAGATAAAAATTCAAACTTCTCGTCAAACAATTAGATTCCTAGAGATTTTTTCTGCATACTGAAACCCTTTTCAAACCAAAAGTCTTTAAATTAGGACTTCTGGAGTAGAAAACGGTTTTTTTTTTTTTGCAAAAACTATTGAATCATTTGTACCTATACCCTACAAAAGACTGATGACTTTAGTGGGAATGGTACATTTAATGAACTTGCACCAGCAGGAGACTTATTAGCTTGAATACTGGCTTTTTTTTAATGTCAATAGTGACTCCAAGATCATGCATTCTTCACACAGGAGATTGGGTTGCCTGAGAAAAAATAAGAGCAACAAGGATTCATTGTCCTGCAGTGAATGACATGGCAGTTTGCAACATTGAATTCAAGAAGCCAAGCCTCAGCCCAAAGACCAAGCAGTCCAAGATTATTTTATAGAAGTGTATGACATAGCTGTTCCAAGAAGCTGCAAATTTTTAGTACTGAGCATTAGTTTACTGCTGATGGTGGAAGGAGAATCCATGACTAAACAATGTAGGACCCAAAACATTTCCCTGAGGAACTCCACTCAAAACATGCTTAGATGAAGAAAAAATACAGTTATCAGAGCCATCAAATAACTGAACACATTGAGATTGCAGATAAAGAAAAGATATTGCAGATCAAGGACCATAGTAGGGATTTCACTTCAAGCTCTACTTCATGTAGCTTAATTGCAAGTTGCTTGTGACAAACTTTGTCAAAACCTATAAAAAAATCAGGCAGAAGTATGTCAGCAGGCACCCCTGTATCAAGCAACAAAGTGATGTGGTCACATGATTCAAAGAGATTGGTATCAACAGATCTTCCAGATTGAAAGCCATGCAGTGAGCTGTGCAAGGCATTATTTTGCTTCAAGATGTCTTTTCTTTTTTTTGTAGCAATTCCATGTTCTATTATTTCTGTCAATTAGCTTACTTACTTCATTAGTTCAAAAAGGTAAATTTTAAGCTGGTTTTGCCCATTAAAGCTGGTGCAAGACTTTTCAGCATGCAAAATTTCAGTTTTTACATTAGACCTACTCACATCAATATCATCAGTAATAATTTGTTTCCAGTTGCAATTGATAAGTCTTTTGGAGACTATTTTGTAATTGATATATTTTTGTTGCTTAAAGAACGTTGTTTAGTAGGCAAAGATAACTCCAAAATAATTATAACATGGTTGCTGTTACCAGCAGGAGTGGATATTACCTCCTTAATAAGAAAGTTTTGATAATGTTGGATCTTCCGTCCCCCACACTCTCAAAATCTCCTTTCTCCAAAAATCTTGCCTTTAGTTGCTGTTTTCTTTATTTAGGTCTAAATTGTAGCTTGTTGTACACAGTAATGTATGTTCCATGAATCTCAAATGTCAAAATTCATGATTTTTTTTTTATAAGGAAAACCAATAAGTTTTTATATTCAAAAATCTTTCTATTTTTTCTGCAAAAAGCCTCAAGCTCTATTTGCAATAAGATTTTTTTTTTGTTTACACTTTTCTGCCATTTTTTCCCCTTCTGTGCAGTAAAACTTTAAGGGATCAACAAAACATGAAAAATAAAAGGTAGAACTGAAAAGCAAAATACACTTGGGTACAGAAATATCAAGCAAATGATGACTCTTTATTATCATCAAAATCTGTATTTAGCTGCCTTATTCAATCTTTTGTGGTAAAGTGATTTTAAGGTTGTAGGGTGAGGTTGTAGTTGTTGCCTTATTTCTCCCTTTATAGGGGAGGTACTTGTGGTCCTAAAGTAAATAAACTTTGGTAGCATGCCTTATGGGGTGACCTGACTAATGGGCGTACCATCTAGGATTATTCAAGGGACTAAAATAAGATGGTAGAGAGGTAGTCTATAACACAATACTTTTATTCAGCTAACACACAACAGTACAGGGTTTGACAGTATATATGCCGCTGTGACTGGTTGTCCCAGGGAATCAACAATTATACGAATACTTTTGGTGAGATATAAAATAAAAATATTCTTGAACACTTACGATATTGACATATAATCCAAGGTATTTCTAAGATAAACGGACCAGAGGTCAGTCCGACAAATAATTAGTATTTTGCTCCATGTTCCCATAAAATGCATCTTTTATACATTTCATCAACCACATATTATCGGGCCCATTGACGCACATAGCAAGGAAATGGGGATTTATCAATTTCCTATTAAGCATACACATACCAGGATGTGTTCTTCATCTTAATAAAACGTGGTGTTTTGAAACTTTGTATTTGCGTCTTAATGTTTTTACTAAAATCAAATTTTGACTTAATTAGAAAGCGTCACCACAATATTTCCCTCTTTGAGAAGAGTTGTCCCAACTCTAAATATTTTACTTTTTAAACAACAATTTTTAATTTTGTACATGCTTCTTATACTGCCTTTTTTTTGGTCATTTTGTGCATATACCCTCAATGGATTTCTTTAGGGTCATGTTTATGGGCAAATATTATGCCATGTTCCTTTCTTCCAAGGATATTAATTTTTGTAATATATCCTTGTTATTCTCTTTTCTCTCTTTTTCTTTTATCTTTAGGACTATAAACTTTTCTTTCCACCCTCATTCTAATATGTATACTCTTTTAGTTTGACCCACAGTGGCTTAAGCATTATATTAGTGTTTTTGCTTAAATTAGATTTAAAGTTATATTAGAAACTATTTGATTAATTTGAGTCTAAATTTAATTTTTATTAATAATTTCATTTATCTGGGTGATGTGGTTGACTTGTTTTATCTTCCGGGTTTAGAAATTTCTTGGGTAAATTATACATAACAATTTTGGTTTTTGAACTTTCACATATTTCCAACAGAAAGCATTATCACATATTATTATAATAATATAAAGACATTTAGGCTATGTAGCACTTCTTTGATATTTTCTAGGCCCAATTTAAGTTCTGATTTTATCTCACTCCATGATGAATTGGTAGCAAAGTTCTTTAATACTGCATACAGTTCCCAAAATATTAGTTGACCAGTTATGGTTTGGTTTCTGGTGGTGTGAGCTTTTGATATTAGGGTACAATTGAACTGGCTTTGAAATTTACCACTTTCTAAAAATTTGTAAAAAAAAATTGGTTGAAAAATGGATCCGAAAGGATGTTACAAAAAATTGATTTCCAAAAAAAACTAAGGCTGTATCTAAAATAAATATTCACATTAGAATACAAATAAAGCATAAGTGTTACATATATAGTAAACAAAAGAACACTCAATTTTGTATATATAACTGCATTCTCTTATTTTAAAGCAAGAGGTTAATTACTTTTAATTACTTTTCTCTCTTTTTTACTTTAAACATTATATGCCGCTTAAATAGAAACATTGTGCTTCTTGCTGGCAATTTGTTGCATCATCCTTTTCAAACTTAATATAGAATTATTAATCACTTACCGGATTATTATATTATAAAAAAATATTTATGCGTTGACTAGAAGTCACAAAGTTTATATATAACATTAAACCCCTAGTTAATACTTAAAGTTACTTCTAAAATAAAAACACGGTAGATACACGAACATTGTGTAATAAACTTACACGAGCATTGTGGAGTGACAAAACTTAGATAGAACATTAAACTACTGGTTAAAACTTAAAGCTTTTATGAAAAATAAAAAACGGTTCATACTAGCATTGGAATTGCTTTGTTAATTGCTTATAAAGTATTAATACAGAATACTTTTTGAACAATACAAAAACAAAAATATTCAACATCTTAATTCAATATATTTATATTGATCATTTAAAATGACATAAAATTTTTTTACATAAATTAAGTGTTTAAAAACAACCAATGATTATGTACCCTTACAATTTAAAATACCTGTAATTTGATTTTACAAAGGTAAATATTATATTCGCTAGGTGTGCGTGTAACTGAACCACAAGCAACTGAACCCCTGTAAATGAACCACCGTGTAACTGAACCACCGTGCCACTGAACCCCCGTGCAAATGAACCCTAGTGGAACTGAACCACAGGGCAACTGAACCCCATTTAGCTAAACCCTCGTGTAACTAAACCCCCGTGCAGCTCAACCCCATTTAACTGAACCCCCATGTAACTAAACCCCGCATACCTGAACCCCCGTGCAACTGAACCCCCGTGCAACTGAACCACCGTACAACTGAACCATCGTGCAACTGAACCACCGTGCAACTGAACCATCGTATTACTGAACCACTCAACTCAGATCTTCAGTTCTCTAAAAATATTAGGCAATATCATTGGGTAAAACACAAGTTAGAACATGTTCAACCTTGTTGAAATTGTTTGCTTCTTAAATTCAGGATATAAACGCCTGTCAAAAGTATTCATGAAAAAGCTTTGTTTTATTTTCGCAAAAGAAAAAGAAGATCCGATGTCACAAACCATTAAAGCTGATTTATTACTTCTTTTTTCAGATGAATCAAACCTTTCTGGACATTAAGTAATAAACATATGTGTTGAAAATATTTGACATTTGTGAATCTAGATAACGAATTTTGATCAGATGTCTTTGAGAAGATTGCAGCTAAAAAGGACATGGGAGGGGGACTGGTTGCACTCCAGCCTTTTTTTTCAACATTTCTTCAACTTGCCCTGAAAGTTTTAACTTCATACCCTCAGGTTTATACCTTTAACTGTTCTCGACACATTGCAGATACAACGTATTTTAAAACTGGATGCACATAGTACCTCTTGATTTAGTTGTAGATGCTCCTAAATATTTTCCGAACAATGTGACGGCTGATACCATCAGCCATTGTAAATGTTCCTGGTATTTCTTTTTCACATCCAATAAAGGAATAAATGCTTTTTGATTGTGTTTGGTATTCTTCTTGACATTTCCCCAAGGTTTGACCTTAATGCTGCATGTTTTTTTCATTTATAGGGTCAAACATGCCATCTTTTCTTGATAAAAAACTTATATGTTAACAATAGACAACTTGTATAACTTACCGCCCTTGCACCAGAGGTTGAGGGTTGTGAACCATAGTTATTTAACTATGGCATAGTTATTTAACCTTTGAACTGCCACTTTTAACTCTGAAAAAGTACACTGGAAATTTTAATTTCCAATTGAATAAGCCCCCCCCCCCAAAGTTCATAAAAATTTTTTTTCTACTAAGACCTTATGTGTTAGCAATGAGGAACTAGCTTAACTTTTAGCCCTTTCCCCAGATGCTGCTGGTGGGGTTGTTAACCCCAAAGGCATGGTTATTTGACCTTTAGACTATTTTGAACAAAATGTTTATTTTTATTTTGATTGGTTGTCTTGGGGGGGGGGAATGTTGATTAACAGGGAAAGGCTGATTGTCCTCTGATTACCTTTGATTCTTCAAAATTGAACTTTAACTTTCAATTTCCAATTTAATGAGCCTCCTTCAAAGTTTCTACGACCATCCCTTCTATAAAAACCTTAAATTTCAACTATTGGTAACTTGCAATAACATACAGATTGCTGATACAGGTGTATCAGCAATTTTTTTGGAACGGCTTAGCGTATCAAGGTGAAACTTTTGGGGCAACTACCAGCTACTAGTGCTATTAATACTGCTGCTACTACTGTTGCTACTACTACTAATCTACACTATTAAACTAGCACTATTAAGACTATGCATATCAAGTTGAAAATTTGACAGAATGGGGTATTTGAGGGGGAACTTGAACTAATCAAAAGAAACTATATACACGCAGATTTTCGAAATGGCGTATCTCAAAAAGGGATTTGTGTATTAAGTTTGAAACTTTCAGAGAGTGCTTAAAGGTAAAGTCAATTCACCAAAAGCAAATATGTGCATGCTCAGGCCTGGATTTACCACTAGGTCCCTAGGCCCGGACCTAGGGTCACAAAATGTCAGGGGGAGCAATATATTAATCACTTACCGGATTATTATATTATAAAAAAATATTTATGCGTTGACTAGAAGTCACAAAGTTTATATATAACATTAAACCCCTAGTTAATACTTAAAGTTACTTCTAAAGTAAAAACACGGTAGATACACGAACATTGTGTAATAAACTTACACGAGCATTGTGGAGTGACAAAACTTAGATAGAACATTAAACTACTGGTTAAAACTTAAAGCTTTTATGAAAAATAAAAAACGGTTCATACTAGCATTGGAATTGCTTTGTTAATTGCTTATAAAGTATTAATACAGAATACTTTTTGAACAATACAAAAACAAAAATATTCAACATCTTAATTCAATATATTTATATTGATCATTTAAAATGACATAAAATTTTTTTACATAAATTAAGTGTTTAAAAACAACCAATGATTATGTACCCTTACAATTTAAAATACCTGTAATTTGATTTTACAAAGGTAAATATTATATTCGCTAGGTGTGCGTGTAACTGAACCACAAGCAACTGAACCCCTGTAAATGAACCACCGTGTAACTGAACCACCGTGCCACTGAACCCCCGTGCAAATGAACCCTAGTGGAACTGAACCACAGGGCAACTGAACCCCATTTAGCTAAACCCTCGTGTAACTAAACCCCCGTGCAGCTCAACCCCATTTAACTGAACCCCCATGTAACTAAACCCCGCATACCTGAACCCCCGTGCAACTGAACCCCCGTGCAACTGAACCACCGTAAAACTGAACCATCGTGCAACTGAACCACCGTGCAACTGAACCATCGTATTACTGAACCACTCAACTCAGATCTTCAGTTCTCTAAAAATATTAGGCAATATCATTGGGTAAAACACAAGTTAGAACATGTTCAACCTTGTTGAAATTGTTTGCTTCTTAAATTCAGGATATAAACGCCTGTCAAAAGTATTCATGAAAAAGCTTTGTTTTATTTTCGCAAAAGAAAAAGAAGATCCGATGTCACAAACCATTAAAGCTGATTTATTACTTCTTTTTTCAGATGAATCAAACCTTTCTGGACATTAAGTAATAAACATATTTGTTGAAAATATTTGACATTTGTGAATCTAGATAACGAATTTTGATCAGATGTCTTTGAGAAGATTGCAGCTAAAAAGGACATGGGAGGGGACTGGTTGCACTCCAGCCTTTTTTTTCAACATTTCTTCAACTTGCCCTGAAAGTTTTAACTTCATACCCTCAGGTTTATACCTTTAACTGTTCTCGACACATTGCAGATACAACGTATTTTAAAACTGGATGCACATAGTACCTCTTGATTTAGTTGTAGATGCTCCTAAATATTTTCCGAACAATGTGACGGCTGATACCATCAGCCATTGTAAATGTTCCTGGTATTTCTTTTTCACATCCAATAATTGAATAAATGCTTTTTGATTGTGTTTGGTATTCTTCTTGACATTTCCCTAAGGTTTGACCTTAATGCTGCATGTTTTTTTCATTTATAGGGTCAAACATGCCATCTTTTCTTGATAAAAAACTTATATGTTAACAATAGACAACTTGTATAACTTACCGCCCTTGCACCAGAGGTTGAGGGTTGTGAACCATAGTTATTTAACTATGGCATAGTTATTTAACCTTTGAACTGCCACTTTTAACTCCGAAAAAGTACACTGGAAATTTTGATTTCCAATTGAATAAACCCCCCCCCCCAAAGTTCATAAAATTTTTTTTTCTACTAAGACCTTATGTGTTAGCAATGAGGAACTAGCTTAACTTTCAGCCCTTGCCCTGGATGCTGCTGGTGGGGTTGTTAACCCCAAAGGCATGGTTATTTGACCTTTAGACTATTTTGAACAAAATGTTTATTTTTATTTTGATTGGTTGTCTTGGGGGGGGGGAATGTTGATTAACAGGGAAAGGCTGATTGTCCTCTGATTACCTTTGATTCTTCAAAATTGAACTTTAACTTTCAATTTCCAATCGAATGAGCCTCCTTCAAAGTTTTTACGACCATCCCTTCTATAAAAACCTTTAATTTCAACTATTGGTAACTTGCAATAACATACAGATTGCTGATACAGGTGTATCAGCAATTTTTTTGGAACGGCTTAGCGTATCAAGGTGAAACTTTTGGGGCAACTACCAGCTACTAGTGCTATTAATACTGCTGCTACTACTGTTGCTACTACTACTAATCTACACTATTAAACTAGCACTATTAAGACTATGCATATCAAGTTGAAAATTTGACAGAATGGGGTATTTGAGGGGAACTTGAACTAATCAAAAGAAACTATATACACGCAGATTTTCGAAATGGCGTATCTCAAAAAGGGATTTGTGTATTAAGTTTGAAACTTTCAGAGAGTGCTTAAAGGTAAAGTCAATTCACCAAAAGCAAATATGTGCATGCTCAGGCCTTGATTTACCACTAGGTCCCTAGGCCCGGACCTAGGGTCACAAAATGTCAGGGGGAGCAATATATTATCACTGAGTAATTTTTTCCTGACAAAAACTGGACTGATGTTATTTATCGTCCCCAGGTGCACTCTGCCGCCACGCTGCCTATTCACAGAAATGTAACTTTAAAACAACACAGGAATTCCATGGGCGCTTACAAACTGTTAGGTGTCTCCCAAGAATGGTAGCTGAGAGTTCGATATTACCCCTCTCTTTCATCACTTTTCGTTCATCAGTTGTGTTCTGTTAGTTGCTTCCGTTAGCCCTTTTCGCTCATCAGTTGTGTTCTGTTAATTGCTTCCATTAGCCCCGAATTTTTGGGAATAACCCCGAAAATCTTTCAAAAACGGAACGACAAAAACGCTTGGTTCTTAAGCGTCAAAGCTTTAAATCCGGCCTTGTGCACGCTACTGCTATTACTATTTTATTTACATTTACTACTACTGCTACTACAACAACTACTACTACTACTAGCTCGACTGCTATTTCTATTGCAACCACTTGTAAGTTAAAAGTATTAAGATAAAAATTAAGGAACTACATGAACATATAGCTTATCAAAAGGATATATTGGCAATGGGATAGCAACAGCTAATTCTATTAAGTTGAAGCTTCTAGAACTCGATGAGAGGCATCTTCAGCTGACAAAAAGGCAATATGTTAATGCTACTGCTGCTACTAGCACTAGTGATATTACTATTTTTTTTCAATAATAGACTATAATATTGAAAAGATACAAAATTATTTTCTAATGCATATTTTAAATTCTTCTTCTTTTCTTTCTTTTATCCAGCGATATTTAGTCCTCCTTTCTGCGCTTTCTCTTCTTTTTGTTTTCTCAATAATAAGTGGTGATACATCACGTAATGGATCAAATCAAACCGGTTATTGTTTCCTTTTCGTACTCCTGAAAGAAAAAAAAATCAATCCTGTTTCTTTCTTCTTTTTTTTCTAAGACTCTGCTTATTTGTAATCTAGTTTGTCCCTATTTCTCTATTATTCCTTCACTTTACTACCTATCTATCTTACCTCTTACTCGACGTTCCATAGCTTTCCACTTTTATAATTCCTCACATACGGTACATAATTTTTTATCTACCTTTTTTCTAAAAACCTTTTTTTTCATTCATACAATTCTCCATCCATTAATTTACCATACAACAATTTCAAAATTCTCATTCTAGCTACCCATGGCGGGAAGGGGCTGCTCCCATTCATTAGGCCTATAACATATAACATTAAAATACAAATTTACAATGCATGTACGTTTCTGTACTTTAAAATATATTCACCTTTCTTATAACACTTTAAAACACTTTTCACTATATTTACATAAATAAAATAAAAAATTAAAAATATACCACCATTTTTTTTTTAATATATCACATTTCAACACACTACTCTCGCTGGGCCTTGCGTTGTTAGGTATCTACAATAATCTTCAAAACAATTCCCAAAAATCAAATACATCACAATCCAGGTGAATCGTATCCCCCTCAACATATAAAATAAATTCCACTAGTTTTAAAATAAATTCCAAACCAACATTAAAAAAATGACCAAATCTAAAATCTATAATATAAAAATTCATTAAATCCTATATTATAACTATTCAATTAGATTTAAATCTTACCTAATAAATAAGCTTAAAAATACTGAACAAATCCTGAAGCTAACTATTATAACCTGAAAATTCTAAATAAACTCTAAAATCAAACACTTCATTAAAATTTCGAAATATTTAACTTAAAATCAGCTCTTATTCCATATACCAAAATGAAAAACTCCCTTTTCTAATCTTCTACCTAAATCTTAACCACAAAATGAAAAAACAAAAAACATACAAATTTAAAACCTTAAACCCTTAAACCCTATAATTTTTTCTCAACTCTCCTTTTATTATTATTATTTTTTCCCTTTTTTTTTAACAACACATCCTTGCCTACCAAGACACAAAAACTATTCCCTTCTACTTTATACCAAACACGTTCTCAATTTTCTTACACTTCATAATCCTTATCCTTTTCCATTCTGTTTCCCACGATTTATCACATCATAATCTTCCTTCTGCTTTTCTTTTCGCTTCCACGTGTAATAACAAAAAAGCAATACTACACACTATTGTGCTTGTATAGGCCTCATCATCTACTTTTAGGTACACAGCTTTCTCTAAATTAATTTCATCTTTTTTACCTGTAACACTTGCCAATAAATTCCTCAGTCCTGCTACATTTGTTTCTTGTTTTTCACATTACCTGATATTGCGTTTCTAGTTTTTTCTCGCATAGCTTACAATTTCAATTACTACCACTCATATTCATCTTTACTTTCGACTCTTCTGTGGGTAACAAATTATGCACAAAGAAAAACATATGTTCTTTAATGTTTGGCGGCAACAGGCAACTTTCTAGTAGTATGAAACTTTTGTCCACCTCTTCTTCACTATAACTACCATTTTCAGTTATTTTTAGTGGAGGAAGCTGCTTCTTTTTTCATGATATTCCTTAAGTTTTACTTTGTCCCACTTATCTCAAGCGATATTCCTAATTTTTCTATTTCATAAATTTCTTCGAATGCTTGATTATATTTTGTCTGCTGTTACGCAAACTTGCCTATTAGTTTCGTTTGGCTGGTTTTTGCTTACTTTATGAGTTAGGGGTTCCCACACGATCCCATATTTTCTTATAGCATCTACTCCTAGAATACAAGGAAATGGTAGTTGTTTACATATTATCATCATTACTGTTATTTCTTTATCCCCTGTGCTAAGTTTTAATGGACATTCCCCCAAAATTGCCTCCTTGTGACCTGTTACTGATGTCAGGGTATTCTGGCATCTGCTTACGCGATTTTTTACACTAGGAGGAAACCTCTTTGAAACTACCTGTCGAATTAATGATTTAGACGCACCCGTATCAAGTAAACACGGTAAAGTTTGGAAACAATCAATTTTAAAACAATGCAAAATCGGTAGACTATTATTATTTGTATCTCTTCATAACATTCTAAACTATAAAGGGGTCTTTGTAATGATCCAGCTTTGTCGACCCTTATAGGCTGGTTTCTCCGTTTAAATGCCCACTATAATTTGACCAAAAGTTTTCGGGGTTTTCCCAGTTTGCTCCGATGTTACTAATTTTACCTTGGGTGTTTATTATCGTTTAATTTCTAAGATTAAATTCAGGAATATTATTTGGTGTTTGCCAAGTCGTATTTGTTCAAATTCAAAAACAAGACATAGCTCTCGTGGGCAAAGCCCAAATATGATGTCTCTTATTCATAATTAGCAACATAAAGTTGTCTGATAAAACTTCGTCAGGATAAATAAACTAAAGGATAAAAACACTTGAGATTGAGAATAAAATTGTCTGATAAAACTTCGCCAGGATAAAATAAACTAAACAATAAAAACACTAGAGGGCATTGTAATATTTCACAAAGCTTGGCTCAAAGCTTTTACTGTAGCGGATGGTGTTACAGTGGACTGGGGTTAGTTTCGAAACCTTCTCAGCCACTTCCCTGGGGAGACGAGATCTTATAGGGACAAAAGGTGGGGGAAGGAATGATCGGTAGATGGGATGTTGAAGGAGGGAGAAGCCAAATCTTTGGCATAATTTTTCTCGACGGGAAGAAAGGGATTCAAGTTTAAATTCTTTGAGGTAAAAGGAGTAAGGTAGAGGGGAACCGCCACAAATGATTTGCAGTGATGTCTTCTGAACTCGTTCTATTTTATCAGTTTCATCATGGGTAAGGGCAAAGTGCCAAACCGGACAAGCATATTCAACTAAGGGGCGGATGAAAGTGTAAAATATTAGTTTCAGCTTGTCCTTAGGAACTCGAAATTTTTTCAGTGTTTTTAGCATTTGGATTGCGCCGTTAGCTTTTTTTACAATTGTCTTTGTATTATCCCGCCATGAGAGGTCAGAAGAAATCACCACACCAAGTAAAGTTATTTTATGGCTTATTAGCTCGGAAGCGATAGGAAGTTCGAAAGACGGTTGAGTATTCTGAAGAAAAGAAAATGTTGTGACCAAGCATTTGTCTTTATTCACGACCGTTTTTAGTTCAGCCGCCTCTGAGGTAACTTGGTCGATGAAACCAGCAGCATTGCTCTTCAAATCCTTAGATATGATTTCTGTTAAGGACAAGTCGTCAGCGTATTTCCATCTGTCCTCCAGCTCAGCAGCAATTTCATTTATCATGAGGAGGAAGCCCAGCGACCCGATCACAGTTCCTTGTGGAATTCCACAAAAACCTGGCAGAGAAGTGGAAAATTGGTCTTTAAACTTCACAGTTTGCTCTCTATTTGTTAAGAAGCTCTTGATGATTTTAATAATAAAGCTGGGTATATTTTTTTCAGCCATTTTTTCTAAAAGGATTTTGTGATCAACAAGGTCAAATGCTTTTCTGAAATCAATTGCAATTAAATTTATCCATTTTCCAGGTTCATCCAGGTGTTTTAAAATAAATCAATTAAATTAACGAGGTAATGAACTGTCGAACATTCTAATCCAACATTCTGCTGCATATTGATTCGGTTTGCCACAATAGCCTAATAGTAATTGAATCTTTTCCTATATTGCTTGGTGATTTGCCCTTCCGCTTTGGGTCTATAGCCATTTCTCTATATTCTTGGCCTGCCACTATTTGCTCTACTATTTTCCTCGGGAGGAGGAGGTGGGTGCCCATAATACTTGGTATTCCAAGTCATTAAGAATCTATTATCATGGGATTGGTCGTCAAATGGAGAAGGGTCAGTCCATGGTGGGAGATTTCGGCCTTCCTCATGCCTTTTTGGTTCACGATTTGGCTCCCCAAAGCTAAAACGCTTTTGCCCCCTTCCATAGTCTACATTTTCTTAGTTTCCGGTGCTATTTATTAACGTCTGGTCAAACTTTTTAATTGCCTCGTCAATTTTTACCTCGTCAATTTTAGGATTATAGCCTGCTCTAAATTTTCTGGTTTTCCTGATAATATTAGTCTTAATAGCTTTTTTGGTAACCCTTGCGTAAAAGTATGTAATTGTACTTTTCGTACCGTCTCATCACTTCCGCCTTTCTCTAACTGTAAGCAAACAGACAGACAAATGTTGTCTGCATATTTCCTGATACTAGTTGAGGTATTGAATGTCACTACCTCTGTTCTTAGCCTCTCGGAAACACTCGTTTCTATGAACCTTGTTTTAAAAGATTCAATTAGAGTGCTAATGTCCTTGGGTTATTTTTCCTTAATTGTCTCAAAGTGTTTAAGGGCGCTTCCCTTTAATGTAGCTGCAACGCATTGCTCTTTGACCTTATCGTCAAACGACTGAGTTAATTCGTCAAAAATTTTCAATTTTTTGAGAAACTCATCGACATCTGAAATTCTCGCGTATTCTGGTATAATTTTTGCAATTTCAAGTACCGTTGATAGGGAAGCCATTTTTTCATCTGGTACAGCCATTTATTTCAATATACAATTTGTATTTAGTCCTCTCGGCCGAGTTTTTCCAACTGCCACCAGCTGTGGTAAAGTGGTTTTAAGGTTATAGGGTGAGGTTGTAGTTGTTGCTTTATTTCTCCCTTTATAGGGGAGAGACTTGTGGTCCTAAGGTAAATAAACTTTGGTAGCGTGCCTCAGGCTGTGACCTGACTAATGGGCGTACCAGCTGGGATTTTTCGAGGGACTAAAATAAGATGGTAGAGAGGTTGTCTATAGCACAATACTTTTATTCAGCTAACACACAACGGTGCAGGGTTTGACAGTATATATGCCGCTGTGACTGATTGTCCCAGGGAATCAACAATTATACGAATACTTATGGTGAGATTTAATATAATAATACACTTCAACATTTACGATATTGACATATAATCTAAGGTATTTCTAAGATAAACGGACCAGAGGTTAGTCTGACAAATAATTAGTATCAGGCTCCCTGTTCCCATAAGATTGATCTTTTATACATTTCATCGACCACATCTTATCTGGCCCATTGACGCTCACAGCAAGGAAATGGTGATTTCTCAATTCCCTTTTAAGCATACACATACCAGGATGTGTTCTTTATCTTAACAAAAAGTGGTATTTCGAAACTTCGTATTTGCGTCTTAATGTTTTTACTAAAATCTGATTTTGACATAATTAGAAAGCGTCACCACACTTTTTCATTCTGTTTATTCTTCAAAACTATTTACACTATTTCATAACTAAAAAGAAAAGGAGCTGGTGTGCATATATTTAGCACATTTCAAATCTCAAGACGAATACTGTTCTCTGTTAAAAATTTTTAATGCTTTATACCAAAGAAAGCTATGTAGCTGTACTTATGCCAAACTTTAGCTGTGGAATTTTAACCCCTTGCAAGAACATGCTTATGAGTTTTAAGCACATCATTACCTGTTGAAGAATAATAATCTGATCTTTTCTAAGGTATTTTCTTTGGCCATATATGCTCAAAATATATTTATCCTTATGCACATAAGTGATTATAGACAGAATTATATCTAGATTTATTGAGCTTCTTAAGATCCAGCCAGCCATTTTGGACCACAAAAGGCTACAGCCCAGGGTTAAATTCAAAATTGACAAATTTTTGCTTCTAAATTTCACAGAACCTGGGTGCATTAAAAGTTTTGAGACAATACTATCCTTAAGCTATTCTGTGTTTCAGCTATCTAACAACACAAATTTCTTCTCTGATTAGTTCAATGAACCAACATGTAATTATAAAGCTTTGTAGCTTTTCCACCAAAATCTGGTGCAAAAACTACTAAGGTTTTGTTCAGGAATTTCACTTTAATAGCTAAAATGTAATTTGGCTATAGATAGCAAAAGCCTACGGCTCCCTTGCTTATAGGCATTTTGAGCTTCTAAAATTTAGCCTTCTACCTTTTGATGTCATCCAATTACCCTCCAATATCATTTTTCTTTTTTGGACTGCCATGATTCTTAGATTATGCTTAATTGCTGAAAGACAAGGATGAGCAAAAAACTTGTTTTTCTTTTTTTGAGAAAATTTTTTTATGAAATTGCGAAAAAACTTTGCTTAGGAATTCCACTAGTCTACAGTAGCTAAAATTTAATTTGGTTAAAAGGTTTTGGAAATATGGTTGGTAATCACATTACAATAACTGGGCATGAGTCTAAAGCTTTCAGGTGAAATCTAAGAGCCTCATGTGGTTCAAACAAAAACTAAACTGGACAATGTTGATTTAAGAATTGTTGCAGTCTATGAAAGCAGATTGTTCAACATTCATTGAGACAGAATTATTATCAAGCAAGGAATATTTATAAATTGAAATAGAATGTTAAAGCTTTGACAGACAAATGCATGCATTGAGTAGCTCTTTAATTTTAATTGTAGAGTATTTTATTAATTTTAACTTTAGTGCTTATAATGCCTGTGATATGGAGTACTTATTTATGTGTTACATTCTGTTTCAGTGAGTTTTTGTCATTCAAGGATTTAGTCACTATTCCTGAAATGGAGCAAAAAGAATTTTGTTTAAAGTGGAGCAGCTACCTGGATGTCTTTCAAGGATCTTTTCTATCTCTAATAAACAATGAACATTTCACAGATGTCACCCTATCATGTGACAGTCAAAGTATCAAATGTCACAGACTTATTCTCTCATGTTGTAGTTCCTACTTTGAAACCCTGCTTTTAGGGATCTCACACCCCCATCCTGTGATTATTCTAAAGGATGTGAAATTCCATGATCTGCTAGCTTTTAGGAAATTTATGTACACGGGTGAAGTGACTGTTCCACAAGCTCAAACTAGTTCATTAATAAAAGTGGCTGAAATGCTTAAAGTTAAGGGCCTTGCTTATCCTAATGAGACAGCTAACCATATACAGAAACCTAGTTATCCCTCTCAGAACACTCAAATGACTCAACCAAGTGTAAATGGAAACACAATTGATTCATACTCTGAAAACAGGTTCTTGGCCAAAGATTCTTCCAGCAATCTAGAATATCCCATAGCAGATACCTCAAATGAGATTGTGATAAACTATGCTGCTGAAACTAGTTCCTCTGTGTATAAAAGAGATTTTGCTGCATGCAATTCACTTGTAAGTTTTTCCATTGAAGTTTGCATTATTCAAAGTCAAGTTACCAAAGTATGGTTATGTTTTTAATTTAGTTTTAATTTCAGAAGGACCTAGGCTGATGTCGAAAGGTAACATAATACTTGTGTAATACCCAGACACTAGAATCTCCTTGCCCACCTAAAAATATATTTGGTTAGTAATTTTTTATTATAACAGTCAAAAGTTTAGAAGTGCAAGGTCTGATTTTACTGTTAATATTTTCTTCTTTGGTCTTACATTTCTTTTTTTCAAACTCTGGTTTGGTATAGTTCAAAATGCTATAGGCTATCTTAGTGTTCCCTGATCTTTGCCAAAATTGCCAAAAAAAAAAATTTCTCCTAGAAGACTATGATAATGGAGTTTAATATTATCTTAATCAAAGTCCTTAGACCACTGATTAGAATAGAAATGAATCCTTAAATATTTGAGGAATGGTCTGAGATGTAAGATGGGAGGTTAGGGTCCTCAAATTAAAAAAAAAAAACTCTAAAAACACTTAAGATCAAAGCTTATTGACTTAAAAAAAAAGCCTGTAGATACTCCGTGTTCATCTGAGTCTTTCCACCTTGACAAATTATACTAAACCATAGTTTAAGTAAAAAACAATCTTTCAGTATTTTTTTATAACAAGATAGACTGATTTTTGCTGTAAATTAGCATTGACAAACATTGCCAAACATGATCTATTTAAACTTTTTGAAGAAAACAAATAAATCAAGAACGCTTGTTCAAAACAAATCCAAGATAAAACAAAAAGCCTCCTTCCTCCTAGGTTCCTGATTTAGCAGTTTGTCAAACTTTGATAAGTTTACAATGTTAAGTTTTTTAGAAACTGTTTTCAGTTCAGGAATTTAGTATACACTATAGTTCACAGATGTGACCTTTTTCATAGTTCTGTTAGACGTCTACCAGAAGATCTTTCTATCACGTAGGTTAAAATAAAGAAAAGATGGGAATAGGGCCTTGATTTTTTTATTTTTTTTTTACAAAAGCTCCTAGCCTTTTTTTCAAGCTGTTTATTTTCATACCCTTGAATAAGCTAAACTAAGGATTTTGCTAACTTACCTATTCATTTCTTTGCGGTAGATGTGTCCTGGTAAATTTGCTCAGGCATAGATAGTCACATCAAGTATTTCTCTAGAATAACTTTGCTATATTCATCCACAGTAATTAATTTGAAAAAGATATTCTTATTATACATTTTGCAATAAAACTACAGACTTATCAGAATGCGCCTGTATTCTTCTGATCAGGATCAAGTAAAATCAATAATAAAAAAGCAATTTTCTCATGACGTTTGACAGTTCATCTATCGATCCATGAAATATCTAATTTGGGTGATAGATTAAATTTTGCCCTTATCTTTATATTGATCCTTGGATAACATACATTTTTATTTGTATTTTTTTTCAGCAAGTCAAAGATGAATTTGCTGTACGTATTGACAAAGGGGAGAACAATAGTTCTAGCCAGGTTGAAGATAATGGAGAACATGTTGATTATGAGAGTGAAAAAGTAAGCATTTGTTTTTCTTCATTATTTTTTTAGTTTTTTTTTTAAAGCACAAGATTGATCATAGCTTTTATTTTGAAACAGGTCTTTATTCTTTTGGCTAACTGGTAGTTCTCTTTCTATCTTTAGATATGCAATAAGGATTGTTAAGGATAACTGTATCTGTTTATATTCGAATAAAATAAATGTCCTGTTGAAACAACAAAAACCATAAATAGGGGCTGTTCATCAAAATTAACCATGGGACTTAAACAATGTCCAGTTTGTCAAATATGAGGCCTTTCCTCAAGTTTATTTGTTTTGTTATCTTCTTTGTAAAAAGAACATTATTCTACTTACCAAAAAAAGAAAAATGACATTTTTCGTTTTAGAAAATAGTTATTCAGTGAAAAGGTATTCAGTTGTTGCTGCAAATAATCATGGGCGCTGCCGTAGCTGATTCTAGTGGGCTTTCCCAGTTGGCAAAGCACATTTAATAAAAACAATCTCAGTTGCCCAGTTGCCTGCAAATCCTGTGGATATAGTTGCTCATGGATTTTGAATCATATTCTGGTCTCCAGTTACTTTCAAATGGCTCAAAGAACTGATAGACTATCTGAATTACCCTTACTGTGTTTTTTGTATCTGCCCTAGGATGATAGACTACCCTTTAGCTCTTTTTAAACAACTCTGAAAAAGTTATGTCAGCTTTGCCTCTCACAGTGACTATATGTCTTTGCTTTACTCTAATTAGGCTCTCAAGTCTTTGATTGCTTTGACCAAGCTGTGACTACTTACGACTGTGACTGCACTACTTGGACTTGCAAGTGATGCTATATGCTAATTAGGTTATATCCATTGCTACTGCTATCACTACGCCTAAATATACTGAACTAAATCAAAGAAGTTAATTGAATCCTGGTTGTCAAAATGCTTTGATGCTGGGGATGGTGAATTAAATCAAATGACAATTTTTGCATCAGGCTATAGGTAATTATTATCTGGCTTAGTGCAGTAATTTGAATTTTTTCATGGCAGGGTAAGGATGATATTGAACAAAATCAAAGAGACGACATGCATCCAGATTGTCAAAAGGGCATATCTGAATCATCTCAGGAATGGCTAAGGGTTTTTAGTTGAAGTTTTATTGGCCTATTGAAGGGGATGACGAATTAAATAAAAACCACTATATGCATCCTGGTTGACAAAAAGATGTATCGCAATATCTCAGAAATGGCCTAGTGTATTAGTTGAATTTTCAGGGAGGGTAAAGGGGGTTTCATAACTAAATCCAAAGACACTATTTGCATCCAAGATTGTCTAGAGGGTGTGCTTATGATATCTCAGGAGCGGGCTTGGGAATTAAGTTGAACTTAAGGTATTTTAAGGTAAATGGTGAGGGAGATAGTTAATTAGGATTTGTTTTTGTTCAAGGTTATAACATGACAGGAGTTCACAAAACACACAGCTTCATGTTTTTCATCAAATTGTTTCTTGATAACTATTTAGTGACATAACAGTTAATAGAACTGTACCTCCTTTCTGCTTTCTTCTGTGTCGTAACCTGGTAGTTTTGGGGATGAGATCTTTTTTTTAATGAAAGCAATTAATTGACATTAATAATTACAGTATTATTATTGCTAAAAGATTTGTGGTTATGTGTTTCAAATTCAGGTCTATCTGAATTCTAAAGACTTGTCCATATATACGTGTGTTCTTTTTCTTTTTAAGCTCATTGGGAATCAGATTTTGGAAAGGACAGAGAGAATGGCTAACGCAAGCTTCAAATTTTCAGGTTAGTCTTTCATTGTTTAATTAAAGGAAAGCAATGTGGTCTGTTTGTTCTTCCCTTTTTAATCAAATAAAAGAAATAAGAGTAATGACTATTGCTTGAACCCAATAAATTCTTTTATTAAACCTGATCCTTTTTTTTATAAAATGATTTTAATTAAAATGATCTTTTTTCTTAAACCTTCTCTCACTCGGTTCTAGAAAGAATACTGTAGGTTGCCGAAGGAGTCTATATTGCAAATACACATTATGTATCTGTTTTATAATAATAATACTATGCACTATGCTGCCTAAGGGGATCGCGTTACTTAATCACTGATCCCAGGAATTTGTTCGAGAGTTTATCATAAACAGAGCTGTTAGAATACAAAAATATCATATTGCAGCTGCAAAAGTGTTAATAACTTAAAAAAAACTAACTGAAACTAACTGGTTGTATTATTGTGCAATTGGAATTGGACAGAGTTTCATTATGAATCGTTGATGGGCAAGTTGGGCCATGGCTTCTGGCCCCTATCTTTCTTCTAACTGTGTACCTAATTCATTCTAGTTATTAATAATCAACTGCTTTCAGACATTCAATGACAATTCGAAACTTCTAGACGTTCAGGTTTCAGGTCACTACAGATTAGTCAGTGCAACATCCCTACAAACCAAATTCTTAAAACCTTCATTTGTCGTTACAAGCCAAACTTTAAAAAATTAAATTTATTTATAAAATAGAGTTCGTTCGAACTTTATAAAATTTATTAATTTTAACTCAGCCGACCAGAAATTATTTGGATAAATATATTTGTCAAAAAAAGGCCGAGAGATGTGGCTGAGTTCCAACACTAATTTTGACAGTCTTAAGAATCAAGAAAATGTTTTTGGATTTTTAGCTGCCATGTTCCGCTGGAAAATTACAACAGTCGGTAAATAAATTGGTAAATCGGTAAATTTATTTGAAATAATTGGTAAATGTGCTGTCACCAACACCAAGAAAACTGGTTATATTTCTTACATTGTAAAAGTCTATTGATGTGCCGGTCTCATATAGAATAACATCTCTTATTAAGTTGAAACAGATCAAATAAATATTTAAATGTAATCACACTGAAGGTCTGTAACATCTTTTAATGTATAATGATTTTTTTTTTTTTTTTAATATTAATTTTTTACGATTTTTTTGAAGCACCATTTAATAATTATTACGTGCTTTCTATAATTTATTTTTCTATAATTTATAATACCAGAAGGGTTTCTTTCGTGAAGGTATTAATGTTAATTTATTTGCAATTTTCTTTAGAAGCTGAAGAAATATTCCAAGATTTCAGTGAAGATATTTTTGGAAAGAAATACTCTATTTTATCACCCAAACATGAAGATACTCCTTTGATGGTTTCTCCTGGCGTATCTGAACAGATGAATCGAAATTTCAGGCCATTTGAACTTGAATCAAATATTTGCGAGAAAGAAAGTGAGTTTTCTGACATCTATATTTTTTTCTTTTTGTTCAGTCCAAAACTATCTGACTTGCCTTGATAACTTACTGGAAAATGGTAGAAATTTCTTATGTCCACTCTAAAAGTATGTCACTAGAGTGCCATGTTGAACATTTTCGTGACAGATAAGTACATGATTAAGGCACCAAAGACATCAAAATGAAAACACATTTTCCCCTCACTCCACCTTAGTTCTATTTACTCCTGAAAATGATGATTTTCTACATTTATTATTTTAGTCGTTATTGTATTTTTACAATCATTTTGATCGTATGAATTATCTCCTTAATTGCCACATTGAATCGAGAAGGGAGACGTACGAATTATTCTTTTTCACAGAAACCAAAACAAAACACTTTTGCTACCCATTTTACACTTATCAATTGAGTCAAGTTTTTCAATAATTAATTGGGCTTTAGACCCTTTGCTATTGAGCAAAGTTTGTAAGAAATTGGAAGTTATTTAATCATGCCTTCAGAATCCCCATGTTTAGATGTACTGAAAACATGAATTTGAAGTAGAGTACTTGGTGGCTACTGTAAGTAATGTATTTACGAATAGTTTACTCCTGATCTTGATAATATAAGGAGAATATTAGTATGATAAGAAGCTTGCCTTGTCCAAATACATTTTGCAATAGTGCTTCATCATTACGACAATCCTCTTTCTTTCACATTAATCAGAAAGAACTCTCGCGGAAAGCTACGAGGAGCAACTGAATGAGTAACTATGAGGTTACTGAAAGTTACCCTATAAATTTGTTATTGCTATTAGCTTTTACCATTAAGTTAAATCGAATAATAGTTACTATTTCCGAATCAATTTCAAATGGTGTTTCTTCCTCACCTGACAGTTTTTTTTTTTTTTTTTTAAATGCTTTTATAAGTTTTCGGTTGCTATGAGCTAGAGTTCCCTCTTTACTAGATGACGACTTACGTCACAGCGTAAAGGGCTCCAGACCCTTTGTTATAAGAACCCTTATCATTGAACAGATATAGAACAGTGAGAGTATGTCAAAATGAAGTAAAAAGAGGAATGTTTTTCAAATTAGAAGAAAAAAAAAAAATTTAATTATGTGTTAATAGTCAACTTAAAAGGTAAATGCAACAACCTAGAATACCCTATTTGGTCTTTCTAAAAGTATTTCGTTGTAGGAAGTCAATTGACTAACAATTTGAAGTGTT
The DNA here is from genome assembly GCA_027921565.1 of Artemia sinica. NCBI lineage: Eukaryota > Metazoa > Arthropoda > Branchiopoda > Anostraca > Artemiidae > Artemia > Artemia sinica. The sequence continues at coordinate 2,993,916 of JAPEVW010000022.1, forward strand.
GAATCTTGAAGAACTTTAATGGTAAACATATTAATGCATAGCTTAAATTTTTAGCTGTTCGGTTATATGTTTATTTCTTTTCAGTTCTTAATCTGAAGCAAGTTGTTAGGGTTATATTCTTGTAAAGTTTTAATCATTAAGTCTTATTTTATGCTGTTTTTTTATCCAGTTTACTGGTGATTAATGGCAGTTCCTGTCTTGCTACAGCAATCAGGAAAGCTACACTTTCTAGATCTATATGATGATGTAGTTTTTTGCACATTTTCTGCTGTTTTTTCATGCATGCTTGTGTAATAGATGATTTTTAAACCTTAATTTAACATTTAATATTGACTAATGCTATGTTTTCATCTTATTTCAACTTTGAAGAAAATACTTTGAAGGGCTCAAAATGGTTCACTGTATTTTTAATAGTGTGACTATTTTTTTTCCTGTTACTTTAACAGCAAATGTTAAACAAGCTGCAGGACAAAAGAGCTATGCTATCAAGAATATAATTAGCTTATTTTATCTTGACATTGTATTTATATAGCCAACGGGGAATTAATTAATTTTAAGTAATACACTTTTAGATAAGATAAGTTAGTGTTTATGATTATATTAAGGTAGCTTCCGAATTTTCTGGGCTGTTTTTCTGACAAGCAGCCCAAGAGGGCTCCATATAAAGCTTTAATCATATATTTCTCCATTAACTGAATCTAGTGATACATCACAGATCCTTTGTTAAAATGGGTTTTCTGCTACCTTTGCTCAACTTTTGTGTTTGATTGATTGAAATATGTACAACAATAGTATTTGACATGATGTTAAAAAGAGGATAACAATATCAGGAAGTATGATATTTGATTTAAAGAAAAAAAAAATAAAGTAAGTGCAAATAGGTAAATATATAGCAGTTGACTATTTCTAAAGAATACAGGCTATACAAATAGTATCAGTGCTCTTGGATTCTTTATTTTAATCTATTTTCAAATATCATGGCTGCTTTCCTGGCAATCCACTCCCCTGCCGCAATGGTTTTAAATGTGACCCTAATAATATATTCTCCCATTTAATTGAATATCCTGATGCATCACGAGATTCGTGATAATACGGTTATTTGTTCAGAGAGGTATCTAATTTAGTCTCAACCTTATTGTACCTTCTATGTGTAGTTTTTTGCCTCTGTAAAGTACAATTGAATGCAGATCAAATATCATTTTTAAGTTAATAAATACCACCAACAGTACTACTAACAACTGACAGCAGTACCAAGCTGCCCGAAGCCGACGCTGCTGCGCATGCTCTTCTCAAACTTTATTGTTCTTTTATTCGGCCAATACTGGAGTTTGCTTGTCCAGTGTGGCATTTCGGTCTTTCTTCAGAGCATATTTATAAGATTGAAAATGTCGAAAAACGAGCATTTGGAATCATAAATGGTGAAGGGAAGGTTCCATATCATTATCTACTAGGTAGGTTCAAGCTTACCACATTGGCCGAGAGAAGGAACCTCCTGTGCCTTCATAAGTTTTGACTCATCTTATTTATGTATTTTTTACAATGGATTGTGTTTGACGTGAAGGTCAAATTCTATCGATATGGTATATATATACTAGTGATATTTGTGACGCAAAGTTCAAACTCGGCAACCATGCTGTGAAAGACATTTTAAATTCTATTCTTCAATTACCCTTAAACCCTTTCTTATTACCTCCTGCGGCTCCAGTTAGGAACATCTTGTTTTGTGTTTGATCCTTGCTTGATGGATACCCAAAAATGACAAACTTTGGAAATCTATCATGTTTGAAACATGTCCCAGTCTTCAGAACCCATGTCTCATTAACACCCTAGAAAGTAGCATAGAACTATGTTTTTGCACAGATTGTTGTTTGAATACCATAAGTCAAAGGGGCATCCAAAATTATCAGTACGCAATTCCTATGGAAAACGTATTATAAATCATTCTTCTCATCCTAAGGACTCACATTCTCTAAGCCATCAGCAAATCTTAGCTCTTTTCATCACATCTGAGATTAAGAACTTATTGTCCATGTATATGAAACGTAAGCTATATTTTTTTTTGAAATATAGGTAGTGTTTAAGGGTAAAGTTCATTGTGAGGGGTTTCTGGCTAATGTGAAAAATAGCTATTCATGACAAAAGAAAATTTTAGGAATGAATTCAGGACCTAAAATATTCTTTTCAGTTCTTAATCTGAAGCAAGTTGTTAGGGTTATATTCTTGTAAAGTTTTAATCATTAAGTCTTATTTTATGCTGTTTTTTATCCAGTTTACTGGTGATTAATGGCAGTTCCTGTCTTGCTACAGCAATCAGGAAAGCTACACTTTCTAGATCTATATGATGATGTAGTTTTTGCACATTTTCTGCTGTTTTTTCATGCATGCTTGTGTAATAGATGATTTTTAAACCTTAATTTAACATTTAATATTGACTAATGCTATGTTTTCATCTTATTTCAACTTTGAAGAAAATACTTTGAAGGGCTCAAAATGGTTCACTGTATTTTTAATAGTGTGACTATTTTTTTTCCTGCTACTTTAACAGCAAATGTTAAACAAGCTGCAGGACAAAAGAGCTATGCTATCAAGAATATAATTAGCTTATTTTATCTTGACACTGTATTTATATAGCCAACGGGGAATTAATTAATTTTAAGTAATACACTTTTAGATAAGATAAGTTAGTGTTTATGATTATATTAAGGTAGCTTCCGAATTTTCTGGGCTGTTTTTCTGACAAGCAGCCCAAGAGGGCTCCATATAAAGCTTTAATCATATATTTCTCCATTAACTGAATCTAGTGATACATCACAGATCCTTTGTTAAAATGGGTTTTCTGCTACCTTTGCTCAACTTTTGTGTTTGATTGATTGAAATATGTACAACAATAGTATTTGACATGATGTTAAAAAGAGGATAACAATATCAGGAAGTATGATATTTGATTTAAAGAAAAAAAAAATAAAGTAAGTGCAAATAGGTAAATATATAGCAGTTGACTATTTCTAAAGAATACAGGCTATACAAATAGTATCAGTGCTCTTGGATTCTTTATTTTAATCTATTTTCAAATATCATGGCTGCTTTCCTGGCAATCCACTCCCCTGCCGCAATGGTTTTAAATGTGACCCTAATAATATATTCTCCCATTTAATTGAATATCCTGATGCATCACGAGATTCGTGATAATACGGTTATTTGTTCAGAGAGGTATCTAATTTAGTCTCAACCTTATTGTACCTTCTATGTGTAGTTTTTTGCCTCTGTAAAGTACAATTGAATGCAGATCAAATATCATTTTTAAGTTAATAAATACCACCAACAGTACTACTAACAACTGACAGCAGTACCAAGCTGCCCGAAGCCGACGCTGCTGCGCATGCTCTTCTCAAACTTTATTGTTCTTTTATTCGGCCAATACTGGAGTTTGCTTGTCCAGTGTGGCATTTCGGTCTTTCTTCAGAGCATATTTATAAGATTGAAAATGTCGAAAAACGAGCATTTGGAATCATAAATGGTGAAGGGAAGGTTCCATATCATTATCTACTAGGTAGGTTCAAGCTTACCACATTGGCTGAGAGAAGGAACCTCCTGTGCCTTCATAAGTTTTGACTCATCTTATTTATGTATTTTTTACAATGGATTGTGTTTGACGTGAAGGTCAAATTCTATCGATATGGTATATATATACTAGTGATATTTGTGACGCAAAGTTCAAACTCGGCAACCATGCTGTGAAACACATTTTAAATTCTATTCTTCAATTACCCTTAAACCCTTTCTTATTACCTCCTGCGGCTCCAGTTAGGAACATCTTGTTTTGTGTTTGATCCTTGCTTGATGGATACCCAAAAATGACAAACTTTGGAAATCTATCATGTTTGAAACATGTCCCAGTCTTCAGAACCCATGTCTCATTAACACCCTAGAAAGTAGCATAGAACTATGTTTTTGCACAGATTGTTGTTTGAATACCATAAGTCAAAGGGGCATCCAAAATTATCAGTACGCAATTCCTATGGAAAACGTATTATAAATCATTCTTCTCATCCTAAGGACTCACATTCTCTAAGCCATCAGCAAATCTTAGCTCTTTTCATCACATCTGAGATTAAGAACTTATTGTCCATGTATATGAAACGTAAGTTATATTTTTTTTGAAATATAGGTAGTGTTTAAGGGTAAAGTTCATTGTGAGGGGTTTCTGGCTAATGTGAAAAATAGCTATTCATGACAAAAGAAAATTTTAGGAATGAATTCAGGACCTAAAATATACCATGAGTAGGTATTATCAATCTACTATCTCTTCTCAATTCTAATTTCTAGCGCTGAAAAAACTGCATATACGCCAAGTGTATACCTGTTCAGGTCTTGACAAAAAAAAACCTTTGCTGTAAGTTTTTATTTTTTTTTTCTTCATGAATTCTACATCTGAAAATTTGATTCATATCTTTTCAGTATTATTTTAAACCTCATGGAGGGTTTTATACTAAATTTAAGAAGTGGGTTTACAAATCTTTAAAACTTTACAGACTAAATCAGGATTTAGTGAAGGTAAGAGGTGGGAATTAAAATGCGTAAGAATGTTTGGAAAAAAATAAAAAATTCGCTTCCCAATATAAGATATATCATTTATAGTGGAGTTACATACAAAATTTGACGAACTTGGATACAAATAGTACATTTTGATTTGCTTCAATATCCTTTAAAACATGCCATGAAAGTTCCAACGTAATACTCCTAGATTATTCCTGAGATATTGCATCGATGCCATTTTGAGAACCTAGATAACCTTAAACTCTTAATTTAGTTTAATAGTAGTGGCAGTCACTGTAATAGTTGTAGCTGTTGTTGTCACTGGTCCAAGTTTTTGCAGTCATAGTCACAAGTAGTTATAGTAGCAGTAATAGCCTAAGTAGTAACTGGAGTAATTGTGCTAGAAGTTTCAACTTAATACCCCCAATCGTTCCCAAGATGTTGCTGATATGCCCTTTTAATCATCTGCATGTCCATAGTTTGTTTTGATGTAATTCCATTTTCCTTTCAGCATGCCCTAAAAGCTGCTCTTGAGGTATCGGATGCACATACTATTGCTGTTCTTTAACAACATTGGATGCACATACTATATTTGGGATTAGTTCGTCATACCCAGCCACATGGCCTGCAAGTTTCAACTTAATACCCTGAACTCTTCCTGATATATTGTATAGATGCCTTTTCGGCTATGTGGGATTGCAACGTGTCTTTTGATTTATGTTTTCATCCCATCAACTTAATCTGAAATATTCAATTTAATACTTTATTCTGTAACTGAAATACCATATGTATTTTATTTAGACAACCTGGATGGATAGAAACTCTTTTTTTTATTTCAGCTGTAGCACCAGCAGTAGTTATTAAAGCTCTCAATGTTTCACCTTAATTTAGTAAACCATTGATAAGAGCCATTGCTGCATGCTCATAGTTTTTTAATATACTCTTAAAGTTTTTAAATTAACACCCTTAGCAGTTCCTGAGATATCGCAGATGCTCATTTTTTACGAGAATTGCCGGGAATAGTTTTCTTTTGGTTTAGTTTAACCTGCCGTATAACATGGCCTGAAAGTTCTTACGAAATACCGGCACCTTGGATATTGTGCCGTCGCCCTTTTTATGATCTAGATGGATCTAGAGTCTCTCGCTTCAGTTCAATAGTAGTTGTAGCCCTAACAGGTTCAATTTAATGCCATAATCTGTTGCTGAAATACTGCTGATACGCCCTTTTGATAACCTTCATGCACATACTATTTCTTTAATCTTTTCATTTTTCTTTAAAACTTTAATGCCCATAGCTTCTTTCAAGACCGAGTATTCAATATATATATATATATATATATATATATATATATATATATATATAATATATATATATATATATATATATATATATATATATATATATATATATATATATATATATATATATATATATATATATATATATATATATATATATATATATATATATATATATATATATATATATATATATATATATATATATATATATATAAATCTGTAAACCCTGGGCAACTTACCTTGCTTACAGTCCTTGGCCCAAAGGCCCCAGCGTTCAATAATTTTTTGGCAAGCTGGCAATATAAATTTTTTTGCTTAGATGTCTTTTAGGGGGAAGGCAGCTGTAGGGGGTGTGGTAAAAGTGGCTGGTTGACCTGTCCTTTTTGACTCTTAAAAAGGCCACTGTAAATTTCACTTTCTGTTTGAATGAGCCACGTCATAAGTTTGGATAGCAAGTTCTTCCATACAAAGTGGTCGGGGGAAAAAACAAATGCAAATAACGCTTAGAGCCTGCGAAACACACAACTCTATTGAGCTGCTTATTAATATCAACTCTTGTGACAAACAGATAAATTTAGTTGGATTTGTTTAATTAGCTCTTTTGATGAATTTTTTTTATGTCGATTTTAATTGTTTTGTTTTAGAAGTTGAAGATTCTTTACCAAGTGACAATGATGAGATCTTAGGCATTCCAAAATCTTGTTTGTTTCCGAAATGTGAAGATGTTCCTTTTGGAAATTTTCCTGGGTTTTCAGGACCATGTAAACCTCAACCTGACACAAAAGAATACGGCGCCACATCTTTTGACAGTCAAGGTATATCTGAAATTTATTTTTTCTTGTTCGAATCAAATATATCGTATAATTGGCTATAGAAAAAATAATGGTCTGGACAAGTGAACTAAATACTATGAATTTAGACTACTTTTAAGAGGGACATTTTCTCTTGTTTCATTGCATTGTTTTAAATATTAAACCGTGTTTTTGGTCTGGAAAAGGTCCTTTTTTTGGTCTCAAAACTGGGACGGACAAGTGCACTAAATACTGTGAATTTAGACTACTCTTAAGATGGAAGTTTTTTCTTGTTTTATTTCCATTGTTCTAAATGCTAAACTATTTTTTTTTTCTTGGTCTAGAAGGAATGTTTCAATTTATCACTTGAGAGGTTTACCGAAGATTGTTTTCTAAAATCTAGAAAATATATCTTTAAACTAGAGCATTTATATTTGTTTATAAATCAAGACTTAAATCTGTTTATTATCATCCTGAATTCTTGATAATGGATCAGTGTTTTTGAAACAATGAAAAAGCGATCTCAAGTTCAATTATTTTATTATTAACATATACATGTATATAATTGACATAGGTCCATGGGGAGACAAGCTAAAAAAACTAGGCCTAGACAAAGATACAATAACAAATTACCCTACAATGCAAAGATAAACACGACGGCAAAGATACAATAATACAACAATAATATGAAAGTAGCAGCTATCCATAAATAAAAAAAAAAAAAAATCAATATTATTAAATATAAATTAATACTAGAAGATAGCCGAGAGGTCCACATTCACCCAGATCAACAAACCAAACAAATAACTGTCTTATTAAAAAGACGCTTAATTAAAAGTAATCCTGAACTAAATGAGATTTAAGATTCCTTTTTATTAAATGAGAAAATTTGTCAATAAGATCCTTCTGAGCATCCCAGCACCGGGCTATTGACACGAACGGGGCGAATTTAGATCTCTCAGTACTATACTTGTCAATGTAGATACTCTTTTTTTGTTGTGTGTTATAATGATGTAAATCTTGTGATTGGGAGAACAAACTTTGATAATTAAATTTGAAAATAATCGCTCTAAAAGTAAATTGTTGAGAAACTGAAAGTATATCTAGATAAGTATATAAAGATGCTGTAGAAGATTTATTTGGAAGTGCAATAGGCGATGGAATAAAAAGTTTCAGGTTTCTTAGGGCTTTATTTTATAAAATCTGTATTGGTTTAATATGGCTTTTAAATGTAGATAAATATACTAGGGACCAATAATTAATATTAGACTGAATCAGAGCAAAATAAATGCTTCGTAAAGCAGAGTAGGGCAAATAATGCTTCAACCTCCGCATTAAACCAGCATACCTTGAAATCTTTAAGCGTATATTTTTAATGTGTGTTTTAAAAGATATGCTTTCATCAATCACGAGTATAAGGTACTTTATCATTTTCACACCAGATATTGATAATAGATACTCTGAAGAAGTAACTCGGGTAATACAAGCGCATATATTTGACTTTCTGCCGTAAATTTTGAAATTAGTTTTTGATAAATTCAACGCAATAAAATTTGAAGAACACCAATCAAGAACATTAGAAAATGCAGTATCAAGTTTTGCCTCCAACTCCTCGTCATTCCTCTCAGAAATTGAAACTGCCGTATCATCAGCAAAATGTGTGCTGAGACATGGGATTGCCAAAGCGTGGTGAAGATCATTTATATAAATTAGAAAAAGCAGAGGACCTGGGACAGAGCCCTGAGGTACCCCAACCATCGAGGACTGAGGAACAGGCGAAGAAAGGAAATTACCTCCATCTATTCATTGCTTCCTCTTATCAAGATAAGATTTAACTAGATCCAACGCCGGTCCGCGCACACCACAATTATCCAATTTACAAAAAGAATACAATGGGATATTGTATCGAATGCTTTTTTTTAAATCTAAATATATTGTTGCTGGAATTTCACCTCTATCTAAGCATTCATGAATATAATGGATGAGAGCAATGATAGCGTGTTCAGTATTTTGTGTAGACCTAAAACCAAACTGGGAATTTGTGAAAAAATTAGACGATTTAAGAAAGTCATAGAACCTATTATAACTTGCCTTCTCAAATATTTTAGAAAATGCTGAGAAAATAGAAATAGGGCGGTAATTTGATAAGTTTTCAGGAGAGTCACCTTTGTGAAGTGGAATTATCCTCGCTTCTTTAAAAGCCGACGGGAAAACTCTAGTTTTAAATGAAAGATTAATTATATGCTGTAATGGTAAAATTACTGCAGACAATATTTCTTTAACAATTATAGAACTAGACCCGTCAATTCCCGTTGAATTGCATGGATTTAGATCACACGCTATTTTTGTTATTACAAACTGAGAAATAGGCCCAAGAAAAATTGAACTACTTTGAGGAAATGGAAGGTATGAAGAAAAATGTTTATTACTACGTAAATCAAACTGGTTCATTATTGATGAAACAATTTTCTCTCCTATACTATCGAAATAAGTATTCAAAATATCAGCCACTTTCTTCAATTTGTTAGTAGTCGATCCATCTTCTAAACGAATAACTTCAGGAAACTTAGAATTCCTTTGTTTTTTTTATAATAGAATTAATTAAAGACCACGTTTTACGAGGAGAATTTTGAGCTTCTTCGAAATACTCTTTATAATACCTATGTTTCGACAATCGTATCAGTGCGGTTAATTTATTTTTGAAAATTTGAAAATTTTTAATATTATAATCAGCCGGATTCTTTAACTGCTTTTTAAATAACTGTTTTTTTTATTAACTGATATCAAAATTCCAGACGTTATCCACGGCCTAATAGGAAATTTTTCTCTGCAAATTTTCTTCGTAACAAACGGGCAACTAGAATCAAGACAGCAATTGAAATTTCTTAGGAAAGTATCAGTTGCCATATCTGTATCCTCCGTGGGTATTACATCCTGGCAATCCAACAGACCAAGGCTTTCATTCAGGTGCTTTAATGTTATTTTAGTTATTGACCGTACTTGACGTTCCTTACGTACCTGTAGTATATTATAAGTACAAGCTAAATCTGAAACCAGCAAGAAATGATTCGATATATCACTTAAAACAGCAAAATTTGCTTTTATTGGCAAAGATGTAAAAATATTATCAATGAGAGAAGCAGAACTAGGTGAAATTCTTGTAGGTATCAGGCAAGTAGGAAGCAGATATGCAGAAAAGCAAGAAGACAACAAATCGACAGAAGATTCATTTGAAGCTTCTAGAAGGTCAATATTGAAATATCTGGAAAGGATAACATCTTTGTTTTGAAAATGAGGTTCATGCAAAAAATCATGAATTTTAGAGAGGAAAGACTTGACTGGAGAAGAAGGAGGTCGGTATACTACGCAAAAAACTATGTCTTTTTTTCCAAGACTAATTTCAGTCACCATTACTTCAAAAAGCATTTCCTCAAGAGAACCTTCTAGATTTTCAAGGTGTCGAAAAGAGATACCTTCTTTAACTAATACTGCTAAACCACCTGAATTTTCTGGCCTGAAAAAACGATCTAGATAGGTAGAGAGTTTGAGAAAAATATTTGAGAGCCTTATTTAAAAATAAGCTTCTGAGTTACGTCTTATTTATATACTTTTATAGAGCATAGATTGTCATTTTTACCCTATCAGTGGTCATATTGTCTTTAGCGTCTATGACGTATCCAAAATTACTCAAGGTGACAAACTGCTCTGAACAGCTTAAGAAAAAGGCATGGGGCAAGAAACAGCGTAAATTACTTTGAGTTACAAACCAAAATGTTACAAACCAAAAGGTCGCACAACAGAATTTGCGGTTAAAAGATAAAGCAAAATTACAATGCAATGAAGTAAAGTTCTAGTTTAGCATGCGTGAGTGGTTAAAAAATACAGCAAAATTACAGTGGAATTAAGGAACTTGTTAGTTTAGCGTGTGTGAGTATGTGATCCGGGTTGCAGCGATAGCTAGCAACCTAGTAAGAGACGACAACGTCCAATGTTAAGAAATAAAATAACCCGTAACTCCTAAAAATAGAAACAGATCAAAACAATAAGTACACCATTGGAACTGCCTTGTCCGAAACCCCTATATGGGAAAATTTCTGTTCCTTGGTTTGAACAGCAAGGGAAATATATTGGCTTGAAAATCAAGAAAAGTGTTAGCTAGTACAGTATTCTGCCTAAATGGCATTTCTTTTTTCTTTCTTTTCCACAGATCGCTTAGCACTGGAACATCGTAGAGAGTTGTTCAATGGCTCATTTTAAAGAAAATCAATGGGGTTAAAAACCTTTTGTAATTAAAACAAATTATTTTTAAAATAGAATCAATTTTTTACGAACAACTGCATATTTCATGTTAAAGATTGATCAATGACGTCATAATCTTAGGTTGTAGCCAGACCGAGAACAGATCAGATCAGACCGAGAACAGGTCAGATCAGACCGAGAACATTTATAGTAATGTTGCATAAAAGGGCTAAATGCATAAAGGGCAAAAGACAATATATTTCTAAAAAAAAGTATGTTTTTGGTCTTTGCCACCTTGAACGAACTGTTCTTACTATTCCAACTAAGAAAAAACCATACGCTTTTTACTGTTTGTAATTTCACATCAAACAAAGAACAGATCAGATCAGACCGAGAACAAATCAGATCAGACCGATAACAGATCAGATCAGACCAAGAGCATATCAGATCAGACCGAGAACATTTATAGTAATGTTGCATAAAAGGGCTAAATGCATAAAGTGCAAAAGATGACATATTTAAAAAAAAAGTATGTTTTTGGTCTTTGCCACCTTGAACGAACTGTTCAAGGTTCTTCAATCATTGAAAAGAAAAATTGCGACGTTATTGATTAGTCCAGTTGATAAAAAGGAACGATGAATTATTAGTTAGTATCTATGACACGTGCAAAATTACACAAGATAATAATTGACTCTGAGCAGCTAAAGGAAAAGGCATGGAGCAAGATACAGCAAAAAATCATATAGAATTGCAAACGAAAATGTGACTTGAAACTAAAGAATAACACGATAAATATGCTATTGTGTAATTTAGATATTTTAGAAAACTGCCGTTTTACATGAAACGTGTTGTTTGGCGTCTGTAAAGGATTAGCAGCAAGGAGGAATTGAATTCACGACAGAATTCTTAATTCAACTTAAATTGCTGATTTTCCTCCGTATGAATTAAAACTAAAGAATGGAGCGATAATTATACCTATATCTATTTTAAATATTTCAGAGGATTGTGGCGCTGGAGCATTCCTTGCTGTTGCTGAATTATATAACAACGCAGTTAAAGAAAAAATTCGACGACTGGGGAAAAGCTTGGAAATAAAGTTTTATTGGTATCTATGACGTCAGGCAAAGTTATTCGTGACTTTGACTTAATCTGAAGCTAAAAGCTAAAATAAAAAACTTGAAAAAAATAGGAGGCTAAAGGCTAGGAGACAGAAACGAAGCACAAATAAGATCTGCGGCTAGGAGACGTGTACAAACAGTAAACAGTGAATACATTGAATCGTAAATGAAATCTACGTTTAGAAGAGAAGCAACAGCGAGAATCTCAACGAGTCCCAGAAGAAAACAAATCCCGTAAAATCGATCATTCTTTGATGCTTTAACTGGAAGGTGGAATTAAATTTACGCTGGAATTTCTTAATTCAATTGAAATTTCTTAGTTTACGCCTCATGACTTAAAACTAGAGTAACAAATGTATATATTCTCCTTTTAAACGAGCAACTATGTATTTGTTTATGTATTTATGTATGCATAACTTCTTGAAAACGATTTTGAATGGATTTGAACAGATAAAGCATTAGGCCTGACAAATGTTGATGTAATGATGTACGAAAATGAAGCGCAAACGAGATGAGCGGCTATAATACATGCAATAACAAGCATCACAACGAATCCCAAATGAATATAATGGTGAAAGGAATATGCGGTTTGAATGTATGTGACAGGGATGATCAGATCGAATCGTAAATGAAATATGCGGTTAGAAGAGGAGCAACAGTGAGAATTACAACGAGTCTGAGAAGAAAACAAATCCAAGAAAATGGATGATTTTTGGATGCATTAACTGGAAGTAGGAATTCAGTTCTTGCCAGAACTTCTTAGATTTTGCTAATAAATTATTAGAAAAACTAGATTCAAGCCTCTCGTTTTGCTATTTTTATTTTATATTTTATTTTTATTTTGTTTCCTGCATTGATTTTTTGTGAGCATCTTTACTGCGGGATATTTTTTTAAGAATATCTTAGTACATTGTTTTAGGTATTGTCTATCCCCTTTGTTTATTTTGTTTTAGGAATTGGAGATGCTTCAACAGGTATTGCCAATGCTTTCTTGGAAGCTGAAAATTTTAACGGTCGCTTGCAATGGAAAAAGTGCGGAAAAGACTATGAGTGCAAAATATGCAATAAAAGATTTCACAGGCATTGGCAATTGGAAAGACATCATAGAACTCATAGAGGAAAAAAATCGTTTGTATGTGATGTGTGTCAGAAGAGATTTTCTCGACAGACCATTTGAATATACATCGTAGAGTACATACAGGCGAGAAACCGTATAAATGTGATGTGTGCAAAAGTGTTTTCTCAATCATGCAGTTGAAGACACATCAAAACTGCATACAGGTCAGAAGCCGTTTAAATGTGATGTGTGCAAAAAGTGTTTTCTCAATCATGCAGTTTGAAGACACATCAAAAACTGCATACAGGTCAGAAGCCGTTTAAATGTGATGTGTGCAAAAAGTGTTTTTCTCAATCATGCAGTTTGAAGACACATCAAAAACTGCATACAGGTCAGAAGCCGTTTAAATGTGATGTGTGCAAAAAGTGTTTTTCTCAACCGTGCAATTTGAATACGCACCGAAGAGTGCATGCGGGTGAGAAACCGTATAAATGTGATTTATGTCCGAAGACCTTTTCTCAGCTGAGCAATTTGAATGTGCACCGTATTGTTCATACAGGTGAGAAATTATTTAAATGTGATTTATGTCAGAAGAGTTTTTCTTATCCAAGCTCTTTGAAAAGACATCAAAGACTGCATACAGGTGAGAAACCTTATAAATGTGGTTCATGTGAGAAGAGCTTTGCTAATACAGGCTCTTTAATTTGGCACCAAAAAGTTCATACTGGTGAGAAATTGTTTAAATGTGATGTTTGCGAAAAGTGTTTTTCTCAATTAAACAATTTGAATGAGCACAAACAATTGTATAAGAAAGAATTTTCATGAGGTCGAATCTGAACTGTCATCTCACAACCCATTCCAGGTGAAAGCCCGCTATCCTTTAGTTTACAATAAAAAGTTGTTACAGAATATAATTTTTTCTAGCCAAAAGAATAATTAATGAAGAATTATATATACTCCAATGATTTAAAACGTAATATATTCACGCAATTTATTGCTCGAATATATCAACGATTTATAATTATGTATATCAGTTCCCTTTTTTTTGTTTAGATTATATAGAAGTGCTGTTATAATTGATGTTATAAGTAAAGATCGCCATCTAATTATCTAGGGTTAATCTAAAGATAAAATTTAGTTTTAAATAAGTGTGGTGAATAAATATACTTTTTTTTGAGGGGATAAAGGTTCTTAAATAAGGTACTTAAGCTGGAAAAAGTACTTACAAAGGGATGAGAGGCAAATATGGCATAAGCCTTTTTAAGGATTGTATAAAAATGATGTCATTTCATTTGTTGATAAATGCTTTGGGGCAATTTAATTGTTTTTCAATTTTTTATTCTAAAAACAACATAAAAAGGCCATTTGATGAAAAGACTAAGCATGTAATTATCCAAAGCTAGGGGGAAGGGTTGAATACTATGGAGAGATGAATCTCCCTAAAATTTCCAATTATGTACTTAGGCGTGTATCGTGTTCAGTGGTTTCTTTTTCAATTAATTGATTGCTCCAGGTCTATTAGCAGGGTCTTCGTCCCTAAGCTATCCCCGTGGGGAAAAGTATGATGGTGATGGGTCTGCTCAAGGGAAAGACTTAGAGGTTTTTGTCTCCTTTTTAAACCTGAAAAGGTTTAAATATTTCCTGTTTGGTGAGGTCTAATTAAAGAAGGATTTAACATTACGATGGTAATATGCCTGCTTCCAATCTTGCTGAAAATAAAACTTTATTTTCATAGTCTCCTCTATTTCATGTCACGGCATGCCTAGTATTTGTCATGGCATGATAAAATGTCGCAGCAAGCAAAAGAAAGGGCCCATTTAACCTTTTACTTATCAAGCATGCCATACTGAATTCCATGGGCTGACCTGACGGTCAACCCATGCGTGTGGATTCACAAGTTCCCACCCAGATACAGCTGTAGTGGTCAATGATATCATTTTGCCAACCATCTAGGGTTAAACGGAAACCAAGTCGTCCCCGTCTGGGGCGGGAGGACGCCATAAAGAAAGATTTAAAGGAAATGGGAACTTCGTGGGCGGGTGTAAAAAGGGAGGCTTTGAATAGATTGGGATGGAGGAGGAGCGTGCGTAGCTGTGTTGGCCTCAGGCGGCTTGGTGCTGCGGTGAGTTGTTAGTAGTAGTAGTAGTAGTAATCTAGATGTGGCCTCGTTGCTTCACATAATTCCTGTTAAAAATATTCAATTTCAACACATTTTTCTAAATACCACTCCCAATAATGAGGTGTTTCTGATACCGAGATATCATCAATGAAGAGTTTACCAAGTGAGAGTAATGCGGGTAATCAAGAATAAAGAGGTAAATGTTTTAAAAACAAAACTCTTCATCCGTTTTTCTTTGCCAGGTTTATTTATTTTTTATTTATTTATATATTTTTTTTGTTTTTTTACTTTGTCAGGTTATTTCTGAATTGCTGCAGTTTTTTCTGCCTTTATTAATTGCTGAATCAAACTGAGTCTCGTTTCTATCTTCGTGGAAAGTATTTCTGATAATGTGGAAGGTGTTAATGACGATGTTATAGTTATAACACACAAAGCTAAAGTTGAAATGTGGCAGATGTGCAAAATATATTCATTTTTCTGTATATTTTAAATGATACACTATTTTCTTTTGGACTTTTAATGGATAGTAGCCATTGGGTGGCTTGTAAAGAGTCAACGTGTTTTGGGATGGTAGATAAGTCAAAAGTTTACAAGCAAAATTAGTATTAAATAGCTTTTCAGTTTATGCTGACTTTCCATAAAATAGAACTGTGTATTCTTATGTGTCTTTAAAGCATTTTTGAGAGAAGCTAAGCTACCCCTGGACATAGATCAGTCAAAAGTTTACAAGCAAGTTTAGTATTAAATAGTTTTTCAGGTCCTGCTGACTTCCCATATAAAAAAGAATGTGTATTTTTGTGTGTCTTTAAAGCATTTTTGAGAGAAGCTAAGCTACCCCTGGGCATAGATCAGTCAAAAGTTTATAAGCAAGATTAGTATTAAATAGTTTTTCAGTTCTTGTTGACTGTTCATTTAAAAAAAACAACTGTGTATTTTTGTGTGTCTTTAAAGCTATCTTTAAAGTCAAAAGTTTACAAGCAAGATTAGTATTAAAAAGTTTTTCAATTCTTGCTGACTTCCCATACAAAAAAAAACTCTGTATTTTTGTGTGTCTATAAAGCATTTTTGAGAAGAGCTAAGCTACCCCTAGACATAGTTGAGTCAAAAGTTTACAAGCAAGATTAGTATTAAATAGTTTTTCAGTTCATGCTGACTTTCCCTGTTAAAGAAAAATTATTTAATGCTAATCTTGCTTGTAAACTTGTGACTGATAAAGGGGTAGCTTAGCTTCTCTCAAATATGCTTTAAAGAAACAAAAATACGATTTTTTTTTTTTATACGGGATGTATAAATTTTCCTGAAATAGGAAAAGAAAAACAGAAAATTAACTATAGACGTTAGCGTCGAAAGACCTTTCATATAAGGTGGGGAGGGTATCATTGAGACTGATCATTTCTTGCATTAATGAGCGAAAAAAAATGTCAGTAATTTCATGTTATTAAGGTAAAAAGGAACTACTATTTTATTTCTTAAGATATAATAATTTGGTAATAAAGTGTAGAGCTCTTTAAAGCGAAGGGTGCCATACACCATGCCATACACCAGACGGCACATACCAAGCATTGTATATCCGTGTCGATTGGTGCAGGAACTGTGTTTTGCGTGGAGGCCCCCTGTGGCACAGGTGGTGTTCCAAGATTTACACCAGATGTCTGAAATTGGGCAACCTTTCACTTGAAAGACGTAAAGGACAGGTGAAAAACAATTGAAGATAATTCTAAAGGTAATGAATTAAAAAAAATCAAACAGATAGTTTCAAAACACTGCTTCTAAATTATCTTCCATGCTAAATGAATATGGTTGTGTATACTATCTGTGCAGTACCGCTGAAGCGGCGGCTTGAAACAAGTTGGACGACTTCTGGGCGCTGATTCACGAAACTGTAGGGGGGGGGGATTTTTTTTAATGAAGATAAAAAAACAGAACAACATTGAGCAAACACCTGTGCCACAGGGTCCTCCACGCAAGGCACAGTTCCTGCAACACTCGAAACGGCTCCTGTTTCACTTAACGAGGGAGTAGATCCCGACCTGGTCTGAGCTAAATCTTTGGCAAATTATTTTTACCTGTCGAAAAATAGTCTAGTGGCAGTTTATGAGGATGGATCCTTGTCAAAAGGCAAATTCAAACCTCGCTTATTCCTTTTTCCCATGGCCTTTTATTTCACTGTTTCTGTTGTTTGATCACACTATCAACAAACTATGATTGTTCTATGCAAATCTTTGTTTACCCTTGCCGTAGTTTATGTATCAAGATCTAATTTAATTTGACATCTACTGGACTCTTAGTCGCACGGTATAGATATATAACAGTAGTGATAAGTTTCTTCAGAAATGGCTCAGATCAAAGCGCACGGAAACGTAAAATCAGTCTGTGTCAGAGCAAATAGATCATAATTCCATTGTAATGCGCTAGAAATTTGTCATTGCGCGTGCGCGAAAGGTGGAGTCATGAAGAGAGGTGTGTGATTGAGGTATCCCAAAAATCTTTAATGGAAAGTATTGGACTTTTCGCTACTGTTTATATATATTTATACTTTGCTTAGCCGTTCATTTTCCAATTTTGCGAGCATGTATGCGAAGTATTCAAAGGGAATGTGTTCATTAACCACCTTTTGCAATATAAAGTATTCGTTGATTTTAAAGAACATTTTTGCTCTTTTTTCTATTATTTATAGGAGTATTGAACAAAAAAGTACACAAAGCAAGCTTAAAATAGGCTTTATCTCAAATTTCAGAGAAAATATGTGTCGACTTTTACCTTTTTATCGGTTCAAAATATTCGTCTCTTTTTGTTTTAAGAAACAATAGAAAGACCGACAACATCCCTCAAGTATTTATCAATAGCAATCCAGAAAATCTTTAACAAGGGAGATATGGGAAGTTCATTTGGACAGGCGTGACCCCTTATTGAACTAATTAAATTACAATAAGACAACTGTGAAATTCTTAGTTTGTTTTAATCCACGAGGGCATGACCTTTGATGTGATATTGCACACCACTAACCAGAAACACTTTCAAAGAGCGCCCTGGGTTTAATTTACAAGTCTATTTAAGTTCCGCCAGCTTGAGTTCAGTTTGGCTGTTTTCCGCTTGTGTCATGCATCAATGGCAAACGAGCCCGAATTCACTACCCAACTCAGGAACGTCACCTTTAAAGCTAAGAGTCAATAAACTACTTGAATGTCCAATCCATATTAGAAAACATTAACATTCTAAAATTATTGAAAAAATTCAGTAAATCAATTTTAATAATGTAAATAAACGGAACGTTCTTAAAAAAAAAACAAAAACACATGACAGAATAAATTATATCCTACTCTTTCCTAGACTCTCATCTGCATGGGGATAAAGATTTCTCAGCATCTACAGCTAATTTCTCCTAAAAAACAATGGAATCGGTATGGGATTATAAAACTCGTAATTCGTTTAAAATAATCAAAAAGGGAACATTCTATAAAATGAATAAAATTTGACCAAAGTTGTTTGAATACCCATTCCGTCAATTTTCCAATAAAAAAGACATTACGCTGGTTAACAAGAACAATTGTTTGAAATATTGAATTGTTGGAAAAATTGTTGAAATTTCGCCTACTAACGTAAAATTGCAAAGACTAGAAAATGAGTCTAAAAAGTGTAATTTGGTTCTGTATAATTTCGATCCTACAAACAAATGTTCTTCATTACGAGAAGATGTAATGAAAGCACTCAACTTACATGTGCCAAATTTATGGCTGAAAATGATGGACAATAGAGACATTTTTCGGCTAAACGCTAAACAAGGCACGCGACCGGTGTTGGTTAAGTTTAGAAGCATTTACATTCGTGATACTATATTGCGTTCAAGTGCGCACCTGAAAAGGGTGGGTCTTGGTGTTAGTCCCGATTATACAGAGCGTGAACTGTCTATCCGAACCCGCCTAAAGCCTTTTCTTGAACGGGCTAGAGGAGGAAATAGAGAAGCAAGATTAAGAGGGACAAACATATATTGGTCAACAGTGTTTTACGTATAGCTTTGATAAGCAGTCTGTAGTTGAGGTTACGAATGCCCCTAATATAGAGTCATCAGCGAGTACCATGACATATTTTAAGGAAAATTTTGGACAAAAGTTTCACCGTGAACCTGGGTCTTTATCAGTGCCACAAAAAAGTTTAGTAAAGAGTTTGGTCTCTGAAAATAATCGGTTTAACCTGGAAGAACCTTGCAATTCAAGATCGCGTTCTGGATCTTCATCCTCAATTCAATCTTTCTTTAGTGTAGAGGAGGAGCTTAGTAGTGAAAGCGAAATAAATAGGGTGAACAGTGAAACTCCTGTTATTAAAAAAGACTCCACATCAACTTTTGTCGGGCCAGTGGGGGCTCCCAAACGTAACAGCCAACAAATTATTAGCCCAGATGACCACCTAAGACAGAAGAGCAAGTCGGTTAGAGCTGACGACCCAAATAACATGGAGCCTAGGCGGCTATATAACCCGTCACAACCCATTGGCTCGGATAGTAGATAGGATAAGCAGGGCCATGGCGCAAATTACGAGTGTCATTTAGCGCATTGGAATGTTCAGGGTTTTTAGTATCTTAAAGTAGAGTGTCTTCTTAAATGTCGTGATTTTTCAATTGTATCATTAGTAGAAACGTGGCTGGAAAAAGAGGAGAGAGTAGAAGGTTTTTCTTATTTTGGATCACAAAGAAAGCGATCGCAGAATGGTAGAACTTATGGAGGAGTGGCATTATTGATAACGAATAGATGGCGAAATGTATCTCGGTTGAAAAGTGTTTCATATAATCTAGTAGGGGTGCGAGTATCTTTAGGTAGTAACTCGTTTATCTTTTGTTCAGTGTATTTACCGCCGGAAACTAGCACTTTTAGTGATGAAGATACC
This sequence comes from Artemia sinica, assembly GCA_027921565.1. Taxonomy (NCBI): domain Eukaryota; kingdom Metazoa; phylum Arthropoda; class Branchiopoda; order Anostraca; family Artemiidae; genus Artemia; species Artemia sinica. The sequence continues at coordinate 3,013,959 of JAPEVW010000022.1, forward strand.
TGGGAGATATTAGAAAATGATATGGATCGTATTTCAGAACACTTTCCGTCCGATTATTTTATTTTTCTAGGGGATTTTAACGGATATACAGGGGAGGACGAAGGAGCCCGTGAGGAGGAGGTGGATCTCGAACTATAAAAAAATGAATGGAGTTTATATGATTGAGCCGTCGGTTATGAGGAGGACGAGTAAGGACGGTCATCGGAGAAAGAATATTGGGGTAAAAAATCATTGGATTTTTGTGGTAAGCAGAATTTGGTTATTTTGAATGGGAGGACAGGGAAGGATAAAGGAGTGGGGGATTTTATATGTTTTTTTGGGTAGATCTCCAAGTGTTATAGATTATGGGGTTGTTAGTCTGGAGCTTCTTTCTTTTTGTGTGGATTTTGAGATGATGGCGCTGGCTGGGTCGGATCACGTGCCTATTATGGTTGAATTAGGAGGGGGCGGATGGGCTGAGAGCCGGAAAAAGAAGTTTGGGGTTAAGGGAAAGATGGGTAATGAGCTTGAATGGAGGGAAGGTTTAAGGTTTGATAATGATAGTGAGGAGAAGTTGAAAAAGGTACTAGTTGAAGATAGAGGGCTGGATTCATTTATTCAGAAGAGTGAGGATATGGATAGGGAAGGGGATATTGCAGGTTCTGTTGATTTTTTGTCGGGGGTTTTGTATAAGATAGGAACTAAGGTGGCACAAAGGAGAAAAAATGGTAGAAGTAGTGGTTTGATGAGTTTTTTTGATAAGGAATGTGAGGAAGAGAAGAATGAGGTTTTAGTAGCTTTTAGATTGCTTAAGGTTAGTAGTACAGTTGATCTGGAAAATAATTTCCAGGTTTTTAGGGACAAGCGAAGGGGATATAAAAGGCTACTTAAGTTGAAGAAGAGATGTTCTGAAGAGGAAGAGAGCCGAAAAATACGTGAGAAATTTAGCGTGAATGATACAACGGAGTTCTGGAAGTTAACTAGGAAATCAACAGAAAATAGAAGGTTGACTGATTCAGTCCCTCACGCCGATATCTGGCCAGAATACTTAGAACAAAAATACAAAGAGATATACACCGAAGAGGACGAAGAGAGAGCTGATGAGGAGATGAATAGCTTAGAAGAGACAGCCGATTTTCAGTTGGATTCAGAGGACGCTAAACTACTGGAGCCGGTTGGACAGGAGGAAATATGGCACGTCTTGAAAGACATGAGAGGGAACTCAGCACCGGGCATCGACGGAGTACCAACTAAGCTGTTGAAATGGTCAAGAGCATGGATACTGCCAGTGTTTGCATTGATATTCTCGGCAGTTCCAAGTACACCTCTATGGCCGCAAAATTGGCAGATATCGATTGTGATCCCATTATTTAAGAAAGGAGAAAGAAACCTGCACAAGAACTACAGCGGGATAAGTTTAGAAAGTTCTATCAGTAAGTTATTTTGTAGAGTTCTGTCTAATAGGATGGATAAATGGTTGCATTATAAAGGTATATTAATTGAATGTCAGGCAGGGTTTAGGGAAAACTACAGTACAATTGATCAAATATTTTGTTTACAGGTTTTAGTTAGGAAATATACGAGGCATAGGAAAAATAGGCTATATACGGCGTTTTTGGACATTAGGGGAGCATTTGATGAAGTTTGAAGGAGTATGTTGAAAGGGGTGTTGGTGAAATTAGGATTGCCAATTATGTTAGCAGAAGTTATAATGAAAATGTATGAGGTGATTAAAGTAGTAGTGAAGGTAGGTATTTCTTATTCTAGGCCAGTTTTAAGTAATGTAGGCCTCAAACAGGGATGCACTCTATCACCGCGTTTGTTTTCTCTTTATATTAATGATATTGAGGAGTATTTTAGAAATAGAAATGTCCCTATGTTAAAATTAATGTCGCTGGAGCTGTTTTGTTTATTATTTGCAGATGACATAGTATTGCTTGCGAAATCGGCTCCGGATTCGCAAAAGATGTTAAGAGATTTTGGATAGTTATCTGGGGAGTAAAAAATTAGTTTTAAATATTGATAAATCATTTATATTAGTTTTTGGAAAAGAAGAAAGGGAAAAGAATAAGTTTTATTTTAAAGGAAAAGAGATGAAAGAAGTGAAGGATTTTATTTATTTGGGATGTAAGTTCGCATGTTCAGGGAGATGGAGTGATCAGGTGCAAATAGCGAGTTGGAAGGGTCAGAAGGCTTCCTGGGCGTTATCGAAGAGTCCCCTTAGGCATCTAGGACCGGCAGATATTAAGCTACAGAAGAGAATTTTTTAGACGAAGGTAGGCCCAGTATTGAGTTACGGTGGGGAGGTTTGGGGGTTTGAAAAAGGGGAAAAATAGAGAGAATTTATTTAGGACATTTCAGGAGACTTTTAGGGCTAAGCGGGAAATTTAATAATCTGGTGTTAAAGGGTGATCTAGGATTGTTTTCATCGAGGGTAAAAAGATTGGTTAAAATGATAGGATACTGGGAAAAGGTGATCGGTTTACAGAATACTAGGTTAGTAAATGCAGCTTATCTGGAGGTGTTGCAGGATAGAAGAAAAAGTTCATGAGCTTCCCAGGTGAAATCAATCTTAAATGGTTGCGGGTTATCAGGTGTTTGGAATGAAGGGAAGGGGATAGGACTGGAAGTAGGAAATGTAGCAAAATCAGCAAAAGATGTGCTTGAAGATCAGGAGATTCATAAATGGCAGTGTGAAGTCGCGGCCTCGTTGTCCATCGGCGTTTACCGGCAATGGAAGGAGGTCTGGGGATATGATATTTATTCTAAAGCGGGTTTAAATAGTGAAGAAATTAAGTGGTATATATCAGGGAGGGGTAATTTTCTAGCACTTGGAGAAAGGAGGAAATATTTAGGGAGGGTAAGGGTAAAGGACTGTCCTTGCTCATGCCCTATGTTTGGAGAAAATGGTGAGGATCTGCTTCACTTCATGGCCCTTTGTCCCAAATTACAGGATTTAAGGAAAGAATTATTTTTTGATAATGTGGGGACGAGTGAGTGGTTGGTTTCAATAATGGGATAAAAAATTAAGGGACAATAAGAATGATAGCAAAATATATAAAATTGGGTATGTCACATAGAGATAGATTTTTGTAAAGGGGATGGGGTGAGTGTTGAAATTATTGTTGTATGTGTGTAAGTTGTTTTCTTGTTTGTTATTTTTTGTAGTCATGGCCCTGTATAGATGTAACATACATCTATCTATGTATGTTAGTTTAATGGTATTGTGTGCTTTTTTATGTTTTTGTTTTGTTTTGTAATTTTGCGTTGTTATTGTTATGTAGGCTACTATACTTTGCTATGAGTGTTATAATCATGTGCTATTATTTTGCGTGATTTTCCATTTTTTTGCCATGCCCCAAAGCGGCTTTTACTGCAATAAATATATATCTATCTATCTATCTATTAAAAATCCAAAATGAAAGAGAAAGAATTGTACGGTTAGAAGTCATGCAACAGCGAGTATCAGAAAGAGTAAAAAATTCAAATGAAGAGCAAAGTTACTTGCAGTTAGAAGACCTGCAACAAGGAAGATCAATAGGAATAAAAAATAAAAGTGGAGAATGAAGAAACTTGCGGTTAGAAGGCAAATGACAGAAAGAATCAGAACGAGTCAAAAACGAAAGTGAAGAACAAAATAATTTATAGTTAGAAGATCTGTGCTAACGAGGGTCTAAACAAATGAAAAATGAAAGTGAAGAAAAAAGAACTGCAGTTCGAGATAATGCCACTGCGAGTATCAGGATGAGTCCAAAATAAAAGTGAAAAACAAGGAGAAAATCAGCTTAGAGGAATATTTTTTTATATATAAAACCTTGTATCACATTCTGTGCTGCGAATATCGTTGGGTAAAATGTATGGTTTATGCGGGAATATAGCATCGATATAACATCAGAATAGAATCGACTTTACTGCATTTTGGATAAACAACACACTAGAAGTTTGGCTTCAAATTTCCATTTTCATCTGATGCTATTTCAAGCATAAGATCTGTTTCAAACAAAGTTATAGAATATACCTTTTATTTGAGAGCAATAATTGTGTATATATCTGTTTATAGATTTTTCCTCGAAATCAGCTACAGATTTTTTTTTTTCAGGACTAGTGTATTAGACTCGTTGGCTACAAGAACGATCTAAATAAGTGAAAACATCAAAGAAGAATTCGTATTTTGTCCAGGGTCGTTGTACCGAAACGATGGAGGCGCCATGATATCAAGAATGAAAGAAGCTGAACTGGCCAGCCATGACAAAAAATCAACAAAGAGAAAAATCTCAATGAAAAAAAAAAAACAACGAACGAGACTGCGGCCAGTGGATAGAAAAGACGAAGAATGTCAAATAACGCGGATATTTCGCCTGTATCCAAACAAGGTGTCTTCGGCACAAGAGAAGAACAAGATAAAAAAACAAACTAAAACTGAAAACAAATAAAACCACCAATAAAAAAATATACAATTGGCTCAAGCTATTAGAGTTGCTTCAGTGAGAACACTAAAGCAACTCAAACTCAGTTGCCTTAGTGTTCTCACTGAAGTAACTCTAATATAGCTGCTTTTCTCTGCGTGGATTAGTTTGCGCCAATTGTAATTTTTTTTAGTGGTGGTTTTGTTTGTTTTCAGTTTTAGTTTGGTTTTTATCTTGCTCTTCTTGGGTTTCTGTTGTGCTGAAGACATCTTGTTTGGATACAGGCGAAATATACGCGTTGTTTTACATTTTTCGTCTTTTCTTTCCACTGGCCGCAGTCTCGTTTGTTGTTTTTCTTTTTCATTGAGATTTTTCTCTTTGCTGGTTTTTTATGATATCAAGAAGAAGTTTACTGTCTGGGGTTATAAGACAAGTGACAATTAGAATCAATATACACAAACCTGTCGCTTAGACACGCAGGGGACCAACGGTGAGGCCGTCGGTCACCCGGTCATAGTTCTTATCATGTATATCACACAGAAGCATTTGCCTAAGACTTTTTCTGAGTTCGAAAAGTAAAAGATGAATCACAAAGAATTAGACAGAAAAGTCAGTCACATATGGCACCCTACCCTAGAGAAGGGCTATAGTTCGCTCTGTAATATGAAGACTATCATTCATCATCTTGTATACGAAAATGTAGTTTTAGGTAAAAAACATTATTTTATTTTAAATGTTTGTTTTTAAAAAGACACTAAATATAGCAATTTCTTTAAAATGAGCCCCATAAATAGCATCGTAGATGAAAGTGTGAGGAAAGTGAATGAACTTTTAGAGGTTTTGCGAGTTCAGGGTTCTAGAATAGATTTGAAAATTAATGTTAAGAAGACTAAGTCACTAAGGCTAGGAATAAGTGAAGATGAAAAGGTGACGTTGGGTAACGAAAAGATTGATCAGGTGGACAGCTTCACTTACCTTGGTAGTATTATTAGTAAAGACGGTGGGAGCAGTGAAGATGTTAAAAGTAGAATAGCCAATTCTAGGCTCAGGGTGTTTTTTCAGTTAAAAAAAGTTTGGAAGAATTGGAAGATAAGTCTGGAAACCAAGATTAAAATATTAGAAGCTACAGTGATGACGGTGGTCAAATATGACTCTGAAGCATGGCCGCTCCGAAAAGCGGATTAAGATTTGCTAGATGTTTTCCAGACAAATTGCTTACGGATTGTTCTCGGTACCCGGCTGACTGACCGTATTTTAAACAGTAGGCTGTACGAAAAATGTGGTTCAATCCCCGCTTTCTAGGGCTGTAATGAAAGAAAGGTTGAGGTGGCTAGGGCATATTGTGCGGATGAAGGATGAAAGATTGCCGAAGATTGTCCTTTTTGGCCAACCGTCTAGGGCTAAAGGGCAAGCAGGTCGTCCTCGTTTGGGGTGGGAAGACGTCTTAAAGAAATATTTAAAGGAACTGGGAACTTCCTGGAGGGTGTGAAAAGGGAGGTTTTGAATAGATTGGGATGGAGGAGGAGCGTGATTTTAGCGGTTTCGGGCTATCTGTTTTGTTACTGTGTGGCGTGTTCATCGTTTGCTAGATTGCAGCTACTGCTGCAGCCAATATTATTGGAAAGAAATATTAACAACGCGAAGCATTAAATCAAAAATAAAATCAATATAAAAGGGAAAATTTTGATAAAAAAATTAAAATGAAGACAATATATTAGCTAATTAAATTAAAAGTCATTTAAAGTATATATCTTTCCAAAAGCAAGTATTTGTTCCTGGAGTTTCTTGTATTTCATAGGCCGCGCAATAGCGCTGCCTAAGTAAAGAACGATGTTGGCACAATGTATTATCATTTTTTCTTGGTCTTAAACCAGGTCACTTCGTATCGAAGTTGTCGTAGAACTTCGAAAAGGGCTCTTTCGATTGGAAATTGGAGCGGCTAGTGTCCTTTTTAATAGTCGAAAGTGATTGGAGGGTAACTAGCCCCCCCCCCTCCACGCCCATCATTCCCCCAAAAACATCCAATCAAAATTTTGAGATAGCCATTTTGTTCGGCGCAATTGATTTCCAGATAGAAAATATGTTTTTGAGGAGGTCACTCCCCCACAACCCTCAGGGCAAGGGTTTTAAGTTATGCCCTCGGGGCATATAAGAACGATGTTGGGACAATGTATTATTTATTTTTTTTTCCTTTAGACCAGGGCACTTCGTATCGTAGAAGTTGTCGTAGAAACTTTGAAAAGGGCTCATTCGATTGGAAAATAGAGGGGCTTGAGTCCTTTTTAATAGTCGAAAGTGATTGGAAGGCAACTAACACCCCTTCCACGCCCACCATTTCCCGAAACACATCCAATCAAAATTTTGAGATAGCTATTTTGTTCTGCGTAATTGATTTCCAGATAGAAAATATGTTTTTTAGGAGGTTACTCCCCCACTACCCTCAGGGCAAGGGTTTTAAGTTATGCCCTGGGGACATATAAGAACGATGTTGGAACAATGTACTATTTTTTCCCCCTTTAGAACAGGGCACTTCGTATCGAAGACATTGTCATAGAAACTTCTAAAAGGGTTAATTCAATTGGAAATCGGAGTGGCTTGTGCCCTTTTTAATAGTCGAAATTAAATGGAAGGCAATTAACACCCCTTCCACGCCCACCGTTTCCCGAAACACATTCAATCAAAATTCTGAGATAGCCATTTGTTCAGTGTAGTTGATTTCCAGATAGAAATTATGTTTTGAGGAGGACACTCACCCACAGCCCTCAGGTCAAGGGTTGTAAGTTATGTCCTGGGGCATATAAGGTTCTTATAGGAAATGTTGTCGTAGAAACTTCAAAAAAGGCTCATTCGACTGGAAATTCAAAGGGCTAGTGCCCTGTTTAATAGTCAAAGTGATTGGAGGGCAACTAATCCCTCTCTCACGCCCACCTTTTCCCCAAACACATGCAATATAAGGTTATATAAGGCATATAAGGTTTTATCAGAAAACGTTGTCGTAGAAACTTCAAAAAAGGCTCATTCGACTGGAAATTCAAAGGGCCAGTGCCCTGTTTAATAGTCAAAGTGATTGGAGGGCAACTAATCCCCCTCTCACGCCCACCTTTTCCAAAACACATGCAATATAAGGTTATATAAGGCATATAAGGTTTTTATAAGAAATGTTGTCGTAGAAACTTCAAAAAAGGCTCATTCGACTGGAAATTCAAAGGGCTAGTGCCCTGTTTAATAGTCAAAGTGATTGAGGGCAACTAATCCCCCTCTCACGCCCACCTTTTCCCAAACACATGCAATCAAAATTTAAAGATAGCCATTTTGTTCAAAGTAGCTGAAAGTTCTGGAAATTAGATCATTGAGGATGACAACCCCCCCCCACAGCCCTCAGGGCAAGGGTTTTAAGTTATGCCCTGGGGGTATATAAGGTTTTATAGAAACGCGTTGTGATAGAAATTTCAAAAAGGGCTCATTCGATTGGAAATTGAAATGGCTAGTGCCCTTTTTAATAGTCGAAAGTGATTGGAAGGCAAATAACACCCCTTCCACGCCCACCATTTCTCCAAACTCCTCCGAATCAAAATTTTGAGATAGTTTTTTTGTTTCGCGCAGTTTAAAGTTCGGGAAATTTTACCTTTGAGTAGGGCACTCCCCCACAGTCTTCAGGGTAAGGGTTATAAGTTATGCCCTGGGGGCATATAAGTTTTATTGAAATCTTTGTCGTAGAAACTTGAAAAAGGGCTCATTCGATTGGAAATTCAAAGGTCTAGTGCCCTTTTTAATAGTCGAAAGTGATTTGAGGACAACTAACCCCCCTCTCACGCCCACCTTTTCCCCAAACACATGCAATCAAAACTTTTAGATATCAATCTTGTTCAGCGTAGTTCATTTCCAGATAGAAATTATGTTTTGAGGAGGACACTCCCCCACAGCCCTCAGGGCAAGGGTTGCAAGCTATGCCCTTGGGGCATATTAGGTTTTTATAGAACGTGTTGTCGTAGAAAATTTCAAAAAAGGTCTCATTCGATTGGAAATTGAAATGGCTAGTACCCTTTTTAATAGCCGAAAGTGACTGGAAGGCAACTAACACCCCTTCCACGCCCACCATTTCCCCAAACTCCTCGAATCAAAATTTTCAGATAGCTTTTTGTTCTGCGCAGTTTAAAGTTCGGGAAATTTTACCTTGAGTAGGGCACTCCCCCACAGTCTTCAGGGTAAGGGTTATAAGTTATGCCCTGCGGGCATATAAGTTTATTGAAATCTTTGTCGTAGAAACTTGAAAAAGGGGCTCATTCAATTGGAAATTGAGAGGGCTAGTGCCCTTTTTAATAGTTGAAAGTGATTGGAGAGTAACTAACACCCCTCTCATGCCCACCATTCCCCCAAATACATACAATCAAAATTTTCAGATAGCCATTCTGTTAACGTTGCAGAAAGTTCTGGAAATTAGTTCTTTGAGGATGACAACCGCCCAGCCCTTAGGGCATGGGTTGTAAGTTATGCCCTGGGGGCATATAAGGTTTTTTTGAAAGTTTTGTCGTAGAAACTTCAAAACGGCTCATTTGATTGGAAATTGAAAGGGCTAGTGCCTTTTTTAATAGTTGAAAGTGATTGGAGAGCGACTAACCCCTCTCACGCCCACTATTTTCCCAGACACATCCAATCAAAATTTAGAGATAGCCGTTTTGTTTAACGTAGTTGAAAGTTCTGGAAATTAGATCTTAGAGGATGACAACCACCCTCACAGCCCTTAGAGTAAGGGTTGTAATTTATGCCCTGGGGCATATAAGGTGTTTATAGAGTCTCGTAGAAATTCAAAAAGGGCTCATTCGATTGGAAATCAAAAGGCCTAGTGACCTTTTTAATTGTCGAAAGTGATTGGAAGGCTTGACATGTTTATAGTAAAGATCGATGTGGGTATAATGTATTATTTTATTGTTGCTGTTGTTGTTTAGACAAGGGCACTTTGTATCGAAGGAGTTGTCGTAGGAACTTTGAAAAGGGCTCATTCGATTGAAAATTGAAAGGGCTGATGCCCTTTTTAATAATCGAAAGTGATTGGAGGGAAACTAATCCCCCTCCTACGCCCCCCTCCCATTTGCCTTTATTTTTAAAAACTAAATGTTGCCATAAGATTAAATCAAAATGCACTGTGTTAATGCTAATTTCCAATAAGGCATCTCAGCAGTATCCCAAGAACGACTGAGGGTATTATGTTCATACTTTCGGGGCTACTTCTGCTCTGGTAGTTAGGCTCAAATCCCCTATGCCTTTCCAAGGCCAGAACATAATTTGCACTTTACTTAAAAAATACAAATGAATATGCATTGTCAGTTTAATATACATATACTGATATTTAGTAATCAAAATGTTAATATTATTTGATTTATTAAAGTTATAAAAGTAAAAACATTTATATTTTTTTTAGTAAAGTGCAAATTATGTTCTGGCCTTGGGAAGGCATAGGGGTTTTGAGCCCAACTTATGTTAATTTCTGCTCGTTTTGAGTTTGACTCGGTTATTTATTGTAATTTCTGTTCGTTTTGGGTTTCATATATTAATCGATGGTGATTTGTGTTAGTTTCACGCTTGGTAGATTATTGATTTTATTTTTGCTCATTTTTCGTTTAATGGAGCTCTTTACTTTTCTTTGAAAAACTGATTTTGTGGAAAAAGTTTTTAATTAATCTTCAAAAAGAAAGCATTATAAAAGAAGAGACGAATTTTGCATCAGAGATGATAAATGACATCGCAAAATCTCATTATGGATATCTAGGATGGCACATTCAGGATTGTAACCGTGGTTAAAGGTCGTTGGAACTAGAATTTGGAGTACCAAGTTTTCTACTTTGTTTGATACTGCTGTCATGTGGGAATACAATGAAGTGTCCAAATAAGGCTCTCACAGCCCCTAAAAGCTTGTCTACCTTTCATTATGGGAGCGCCACGTAGCAGCGCAAACGGGAAACTCTTAATCTACTTCTCAGATGCTACCAAACAACCTCTTGTTTAGCAATTTTGTTACTGCTACCATTTATCTGAAAGCGCTGACAATGTGAGGCTGGAGTAGTCAATTATTTCTCTTTATAGAAGTAGTCGCCTGATAGAGCAATTATATAGGAGCTGTTATTTAGTAGCCCTGCCAAGATTTGATGCATATCCATATAAGTCGCAATCTAGTAGAAAGTCCTTTCTTTGAGACTTAAGTTTTGCAGGTTGGATTCAATCATTTCTTCTGACAGTACTGGAATACTGTTATTTTATAAAGTTTTACGTTAGCTTTTTTTTTATGAAATTTTCTTACAGACAGCACTTAATGACTTCACGTAAATTCCTTTTTTGGGATGGCAGTCGTTGGATAAGTTCAGACTTGAACAATAGGCAATTTGCATAACATATTACCCTTGACCATGGGTCATAACTTTCACAATTCTGATGTTCTTATTCAACTATATATTCAGAATGTGCTAATTCGTTGACTGAGTCCAACTCAACCAGACCCTCAACTCTTTATGACGAAGATCTCACTGATGAATGAACCCTCAAACCACATCTAGGAGAGGATCTGCCGCAAAATATCACTTAGCTTTGAAATTTTGTCGAACGTGCTTGGCTTTTAACCAGCAAGACGAAAACGAAATTTCGGGCAATAATGTTTTGACACTAACTTCCGCCTTTTAAAGTTAGATCTGAGGTTTTGGAGGAGATTTAAAAATTTAAATTGCTTGGAAGTGTTATCAGATAAGATGAGAGCACGAAATAGGACCTTTAGTGTGACATTCTTACAGACTTTGGTTGCACAGCAAATTTCATTGACATGTTAAGGAAAGTGTGAAGAATATCGACGTACTCCCTGACACTGAAACTTCATCTTTTAAACAGCAATGTCCTCTCCGTGATACTGTGGAATGAGGATCTTCAGCGTAGTCCAAGAAGCTTGGAAGTACAGCCAGAGATTTGAAAATAATTGCCTCAGATGCATCCTTTGCTTACATTCACTAGTAGGACAACATCACCTATGTCTTTATCCAACAAAAGACAAAACAGTCACTTATGAGTACGATACAGCTAAAACCAGTCGATTGCCTTATTGGGGGTATATAGCACAAATGGGTGAAGGTCAGCTTCCTCATGATTTTAAGTGTTGGATTCCTTCCAGAATTACAAGCCACGAACGACAGAGGTTGGCAATTAGCCGTTATCTCGAGATGGGCGCAGTACTGACAGAGTCATCCCTTAAGTATATTTCTTTAAAAGTGATGGATAGGTCATCATCGAGAGGCATTGCTGTCATTTCAATGCGGTAACCAATTCCTTGCACTAACCAGCGTAGGATGACCTATAGTACGTCTTGTTCCATGATCTGACCGGTTTACGTCTTCCCGATGACATATATATAGGACCTGTTTTTTCAACTATTCAGAAAAAATAACTATCTGTGAATTTTGGTCCGGTTTTCAAGGTTGTGCGGGGAAAGGAGTGCCCTTCAATTCCCTTCACTCCTTGAAAAGGAAATAACAACCTTCAATTTGGCATTGGATGGCTTAATTACAATTTTTACGATCACCCCTTTCATGTGAAGCAGCCCAGAACAAAACACCTGAAACACTTTGCCCTCCCATGATAAGGATCTGTTCTGAAAAATGATCTGAAAGCCTGATCTGAAAAATCTCCCACTTCTTATAAAATGTATGCGATTTTGAAATTAAACAAACAATTAAGGGCATTTAATTTTTGTTATAAAAGAACAGATTAGACTTGACAATGATGCAAGCAAGGGCAAATATCCATCATTTTATGGGGGCGGGGGGCAAGAGGGATCCATATCCGGATAGTCAAGGGGCAAACAGTCTTTTAAATACCCCTCCTCCCAAACGACTATTCTTACCACAACTTCTCAAAAACGACAACTAATTGATTATTTCTGTCAAATTACTGTGAGCATGATTGTTCATCAATTACTTCTTCCAAGATTACCACAGCTACCAATACTATTGCCACAACAACCATGTAACTGCTCATGTTACACTTACTCTCTTTAAGACTACTACTGATTGTGAAATTACCCGTCTTCACTAAGAACCCTACCGTCACAATTTCTCCCAAAACAGCAAATAATTATCTTCTATTTTGGTAGTAATTGTCGTAATAATTGTGGTAGTAAGTGTCGTAGTAATTGTGAGTAGAGATGCCTCAGGAGGTCCAGGGGGGGCACCAAATATGGGCATAGCCTCCCTAGGGGAAATGGATTTCTGAGAAATTGATTGCGTAATCGATTGGGAATTTGGAACACCTGTGCTATCAGTCATTAATCAAATTGTTTCCAGGCAAAGTTTAACAATGTCTGACAGGTACTGTCAACATTTCTCCAGGAATAGATCCAAGTCATTAATGTCTTTGCCTCGGAAACAACTCTTTTGGTCGAACTCCAAAAGATATTAATAACCAAACGCCATGGAAACAGTTCTCCAAGAAACATCTTAGCGATGAATTGTTTTAGCGCGGGAATCAGGTTTCTTATTAATTTGAAATGCGTTAGTGCAGAGATGCCAAAAACAAAGAAACACGCTGAAATTACGTTTAGGGATTATTTGGGCGAAACTGTTTTAGACAGGTTATGGAATTATTTCGGCGAAACAGTTAGAGACATTTTAAAAGATGATTTTAAAAGATGATTTTAGAAGAGGATTTGAGGGTGAAACTCTGTGGTCGTTATAATACACAAGTTCCATTTAAACAATGTTGTGAGGTCCCTACCCCAACCCCAAAGGGTTCCGATCCCCCTACCCCAACCCCAAAGGGTTCCAATCCCCCTACCCCAACCCCGAAGGAAGCCCCGGTCCTCAAAGGTCCCCCAAGCTCCCAAAGGGCCCCCGGATCCCCAAACGCCCTCCCCGGGCCCCCAAAGGCCCTCCCCCCGGTCCTCAAAGGTCCCCCAGGTCCCAAAGGGACCCCGGACCCCCAAAGGCCCTCCCCGGGCCCCAGGCCCTCACCAGGTCCCCAAAGGACCACCCGGCCCTAAGGGCCCCCCCCAGACCCCCAAAGGACCGCCCAGGCCCCAAAGGTCCCCTCCCCCCCCTTGGCCCCCAAAGGGTCCCCCCTCCCTCTCCTCCCCCCTCCTCACCTTCCCCTACCCCACCCCTCCTATCCCTCTCTCCTCCCCTCCCCTCCTCCCCTTCCCTCCCCTTCCCTCCCCCATTTTTTAATATTTTATGATACTGACTAAGTTTTAGTTAAGAGTTTCGAGTTTTAGCTTAGAGTCTTAGCTTAGAGTTTTTTGTTAGAGTTCTAGTTTAGTTTAATTTTAGTTAAGAGTTTGATGTTTTACCTTTGAGTTTGAGTTAGAGTTCTAGTTTAGTTTAGTTTTAGTTAAGAGTTTGGTGTTTTACCTTAGAGTCTTAGCTTAGAGTTCTAGTTTAGTATAGTTTTACTTAAGAGTTTAGAGTTTTAGCTTAGAGTCTCAGCTTAGAGTTTTTGTTAGAGTTCTAGTTTATTTTAGTTTTAGTTAAGAGTTTAGTGTTTTTAGCTTAGTCTTAGCTTAGAGTTTATGTTGAAGTTCCAGTATAGTTTAGTTTTAGTTTAGAGTTTTAGCTTAGAGTCTTAGCTTAGAATTTTTGTTAGAGTTGAAGTTTAGTTTAGTTTTAGTTAAGAGTTTAGAGTTTTTTTTTGTTAGAGTTCTAGTTTAGTTTAATTTTAGTTAAGAGTTTGATTTTTACCTTTGAGTTTCAGTTAGAGTTCTAGTTTAGTTTAGTTTTAGTTAAGAGTTTAGAGTTTACCATAGAGTCTTAGCTTAGAGTTTTAGTTAGAGTTCTAGTTTAGTTTAGTTTTAGTTACAGTTCAGAATTTAGAGTTTTAGCTTAGAGTCTTAGCTTAAAGTTATAGTTTGGTTAAGTTTTAGTTAAGAGTTTAGAGTTTTTTAGCTTAGAGTTTTTGTTGAAGTTCTAGTTTAGTTTTAGTTAATAGTTTAGAGTTTTAGCTTAGAGTCTTAGCTTAGAGTTTTTGTTAGAGTTCTAGTTTAGTTTAGTTTTAGTTAAGAGTTTAGAGTTTTTAGCTTAGAGTCTTAGCTTAAAGTTTTAGTTTGGTTTAGTTTTAGTTAAGAGTTTTTTTTTAGCTTAGAGTCTTAGCTTAGAGTTTTTGTTAGAGTTCTAGTTTAGTTTTAGTTAAGAGTTTAGAGTTTTTAGCTTAGAGCCGTAGCTTAGAGTTTTATTCAGAGTTCTAATTTAGTTTAGTTTAGTTACAGTTCAGAATTTAGAGTTTTAGCTTAGAGTCATAGCTTATAATTTTACTTAAAGTTGTAGTTTGGTTAAGTTTTAGTTAAGAGTTTCGAGTTTTAGCTTAGAGTCTTAGCTTAGAGTTTTTGTTAGAGTTGAAGTTTAGTTTAATTTTAGTTAAGAATTTGATGTTTTACCTTTGAGTTTCAGTTAGAGTTCTAGTTTAGTTTACTTTTAGTTAAGAGTTTAGAGTTTTTAGCTTAGAGTCTTAGCTTAAAGTTTTAAGAGTCATAGCTTAGAGTTTTACTTAAAGTTTTAGTTTGACTAAGTTTTAGTTAAGAGTTTCGAGTTTTAGCTTAGAGTCTTAGCTTAGAGTTTTTTGTTAGAGTTCTAGTTTAGTTTAATTTTAGTTAAGAGTTTGATGTTTTACCTTTGAGTTTCAGTTAGAGTTCTAGTTTAGTTTAGTTTTAGTTAAGAGTTTGGTGTTTTACCTTAGAGTCTTAGCTTAGAGTTCTAGTTTAGTTTAGTTTTACTTAAGAGTTTAGAGTTTTAGCTTAGAGTCTCAGCTTAGAGTTTTTGTTAGAGTTCTAGTTTATTTTAGTTTTAGTTAAGAGTTTAGTGTTTTTAGCTTAGAGTCTTAGCTTAGAGTTTATGTTGAAGTTCTAGTATAGTTTAGTTTTAGTTTAGAGTTTTAGCTTAGAGTCTTAGCTTAGAGTTTTTTTAGAGTTGAAGTTTAGTTTAGTTTTAGTTAAGAGTTTAGAGTTTTTTTTGTTAGAGTTCTAGTTTAGTTTAGTTTTAGTTAAGAGTTTGGAGTTTTACCTTAGAGTTTCAGTTAGAGTTCTAGTTTAGTTTAGTTTTAGTTAAGAGTTTAGAGTTTACCATAGAGTCTTAGCTCAGAGTTTTAGTTAGAGTTCTAGTTTAGTTTTAGTTACAGTTCAGAATTTAGAGTTTTAGCTTAGAGTCATAGCTTAGAGTTTTACTTAAAGTTATAGTTTGGTTAAGTTTTAGTTAAGAGTTTAGAGTTTTTAGCTTAGAGTTTTTGTTGAAGTTCTAGTTTAGTTTAGTTTTAGTTAATAGTTTAGAGTTTTAGCTTAGAGTCTTAGCTTAGAGTTTTTGTTAGAGTTGAAGTTTAGTTTAATTTTAGTTAAGAATTTGATGTTTTACCTTTGAGTTTCAGTTAGAGTTCTAGTCTAGTTTACTTTTAGTTTAGAGTTTACAGTTTTTTAGCTTAGAGTCTTAGTTTAGAGTTTTAGTTAGAGTTCTAGTTTAGTTTAGTTTTAGTTAAGAGTTTAGAGTTTTTAGCTTAGAGTCTTAGCTTAGAGTTTTTGTTAGAGTTCTAATTTATTTTAGTTTTGGTTAAGAGTTTAGAGTTTTTAGCTTAGAGTCTTAGCTTAGAGTTTTTGTTGAAGTTTTAGTTTAGTTTAGTTTTAGTTAATAGTTTAGAGTTTTAGCTTAGAGTCTTAGCTTATAGTTTTTGTTAGAGTTGAAGTTTAGTTTAGTAATAGTTAGGAGTTTAGAGTTTTAGCTTAGAGACTTAGCTTAGAGTTTTAGTTAAGTTTAGTTTTACTTAAGAGTATAGAATTTTAGCTTTGAGTCTCAGCTTAGAGTTTTTGTTAGAGTTCTAGTTTAGTTTAGTTTTAGTTAAGAGTTTAGTGTTTTTAGCTTAGAGTCTTAGTTTACAGTTTTTGTTGAAGTTCTAGTTTAGTTTAGTTTTAGTTTAGAGTTTTAGCTTAGACTTAGAGTTTTAATTAGAGTTCTAGTTTAGTTTAGTTTTAGTTAAGAGTTTAGAGTTTTTAGCTTAGAGTCTTAGCTCAGTTTTATTTAGAGTTCTAGTTTAATTTAGTTTTAGTTAAAAGTTTAGAGTTTTACCATAGAGTCTTAGCTTAGAGTTTTAGTTAGAGTTAAAGTTTAGTTTAGTTACAGTTAAGAATTTAGATTTTTAGCTTAGAGTCATAGTTTAGAGTTTTACTTAAAGTTATAGCTTGGTTAAGATTTAGTTAAGAGTCTCGAGTTTTAGCTAAGTCTTAGCTTACAGTTTTTGTTAGAGTTCTAGTTTAGCATAGTTTTACTTAAGAGTTTCGAGTTTTACCTTAGAGTCTTAGCTTAGAGTTTTTGTTAGAGTTCTAGTTTAGTTTGACTTTAGTTAACTATTTGATGTTTCACCTTTGAGTTTCAGTTAGAGTTCTAGTTTAGTTTACTTTTAGTTAAGAGTTTAGTGTTTTGCCTTAGAGTCTTAGCATAGAGTTTTAGTTAGAGTTCTAGTTTAGTTTTTAGTTAAGAGTTTAGAATTTTAGCTTAGAGTCTTAGCTTAGAGTTTTTGTTAGAGTTCTAGTTTAGTTTAATTTTAGTTAAGAATTTGATGTTTTACCTTTGAGTTTCAGTTAGAGTTCTAGTTTAGTTTACTTTTAGTTAAGAGTTTAGTGTTTTGCCTTAGAGTCTTAGCATAGAGTTTTAGTTAGAGTTCTAGTTTAGTTTAGTTTTAGTTAAGAGTTTAGAATTTTAGCTTAGAGTCTTAGCTTAGAGTTTTTGTTAGAGTTCTAGTTTAGTTTAATTTTAGTTAAGAGTTTGAGTTTTTGGCTTAGAGTCCTTTGCTTAGAGTTTTTGTTGAAGTTCTAGTTTAGTTTAGGTTTAGTTAATAGTTTAGAGTTTTAGCTTAGAGTCGTAGCTTAGAGTTTTTGTTAGAGTTCTAGTTTAGTTTAGATATAGTTAAGCGTCTGGAGTTTTACCTTCGAGACTTAGCGTAGAGTTTTAGTTTAGTTTAGTTTTAGTTAAGAATTTAGAGTTTTAGCTTAGTCTTAGCTTAGAGTTATAGTTAGAGTTGAAGTTTAGTTTGGTTATAGTTAAGGGTTTAGAGTTTTTAGCTTAGAGTCGTAGTTTAGAGTCTTTGTTAGAGTTCTAGTTTAGTTTACTTAAGAGTTTAGAGTTTTATCATAGAATCATAGCTTAGAGTTTTTGTTGAAGTTTTAGTTTAGTTTAGTTTTAGTTAAGAGTTTAGAGTTTTTTAGCTTAGAGTCCTAGCTTAGAGTTTTTGTTAGAGTTCTAGTTTAGTTTAGTTTTAGTTAAGAGTTTGGTGTTTTACCTTAGAGTTATAGCTTAGAGTTTTAGTTAGAGTTCTAGTTTAGTTTTAGTTAAGAGTTTAGAATTTTAGCTTAGAGTCTTAGCTTAGAGTTTTTGTTAGAGTTCTAGTTTAGTTTAGTTTTAGTTAAGAGTTTAGAGTTTTTAGCTTAGAGTCTTAGCTTAGAGTTTTTGTTGAAGCTCTAGTTTAGTTTAGTTTTAGTTAAGAGTTTATAGTTTTAGCTTAGAGTCTTAGCTTAGAGTTTTAGTTTAGTTTAGTTTTAGTTAAGAGTTTTGAGTTTTACCTTAAAGTCTTAGATTAGAGTTTTAGTTAGGGTTGAAGTTTCGTTTAGTTTAGTTATAGTTAAGAGTTTATAGTTTTAGCTTAGAGTCTTAGCTTAGAGTTTTAGTTGGAGTTATTGTTTATTTTAGTTTTACTTAAGAGTTATAGCTTAGAGGTTTAGCCTAGAATCTTAGCTTAGAGATTTAGTTAGAGTTGAAGTTTAGTCCAAACTAGCATAACCACAAAATTACACAATATTGCATAGAAATACCAAAACCATAGGTTAGATTAGGTTAGGTTAGGTTAGAGGTTAGGTTTCTCCACGTTTAAGTTATGTTAGATTAGGTTAGCTTATCATGAGCGCTCATGATAAGATAACCTAATCTAACCTTTTTCCGGCGAGTATGGTTAGGTTAGGTTAGGCTAGATTAAGTTAGGTTAGATTAGGTTAGGTTAAGTTAGGTTAGGTTAGCCCACGTACGCTTCACTTAGGTTAGCTTAGGTTAGGTGAGAGACAGGCAAAAACTTAGGTGTATGATTAGGTTAGGTTAGATTAAGTTAGGTTAGGTTAAGTTAAGTTAGGCTAGGTTAGCCTACGTACGCGCGCGTACGTAGGCTAACCTAGCCTAACCTAACTTAACCTAACCTAAACACTAAACTCTTAACTAAAACTAAAATAAACTAGAACTCTAACAAAAACTCTAAGCTGAAACTCTAAGCTATAACTCTAAACTCTTAAGTAAAACTAAACTAAACTAGAACTCTAAGCTAAGACTCTAAGGTAAAACACCAAACTCTTAACTAAAACTAAACTAAACTAGAACTCTAACTGAAACTCAAAGGTAAAACATCAAACTCTTAACTAAAATTAAACTAAACTAGAACTCTAACAAAAAACTCTAAGCTAAGACTCTAAGCTAAAACTCGAAACTCTTAACTAAAACTTAGTCAAACTAAAACTTTAAGTAAAACTCTAAGCTATGACTCTAAGCTAAAACTCTAAATTCTTAACTGTAACTAAACTAAACTTCAAATCTAACTAAAACTCTAAGCTAAGACTCTAAGGTAAAACTCTAAACTCTTAACTAAAACTAAACTAAACTAGAACTCTAACAAAAACTCTGAGCTAAGACTCTAAGCTAAAACTCGAAACTCTTAACTAAAACTTAACCAAACTACAACTTTAAGTAAAATTATAAGCTATGACTCTAAGCTAAAACTCTAAATTCTGAACTGTAACTAAACTAAACTAAACTAGAACTCTGAATAAAACTCTAAGCTAAGACTCTAAGCTAAAAACTCTAAACTCTTAACTAAAACTAAACTAAACTAGAACTCTAACAAAAACTCGAAGCTAAGACTCTAAGCAAAAAAAAAACTAAACTTTTAACTAAAACTAAACCAAACTAAAACTTTAAGCTAAGACTCTAAGCTAAAAACTCTAAACTCTTAACTAAAAGTAAACTAAACTAGAACTCTAACTGAAACTCAAAGGTAAAACATCAAATTCTTAACTAAAATTAAACTAAACTTCAACTCTAACAAAAACTCTAAGCTAAGACTCTAAGCTAAAACTCGAAACTCTTAACTAAAACTTAACCAAACTACAACTTTAAGTAAAATTATAAGCTATGACTCTAAGCTAAAACTCTAAATTCTGAACTGTAACTAAACTAAACTAAATTAGAACTCTGAATAAAACTCTAAGCTACGACTCTAAGCTAAAAACTCTAAACTCTTAACTAAAACTAAACTAAACTAGAACTCTAACAAAAACTCTAAGCTAAGACTCTAAGCTAAAAAAAAAACTCTTAACTAAAACTAAACCAAACTAAAACTTTAAGCTAAGACTCTAAGCTAAAAACTCTAAACTCTTAACTAAAACTAAACTAAACTAGAACTCTAACAAAAACTCTAAGCTAAGACTCTAAGCTAAAACTCTAAACTATTAACTAAAACTAAACTAAACTAGAACTTCAACAAAAACTCTAAGCTAAAAACTCTAAACTCTTAACTAAAACTTAACCAAACTATAACTTTAAGTAAAACTCTAAGCTATGACTCTAAGCTAAAACTCTAAATTCTGAACTGTAACTAAAACTAAACTAAACTAGAACTCTAACTAAAACTCTAAGCTAAGACTCTATGGTAAACTCTAAACTCTTAACTAAAACTAAACTAAACTAGAACTCCAACTGAAACTCAAAGGTAAAAAATCAAACTCTTAACTAAAATTAAACTAAACTAGAACTCTAACAAAAAAAACTCTAAACTCTTAACTAAAACTAAACTAAACTTCAACTCTAACAAAAACTCTAAGCTAAGACTCTAAGCTAAAACTCTAAACTAAAACTAAAACTATACTAGAACTTCAACATAAACTCTAAGCTAAGACTCTAAGCTAAAAACACTAAACTCTTAACTAAAACTAAAATAAACTAGAACTCTAACAAAAACTCTAAGCTGAGACTCTAAGCTAAAACTCTAAACTCTTAAGTAAAACTAAACTAAACTAGAACTCTAAGCTAAGACTCTAAGGTAAAACACCAAACTCTTAACTAAAACTAAACTAAACTAGAACTCTAACTGAAACTCAAAGGTAAAACATCAAACTCTTAACTAAAATTAAACTAAACTAGAACTCTAACAAAAAACTCTAAACTAAGACTCTAAGTTAAAACTCGAAACTCTTAACTAAAACTTAGTCAAACTAAAACTTTAAGTAAAACTCTAAGCTATGACTCTAAGCTAAAACTCTAAATTCTTAACTGTAACTAAACTAAACTTCAAATCTAACTAAAACTCTAAGCTAAGACTCTAAGGTAAAACTCTAAACTCTTAACTAAAACTAAACTAAACTAGAACTCTAACAAAAACTCTGAGCTAAGACTCTAAGCTAAAACTCGAAACTCTTAACTAAAACTTAACCAAACTACAACTTTAAGTAAAATTATAAGCTATGACTCTAAGCTAAAACTCTAAATTCTGAACTGTAACTAAACTAAACTAAACTAGAACTCTGAATAAAACTCTAAGCTAAGACTCTAAGCTAAAAACTCTAAACTCTTAACTAAAACTAAACTAAACTAGAACTCTAACAAAAACTCTAAGCTAAGACTCTAAGCAAAAAAAAACTCTAAACTTTTAACTAAAACTAAACCAAACTAAAACTTTAAGCTAAGACTCTAAGCTAAAAACTCTAAACTCTTAACTAAAAGTAAACTAAACTAGAACTCTAACTGAAACTCAAAGGTAAAACATCAAATTCTTAACTAAAATTAAACTAAACTTCAACTCTAACAAAAACTCTAAGCTAAGACTCTAAGCTAAAACTCGAAACTCTTAACTAAAACTTAACCAAACTACAACTTTAAGTAAAATTATAAGCTATGACTCTAAGCTAAAACTCTAAATTCTGAACTGTAACTAAACTAAACTAAACTAGAACTCTGAATAAAACTCTAAGCTAAGACTCTAAGCTAAAAACTCTAAACTCTTAACTAAAACTAAAATAAACTAGAACTCTAACAAAAACTCTAAGGTAAGACTCTAAGCTAAAAAAAACTCTTAACTAAAACTAAACCAAACTAAAACTTTAAGCTAAGACTCTAAGCTAAAAACTCTAAACTCTTAACTAAACAAAACTAGAACTCTAACAAAAACTCTAAGCTAAGACTCTAAGCTAAAACTCTAAACTATTAACTAAAACTAAACTAAACTAGAACTTCAACAAAAACTCTAAGCTAAAAACTCTAAACTCTTAACTAAAACTTAACCAAACTATAACTTTAAGCTAAGACTCTAAGCTAAAACTCTAAATTCTGAACTGTAACTAAAACTAAACTAAACTAGAACTCTAACTAAAACTCTAAGCTAAGACTCTATGGTAAATTCTAAACTCTTAACCAAAACTAAACTAAACTAGAACTCTAACTGAAACTCAAAGGTAAAAAATCAAACTCTTAACTAAAATTAAACTAAACTAGAACTCTAACAAAAAAAACTCTAAACTCTTAACTAAAAACTAAACTAAACTTCAACTCTAACAAAAACTCTAAGCTAAGACTCTAAGCTAAAACTCTAAACTAAAACTAAACTATACTAGAACTTCAACATAAACTCTAAGCTAAGACTCTAAGCTAAAAACACTAAACTCTTAACTAAAACTAAAATAAACTAGAACTCTAACAAAAACTCTAAGCTGAGACTCTAAGCTAAAACTCTAAACTCTTAAGTAAAACTAAACTAAACTAGAACTCTAAGCTATGACTCTAAGGTAAAACACCAAACTCTTAACTAAAACTAAACTAAACTAGAACAATAACTGAAACTCAAAGGTAAAACATCAAACTCTTAACTAAAATTAAACTAAACTAGAACTCTAACAAAAAACTCTAAGCTAAGACTCTAAGCTAAAACTCGAAACTCTTAACTAAAACTTAGTCAGTATAATAAAATATTAAAAAATGGGGGAGGGAAGGGGAGGGGAGGGGGAGGAGGGGAGGGGGAGGAGGGGAGGGGGAGGAGGGGAGGGGGAGGAGGGGAGGGGGAGGAGGGGTGGGGGAGGAGGGGTGGGGTAGGGGAAGGTGAGGAGGGGGGAGGAGAGGGAGGGAGAGGGAGGGGGGACCCTTTGGGGGCCTAGGGGGGGGGGAGGGGGTCTTTGGGGCCTGGGGGGTCCTTTGGGGGTCTGGGGGGGCCTTTAGGGCCGGGTGGTCCTTTGGGGACCTGGTGAGGGCCTGGGGGCCCGGGGAGGGCCTTTGGGGGTCCGGGGGCCCTTCGGGAGCCTGGGGGACCTTTGAGGACCGGGGGGTAGGGCCTTTGGGGGCCCGGGAAGGGCGTTTGGGGATCCGGGGGCCCTTTGGGAGCTTGGGGGACCTTTGAGGACCGGGGCTTCCTTCGGGGTTGGGATAGGGGGATTGGAACCCTTTGGGGTTGGGGTAGGGGGATCGGAACCCTTTGGGGTTGGGGTAGAGGACCTCACAACATTGTTTAAATGGAACTTGTGTATTATAACGACCACAGAGTTTCACCCTCAAATCCTCTTCTAAAATCATCTTTTAAAATCATCTTTTAAAATGTCTCTAACTGTTTCGCCGAAATCATTCCATAACCTGTCTAAAACAGTTTCGCCCAAATAATACCTAAACGTAATTTCAGCGTGTTCCTTTTGTTTTTGGCATCTCTGCACTAACGCATTTCAAATTAATAAGAAACCTCATTCCCGCGCTAAAACAATTCATCGCTAAGATGTTTCTTGGAGAACTGTTTCCATGGCGTTTGGTTATTAATATCTTTTGGAGTTCGACCAAAAGAGTTGTTTCCGAGGCAAAGACATTAATGACTTGGATCTATTCCTGGAGAAATGTTGACAGTACCTGTCAGACATTATTAAACTTTGCCTGGAAACAATTTGATTAATGACTGATAGCACAGGTGTTCCAAATTCCCAATCGATTACGCAATTAATTTCTCAGAAATCCATTTCCCTTAGGGAGGCTATGCCCATATTTGGTGCCCCCCCTCGACCTCCTGAGGCATCTCTACTATTGTGGCGCAAGAGTAATAAATTATTTATCACTATAGCAACGATTATCACTATAAATATTATAAACGTTTATCACTATTAGCACCACGAAACAACGTCTGCAACGACTACTCCATCCGCAATTACTCTAAGCATGATTATTCGTAGTAGGAATACAACTGATATAAAACTAACATAACTCCTCCTATAGACGATTATGGAGCCACTAAATGGTTCATTAGTCTCTTTTTTAGTTTCAATTATTGTTTTACAAAAAGAATGTATTTACCAAAAGATGTTTGTAACACTTTTATTCCTTGTATCAACTATTTTTTAAACAAGGAATTCTTCCCCCGTCGTGGGACTTTTTTCAACCCAGCATGAATTTCGTAAGTCATTTGATTTTGAAGTTTCCTTTATCCCATTCTAGTTTTTGTTTCTGAACATTATTTAATCTCATAGATATCGGAATCGAAGGAGCTATTCACTTATTATTCGATAGCTATTCACTTATTCTGTAGAGATATTCCTGTAAGCAGAAACAAATTAGAGAAAATCTGTCAGGGAATGCTGAGAGATAGCATGCTGAAGCACTGTCAGATATCATTGAATCTAGCTAGCCGATGATCAAAGAAAAGTTCTATCTATAATTCTGCCATATGGGAGCGACAGAGAGGAACTGATTACCAAAAAGGTATTATACTGAAAGGTGGACGTATTGTAGAGCTCAAGCCACTACGTGGAGCATTCTTCACATTTTGGAATTGAAAAACAGCTTGTAGCTTGGTATTTTTACCTAAAATCACAAAAGATGTCATGCAAATAGTGTCTAGATGTGGAATATGGTTCAGACATCAGATGAACCAACAGAAATAATCACTAATATCATCAGAAAGCTCCCAGTAACCATTCTAGCGGCGCGGGTGTGGATATTTTTACAATCGGCAGCAGGGAATACCTCAGCACTGTTGATCATTATAGTCAATTTTTCAAAGTAGATAAGCTTGTCGGCTTATCACTTCAGAAAATGGGCTACAATTCAGCTTGAAAGAGTCAAGTTTTCACACAAACCTGGGATATCACATTGAGTCCCCAATACCCCCAACTGAATGGGATGAGTGGGAAGGCAATTTAGACTGTAAAACGAATAATGACGAAATCTCCAGAATGTAAGACAGATCCTGATATTGTATTGTTAGGGTACCAAAATACTTTAGTTGATTGAGAATATTCATCAGTGCTGCTGCTTATGAGCAGAAAAACACGGTCAATGATCCGAGCACTGCCATCACAACTAAAGCCAAAAATAATCACAAAACATGTGTTCGAGAAAGCCAGCGAGAAAGCTCAAGTTAGATGACTAGAACGCCAAGGAGCTAAAAGATTTTTCCCCTGAAAGAAAGTGCGGGGGAAATTTGATGAGAGTAGTAGATGGCACAAAGGTTTAGTAAAAAAAAGTTGAAGCAACCAAAGCACCCATACATGGTACCTATGAAAGACGGAAGCTTGCTTCGTAGAAACAGGTGCCACCTACATGCCCGGACAGAACCAGTTACAATGGAGTCAGCACTATTACGAACAGATACGGCAAAATCTAATTATTTTAACCAGTGTCCAGAACAAGACATATGCCCAAGTGGAGCAGCAATAGATGGTGATTGGGTAATGCCTGTTTCGGACTGGTCCAGTGCCGAAATGCATAACAATAGCAGTGAAACTGAAATACCATACATTATGGGGGGAGGAAGAAAGGTAAGTGCTTATTCAAAGAGGTGCGCTTCCTCCTTACACAGAAATAAACTCCGTAACAAAGGCACAAGTGCCATCACCAGAGGGAGGAATCCCGCACTCCGGTAGACTTTCTGAACCCCAGTTTGTATGAGCCTGATCATAGACTGCGATGGTAACAACCACTTCCAGCCAGCCTGCCCATGAACCAAACTATTTCTACATGAGAATCAAGATGAAATATATTGCTTTGCTTACTTGCTTTTGTTTATTTGCTTGTTTTGCTTTTTGCTTATGTGCTTTATATATTGGTAGTGGGGCTCCATTAATTGATTATATTTAAACCAGAAGTCTGAAGAGGAAATACGTTACAGGGCGATCATATAATAATATCATATAAACCTTGGAGGAGGCCTATGGGATTCGATACTGAAAGTTATAGCTCCCACTTTTAAGAGTCAAAAGTGATTGGTGGGCAACAGTCCTCTTTTCCTCAAATACATCTGATCAAAATTTAAAATAGCAATTTTGTTCAAAATTGCTCAGAGATCAGATAATCATGCCTCGGGGCTGACCCCCCTCCCTCTGAAACTGAGCGTAAGGGTGGAAAGTTATGCCTCAGGGTCATATCAGGTTTTATTGGACGTGGTGGTCGTAACAAATTTCGGAGAAGGGTTATTTGAGTAGAAATTGAAAGCTTTAGTTCCTTTTTAAGAGTTAAAAGCTATCGGAGGAACATTAGCCCCCTCTCACACGCTCTTTTTGCCAAATGTATTCTATCAGAATTTTGGCAAAACCATCTTGTTCAAAATACTCCAAAGATCATATAACAATACCTCTAGAGTTGGCACAACCCCAAAGAACACAGGATGAAGGACTGTAAATTATATCCCGGGGGTAGATGAGGTTCTTATTGAAGGGGGCTGTTGCATAAATTTTAGAGGATGCTCTTCTGGTTCGAAATTAAAAGCTCTAATTTACTTTTTCAGAGCCAACGCTGTAGCGTTGCCTATAGTAAAGGCCATACGGCTCCATTGTTTTATTATTTATTTATTTTTTTCCAGAGGCACTTGATATGGAAGGGGTCGTCGTAGAAGCTTCAAAGGGGGCTCATTCGATTGGAAATCGAGAGTTCTAGTGCCCTTTTTAATAGTCAAAAATGATTGGAGGGCAACTAGCCCCCCCCCCCCCACGCCCATCATTCCCCCAAACACATCCAATAAAAATTTTGAGATAGCCATTTTGTTCAGCGTAGTTGATTTCCAGATAGAAAATATATTTCTGAGGAGGATACTCCCCGACAACCCTCAGGGCAAGGGTTTTAAGTTATGCCCTGGGGGCATATAAGGTTTTTATAGAAGGCGTTGTCGTAGAAACTTCAAAACTGGCTCGTTCGATTGGAAATTAAAGAGCTAGTGCCATTTTAAATAGTCGAAAGTGATTGGAGTGTAACTAGCCCCTGTACCGCGAGTAGTATGTGATATAATTAAAATACAAAAAAAAATTCGTTCTTTCTAAAGATAACTCCGACACAAATTAAACTTCTTCTAATTAAGTTTAAATCTCGTTTCAAAAAGAAAAATTCTTAATCAGCAAAAAGAGAAACATTTTAGCCTCAACGACGCTATTCGGTTTTGAATTTCGCCGAGGCGATCGGTAATAAAAAAAAATCACTAGATACAAAAGTTCACAGGAAGTTTAAGTTATAAGAGAAGTACGAATGTTTAGTCATCAGAATTATTTAAAACAAATTATTGGATGAACAGTCGGCATAATGAAGTGAGTCTGCGAACATAATTAAAAGGTAGCGGCCCCCTCCACAGGTGTTGGGCCAATCGTGAAAAAGCTAGTAGAGCGCAGAAGCTATATTTGTGTGATATAGTGAACAAGAGTGTTTTTCGCGTCAATTATGTTTTTAATTCTTTCATAGTCAATTATGGATTGTCTCTATTGCCATCATCGTTATTTTTGAGAGTCAATGATTGTTGTCAGTTGAAGTGAAGCACTGTTGTACACCTAAATGTAAGTCTCAATAAAACTATTGCTTTTCTATTTGTGTTCGTTTTATATATGTGTCTGTATCTAATCCCACAGCAGGTAACTAGTTCGCAGGTCTCCATCGGTAACGCTCCTGAATCTGATTTCTACATAACATTAGAGGTAATTGATTTCGAGATAACCCAAGGAAAAAAGATTACATTTATATAGTTACGTATTTTATTTTCTCGCGTTCAGCGAGTAGCGCGGTCGATCATTAACGCCACATATGGCGCAGTCTTTAACGCCACAAGTGGCGCGGCCATAAATTTTGAGGAGAACCATAGCAGTCGTTGTAGCCCTCAACGGCACGAGATAAGCTATAACGGCTCAGATGATGCGATCGTAAAATTCCTCGGTGGAACCTTTTGATTTTCTCATTATTTTTATAGCTTACTTAGTTTATCACTTAGCCTAAGAAAAATCCCCCCGGAAGAACTGGCGCGGTCGTAAACTTGGAGGAAAACATGCGAACTAGTTATGCTATAAACTTTGTAATTTAAATTTAATCATTGGAGAGATACAGACATATAAAAAAATGATTAGGCCTATAATCGCTAAGCTATTATAGGAAAACCCTTTAAAATATCTCATAGGAGATAATAGCCTCCCCCAAAATAGGTTAAGGGAAAAGATAAATTTATTTTGAGTTATTCAAACGCAAAAATGTCAGAAGAATTAAGCGAACTATTAATGGCGCAAAAGTTGGTCGCGAAGAATGTAGAGATAGCAAAATCTATTCCGCAATACGATGGACAAACAGATATCGACAAATTTAATATCCAATTGGACCAGTTTGTAGAATTAACAAAAACAGAGAACATCTTGATAAAATACGGATTTCAGTAGAAGTAAAATACGGAGAAGGTTCAGGAGAACTGTATGAAAAAATCATACTACATACCTTTTTGCAAGGGTTACCCCCAAAACTATATAGAATGGTAATATCCAAAAATATTCAAACGTCGGACCTTGCAGTTTGGGAAGTGTGTCGAATGATCGAAGTTGATACGATGGTGGCAAATCACAGTAAAACAAAAATAAATAGCCTAGGCGAATCAAAAGCAAACCTGACCTTCAAGGGCGATCAGGCGTCTCCCAACTTCTTTTCAAGGGATAACTCCCCAGTGCCACAAAAAAATAGAACGCAAGAACCCGCTAGGCAGAAAACAGTACGTTTTCAGCCCGTCAAACAAATTAGTTATGAAAATAACCCGACAATAATAAGATGCTATATTTGTAATCGTGTTGGGCATATCGCGTGAGAGTGCCGTTATGTACCCAATCGCACACCAAGAATTGCTATCGGTAAAACGCAGAATTATGGCAACAATTTGTTCGGAAGAACAAATTTTAGCGCCAGTGGTGCACTAGGCTATAGCCAGGGAAGATTGCGCCAATCAGTACCTTACAACGTGTACCAACCAAATATGTATAACCCTGCCCCCAGTAGACAAATTAATTACCGATTTGAAAACCCAAATTCTCACCAAAGCCAATACAATGCGAGAATGGTATATAGAAATTCCGAAAATTTGCCGACGGGAAATGAAAATTTTTCAAGCCAACGACATTTAATGTCAGCGCCAACACCCAACACTGGCGCAAGAAATCCAAACTATTGTAATAATACATGGCGAAGGCAGACAACTGTAAATCAATTAGATATGCCTACGGAATCTCACATGTCTGAATCTCTATTGCAGACACCGACGTACGAAATAAATCCACGGGGAAACGCGTCAGGCCCCTCAGAAGAATAAATTAGACCCAGAGGGCGCCTAGAATGTTTTATAGTTCCAAACCGATAGTAGTACCGTCTTGTAGGGATAGTAATAACAAGTTACCTATATTTAAGGATTTTTGTGTGGCAAATGTTTACTTTAAGGCTTTAATTGACTCTGGTGCAACGATTTGTATCATAAACTCATGCATATTTAATATGTTGCCTCCGCATATTAGGCGACAGAGAAATTTTAATAATCCCAATTTAACTAGCGTGACATGGCATAAATTGGATGCAAAAGGTTCAATTTGCCTAGACGTAAAAAGGGATAATAGAATTTTTCCAACAAATTTTATAATATGCGATAACTTTCCGTATGAAGCCATTATCGGCGCAAATTTTTAAGGTCTATAAGAGTACTATTAAACGTGGCAAACGAAAGGCTTGTCTACCCGGCTAAGGTAGGGGAAGGAATATCTACCTTAAGAAACTGTAATAGAGGCTACGAAGAAAACGTAACAGTAAAAAAAAATTCTGGCGGTATAATGTCGCAATCTTTTGAACCTCATGTCTCGCAAGGAGGACATGGTATAATCAGAAATTTGTTCAATTGTTCTGAGAGACATTGCAGAAATGAAGTAAATTTAAATAATAAGTGTATTGAATCTGCATAAATAAAAATAGGAGATATGCGACAGTACTGGTCAAACGAAATCAAGAAAATAGCGGAATTATGGGAAAACATAGTAAAACCCAATGTGACGCCGCAAGATGCCGCAATGAAGCAGCATAGCGCCGGTATGAATCTAATAGACAATAAAAATAAAGAGAAATATTACGGATTCGCGATACAGAAAACAAAAATCCCTCCCAAAACGATGCAAAGAATTCAAATATCACAGGTGATTGAACCAGTAGATAGTAAATCTGAAATATGGTTTGTGATCCCGTCAAATGAAATTCCTGAAAATCTGTCATGCGAAGAACAGATTATATCTTACGACAAAGGAGAAGGTTTTTTTTGGGTAACTAATAACCACAAAAATGATACAATTACAATAAAAAGGGAACGTGTTTAGTGCAAATCCAAGTAATCTCAGGGAATGATTTAGGTAGATGGGAAAATTCCAAAAGAAACCTAGTAAATGGCATTAAAACCTCAATTAACAAATACCCTCTAACTAAATAGCCATTCTTAAACAAATTTAATATGGATCATATTACGGACTTAGAACTTAAGAAAAAATTATGCGAATTATTATGGAATTTTAAAGATGTATTTTCCGCATCTGAAGATGACATCGGACTGATACCATTTTATGAACATTCAATTTTAACGACTGGTAATCTTGTAGAAAAACAGCCATATCGTGTGCCGTATAAGCACAAAGAATGGTTAAAAAATAAAATTCATGAATTAGAAAAAAAATGAAATTATACGCCCCAGTATAAGTCCGTATTCCGCACCAGTGGTCTTGGTACTAAAAAAGAATGGTGATTTATGACTTATAGTAGATTATAGAGCCCTTAACAAACAAATAGTTAGCAATAAATTTTCTTTACCAAGAATAGATGAAATTCTTGACTCTATCTCGAGCAAAAACAAAATTTTTACTTCTTTGGATCTTACCCAAGGCTACCACCAAGTGAAAATAGCCGAAAAAGATGTCTATAAAACTGCATTTTCTACTACTGAATGTGGTTCATATGAATACTTAAGAGTACCTTTTGGACTTAAGACAAGTTCAAGCGCGCTATGTAGACCCTTATCACACCTGTTAAGAGGATGAAAGTATATCATTCATTTTGTTGATGATGTCATATGCGTGGGAGAAAACGCTGAACAACACTTAGCAACATTAGCTAAAGCGTTCGAGAAATTCAGACAGGGCAATTTAAAATGCCGGTCTGAAAAAGAAAATTTATTTCAACCTAAAATTAAATTTTTAGGAGTAGTGGTGACGCAAGGAGAGATATCTCCAGACCCAGACAAAATAAAATGTGTTGAAAACCTCAAACCCTCAAGAACTATGAAAGAATTATGAGGAATTTTAGGTCTTACTGGCTACTTTAGAAAATTTGTGCACAATTACGCCCAAATTGCGAAACCCCTCACGGAATTAACTAAAGGGAACTCCCAAAATGTTATCTGGTCCCAGGAAGCTAAAACTTCCCTAGACTGTCTCAAAAAGGCACTCACTTCTGAACCAATATTATCGCTGCCTGATTTCGAAAACAGACAATTAATGGTCACTACCGATGCTAGTTCAAAGGGCATTGGCGCTATTCTTTCGCAAATAATCCCGGTAGAAAACAAAAAAAAATAGAAAAAGTTATATGCTATTCGAGTAGAACCTTATCAAAAGGCGAAAGTAGTTATTCCGCCACAAACTTAGAATTATTATCTATAATCCACCACTTGGACAAATTTAGACACTATTTAATTGGTAGAAAATTTATACTACGATCAGACCATAAAAGCTTGCATTACCTGCGCACATTTAAAAACCCCACGGGAATTCTAGCTAGATGGATTATGAAAATCCAAGACCTAGATTACGAATTTGAATATTTAAAAGGTAAACAAAATGCAGCTTGTGACTTTTTGAGTAGATTCCCAGAAAATATGCCGTCGGAAGCCGAGGAAAATGAAGTTAACGCTATCAATACTAAGAGCAAACATAAATGTAAGAAAAACAAAGTCAAAGACATAGTAAAAGAAAAGAAGGATAACTATTGTCCCTTGTCTTTAGAAAATATACAAAGAAAGCAGAAAAAGGACAAAATGTGTGTAGCACTTATTAATTATTTTGTGAATGATGATGCGTTACCAGATAAATTCAAAACTCTTAGAAAAGAAATAGATAATTTTTACTATGATCTTGATGAAGAAATACTATGCAGAATCGTGACTGCCGAGGTAAATAGAAAAAAAACCTCAATAAGACCTGTATTACCCCAAAACTTAATAACACCTGCATTCGAATATTTTCATTCAGATATAGGTGGACATTTAAGAGTAACGAAAACTTTCCATAAACTAAAACAATATTTTTACGTGACGTTGGCAGTAACGAAACTTAAGGAATTTGTAAGTACATGCGAAGCATGTAACTTAAGAAAAAAACCCCAAGCTTATCCTAATACTCCAATGGGAAGAGTCCCGGTAGCGAGATTACCTTTCGATATTGTCTCATTTGATTTATATGGAACCAGTGGAGGCTTGCCTGTTTCCAACAGAGGCCACACTTGTATTCTTTCAGTCATAGATCACTTTTCCGGATTTACTTTTGCAAAAGCATTAAAAAATCAAGGCGCTTATGCTACGAGTAAGGCGTTAGCGAAATTATTTTTAAAATTTGGCATTCCAAATAAGGTTTTAAGTGACAACGGAAGCAATTTTGTTTCAAAAGTAACAAAAGACTTAATGAGTTTTCTTAACATAGAGAAATTGGTAACTTCCCCATACCACCCACAAGCTATTGGTAAAATAGAAAATAGGCATAAAATATTTTCGAATGTATTAAGCATTTATACAAAAGACAACAATAACGATTGGGATCAATTCTTACCTTATTTAACTAACATAATAAATATTGCTTATTCAGAAACAACCAAAGACAACCCTTTTTATTTACTTTTTGGTCGTGATTTTAGAATCCCGTATGATGAGATTATAGAGTCCCGGCAAAATTACAACAACTCGGAGGATTACAAACAATAATTCATAAATAGGATGAGGAAAACTTATAAAATTTTAAAACAAGAGTTGGAAAAATGTAAAATAAGTCAAGAGCTAAGAAACCTACGCACAATCAAAGGGAATATAGATTTTAAGATAGGAGATTGTGTCTACCTAAAAAATGAGGCAAAAGCGGAAGGCAAGAAACGTTCAAACAAATATTCTGGACCGTACAGAATAGTCAAAAAGTACGATAACGATTATAATTTTAAAATAGTGAACCCTGATAGTGGAAGAACTTACAAGGCACATGTTAGCCGAATACAAAGAACAAAATTTCCAGAAAGATGGGTACCGCGTCCCTCATCTACCGATTCGTCAGATGCTGAAAATGAGCCCCCTAAATCAAGATTGGCAGAGCTAAAACCCTTTAATTTCAAGCAAGACTATTTCGAGAATGATAGTGACGAGAAAAATTTTGAAGAATTTTTAGCTTTGAAAAATCTGGTTATTCCCAAAAGAACTAAATCAAGCGAGAATAAAACCACCAAAAAGCCCAGAAAAGCTCATCATCAGAGAGCGCAGGAGAATTAGATTATACGATATCTCCAAAAAGCCAATTAATTCCCTGATAGAATTTCGACCCCTTGTCCCTCCAAAAGATTTCCAGACGATATGGTTTGGCCTGCAACTTCAATAGAGAGGCCCCTGTCATTACAGGAGGAATTTAACATAGCTGTAGAAACTCCGGGTATTACTGTAAAGAAAACTCCTCCCAAAGATTCAGTTAAAACAAATCTGTGAGAAGCTATGAATTTAATAAATTTCCCAATAAAAAAGAGTCAAAGTACATTGTCTAAGAAAAAAATTCCCGAGGATGACCAGCAAGGACAATATCATGATATAACTGTTTCCAAGGTCAAGCCTAAACAGTGGACTTCATGGAGGGAAACACTAGTGCAAAGAATGCCCCATTCCCCTGAAGACATGGCATTTAAACAGTGGAGGAACCCCGCAAAAACTTTTGATTCCTCTCAATGCTATCAAGAATCCTTCAAATCTCCCGAGTTGAAAACTCAAAGCGAGGATTTAGAGAATAAACCTTCTACTTCCAGAGGAGTAGAAATTTACGAAGGAAGGGGAGGTGATACCTCAAAAATGCGAGGTGCAACTTCTAAAAGTTCAAATGTGGAATCATTGGAAACCAGTTCTGAAGAGTCTGACGGCGAATCAGACCATATGGTAGTTAAAGAAATAGGGAAATCAAAACCAACTTCAGCGGCCGCGCTCGCGAAAGAAACAAAATTAAAAGGGCAAGAATTTTTGAAAAAGTAATATAAAAAATTCGATCTTATATCCTTATCAAAACCTAAAAAGAGAAACCCGCAAGAAACAGAAGAAAAAGTAACGACACAATCGGGTAGAACGGTTAAAAAACCCCAAAGATGGAATTAAACTTAATCAGTATAGGAGTAAAAGATTTTAATGGATAGGCCTCATAAAGGAATAATAATTTAAAAACTTTTAGCTCACAAGTAAAAATCATACAACTATAAAAATGCTGTAGAAAAATTTTGTTCAACATATATCAAGGCTTCGCATGAATCAAAACCGTCTGATACCGTCTGTTCAACATATATCAGTTCCCGAAAACAAATTCTAATTAAAAAATCACATTGCATATTACGATGTATCCAGTCCAGCTGAAAGAAGTCTTGATAGGAAGTACTAAAAGAGAAATATTCATACACCTTAGAAATGATCTGGTTATTTTCTGTTCCAAGAGAAACTGTGGGAACTTTGTCTTGCTATGATAATACAGAAGAATAAATCCAAGTTACAGGACAGAATTACTGTTTCAAGATGTGGGTACGATAACCATAAAACAAGGATGTCGACTTGTAACTAAAGAGTCAACTGTTCGAACGCCGTTAATTACCACGAGCGCAAATATAATAAGTCCCAAAATAATCAATTTTAAGGCAATTAACCTGTCGTACACTGTTCCCAATATAGAAAGTGAGGAAATGAAAACCTCGTTATGGTTCAAAATAGAAAAAATAAAGGGACATTAAGGCTTCCAAAAATAAGAGAAGCATTAGACTCCCAGATCCCCCTAAATACAAATGAAGACCAAAGATTAACATATGTGGATAATAGATACGGATTATTCTCAACCAATTTCTGGTGGAACATACTACTGACCGTATGTTTCGTGTTCGCGATTTCCCTGACCATGAGAATCTTACTGACTTTTAATTATGGAAAAATCCTGAAGCTAAGAAGGCAAAACCCAAAGGAAGAATACGGGGAAACGGCAGAAATGCAGAAGTTAAACCCGGAACCCCATGAGAACGTCAAAGCCAAGAAATAGGGAAGACAATAGAAAACGAGTGGGTATAGAGGTCTCCACTCGTCCTTGCTATGTCTTGTTCCCTCATTGTAAGTGTCGTTTACGTAAAACCGTGTGGCTATGACGCTGCAACATGCGTTTCTTAAACAGCACGGACGTGCGTGAACAATGAAGGCATGAAATATGTTGTAAACTGAGACCTCAAACTAAATGATGTAGCATAATTTATGTTAAATGGTTATTTTAAATTTAATGTAGAACTAAATAAGGGTAAGAAGATTAAGATAAAGCGTGTGTAATAACTTATACTAAGGAAAATAATAAGAGACCTTATTTAAAGTAACAATGTAATTTTTTTTTCAAAACATGTGCGTTAACATTAGCATTAGCTTAATATTGCCTTGTTGCTTATTATGTATTATGGCGACTTGTTTTAAAGAACGTATGATTCTGCCTTGTTATTTTTATTACAGGAAGTGGAATGACATATTGGAAATCGATCATTACAATGCATAATCCAGTGCAGATACAACCTAGTAGCATCTATTTTCATCATACCTCAACCAACGAAGAGTACTCACCATAGACTCCAGACAATTTTCGTCCTAGCTTCATTTACGAAAATTATAGTTACCTTAGTGCGTTGTTTCCTCGACCACGAACCATATTACGTATGCGGTAACACTATATTTGAATCTCAGTATCCAGTGCATTATTGAACTATATCTACACATAAGTCCTGAGAACCCCATCGACCAGTACAAGATATAAGTACATAAATATCACCGTTGATAATCATTATGGACCCATGTACCATACGATTGTATAGTCATGATATTTGATGAACCCAAAAATTATTTATGCGTCGCAGATTCACGCGTCGAATCCCTTTCGAACATTTCTCGGAATCCATCCTATCACCTCTATCAAATGCGAAAGTTAATATCTCTTTTATCCCATAAACGTTACGAGATAACTTCGGAAAAATGGACCTGGAAACCAACCATTGAATTACAGAAGCTAAAATTAACCCCAGTGACTAACCCCTTTGTGACAATATACTCCTCCCACAAGTTAAAGACAATATGTTGAAGGAGTCACTAAAGTTTGATGTCAACCCATTCCAAATCCAAACATCAATTCTCCTGTGATTAACCAAGAAATCACCGCAAAAGTTAATAGACGCAAGCCAGGCACGAACAATTTTTTAGAGAACTGTAATCTCTAAGTGCAAGAATGAACAATTTTATACGAGAAATACATTCTCTATGTGCTTCATAATATCCCAAGAATGATATGCTGAGAAGAAAATGAATGCAGTCCCTGTGTTCAATCCCTCAATGATAAGGCACCTCATGAACTATCCAAAAACAGCAGGTGAGAATGAACGCTGATATCAAAATTCCACACACCTGTACCTGGGAGTATCATTTCCCGTTTGACAATTGGAGAAGCAAGATGAACATAACCATGCTCGAACGGTTCCGTGAAGAAACTATATTGTTAGTGTTTTAAATTTTTGCCAAGACGAAAGGAGTGAAGGACCGTAATTTATAACAGAAGGAGTGAGTTCGCTAAAAAACACGAATGATGATGAAATAGGTGTGAATTTGCATATGTTACATTTTAATAACTTCGATAACTTAACAATTCTAATAACCTATCATTAATATTACACAGCAAATATTCCCAGTGAAAGTGTTCTAATGTTTACCAGTGAACGTGGTAAACATAATATTGTGTTTTTTAAATCATTCTTATATGTAGTGTTAGATGTTCAGATAGAGTTATGTGTAGAGCTGTCGTACTACTCATTTAATTTAACGTAGATAGGAAGCATAGTTATCCTATAGTTAGCAAAGGATAAAAACTTGTAAAAGGTGAATTTTCAAAAAAAACAACCTCATAATAAAAGTAGAATAGCCTCAACCTTGTTGGAAATGTAAAAGTCATCAGTGTTAGATGTAGAAAAAAAATCTTTAGTATAGTAGCTAGGCTAGAACCATAGATAATCTCAGTCCGGTAGATAAACTTTAGATAGGGATGTGTAATAAAATAAGAAAAGTAATAGAGAAAATTTTTAGCACTCCTGATTAAGCTTATATAAAAGTATAAAATAATACAATGTCAATTAAAATTATGTAGAACAAGTAGTTAATAAATAGCGAATATTTCAGAAACCCAAGGGCAAGTAAGTCCTAATGACGGGACGTCATTAAATAATGGGAAGGGTAATGTGTACCGTGAGTAGTATGTGATATAAATAAAATACAAAAAAAATAAATTCTTTCTTTCTAAAGATAACTCCGACATAAATTAAACTTCCTCTAATTAAGTTTAAATTTCATTTCAAAAAGAAAAATTCTTAATCAGCAAAAAGAGAAACATTTTAGCCTCAACGACGCTATTCGATTTTGAATTTCGCCGAGGTGATTGGTAATAAAAAAATCACTAGATACAAAAGTTCACAGGAAGTTTAAGTTATAAGAGCAGTACGAATGTTTAGTCATCAGAATTATTTAAAACAAATTATTGGATGAACAGTCGGCATAATGAAGTGAGTTTGCGAACATAATTACAAGGTAGCGGCCCCCTCCACAGGACTTGGGCCAATCGTGAAAAAGCTAGTAGAGCGCAGAAGCTATATTTGTGTGATCTAGTGAAGAAAAGTGTTTTTCGCGTCAATTATGTTTTTAATTCTTTCATAGTCAATTATGGATTGTCTCTATTGCCATCATCGTTATTTTTGAGAGTCAATGATTGTTGTCAGTTGAAGTGAAGCACTGTTGTACACCTAAATGTAAGTCTCAACAAAACTATTGCTTTTCTGTTTGTGTTCGTTTTATATTTATGTCTGTATCTAATCGCACAGCAGGTAACTAGTTCGCAGGTCTCCATCGGTAACGCTCCCTAAGGAATCTGATTTCTACATAACATTAGAGGTAATTGATTTCGAGATAACCCAAAGAAAAGAGATTATTTTTTTATTTTTTATTCCAATATTCACGGCACCAGGTACTTCAAAGTATCTGATATGCCGCTATTCATTCACCTCTTTCAATGGCCTCGAGGTTTTAAATGTCTATTGAACCTTCTTTTGAAGGTGTCAACAGAGGGATTTGCAGGGATAATATCCCCAGGAAGATCGTTCCAGATAGAAGTGCAACGCCGGATGAAGCTGTTCCTCAAGTACTCGGTTTTGGCGTATCCTCCTTTAGATAATTGGACCGAGCTGTGTGCCTTCGTGTCTGCCTTGTCGGCTGGACAAAGGGGGGCACAATTCGAGAGAGCTCGTCTGAGGGAGGCGAATTCATGTACTTGTAGAAAACAGCCATCGACGCTACATCGAACCTTTCATTTAGAGGCTGGAGCAATTCTTGTGTAGAGGCGCAGCCCGCCCTATTTGCCCTATTCTGGATCTTCTGAAGTGGTGCCAATAGTGTTTTCGGAGCACCAGCAAATAGCGGGCATCCATATTCAGCTATGGGTCTGATGCAAGACTTGTAGAGTTGGATAATCGAGCTTGATGGAAGAAGGTTTTTGCAGCGAAGAGTAACTCCCAGCTTTCTTGCGCAGGAGGTTCTCACCCAATCAAGGTGGTTGTTCCAAGAGAGATCGGTGAAGAAATTATTCCCAGTAGACGAAGCTCAGCGACTCTCTTTATAGCGTCATTTTTGAATGAAACTGGGGTGTTCACGTGGCACCTTTGAACGGGTAATTAGAAGCTCCTTTGTTTTCGATGCATTGAAGTTGACCATCCATGCATCAGAACACTTTTCAATTTTCAAAAGATCCATCTCTAGGGAAAGGGAGGTTTGTGTTGGGTCTTCGTGTTTAGGGACGGCTGAGTGTGTCATGGTATCGTCGGCAAAGTGATGTAGAGGGTTTGCGAGGTTGTCTCCCATGTCGTTTATGTAGATAAGGAAGAGCGTAGGTCCCAAGACACTGCCCTGGGGTACCCCTGCTTTCACTCGATATTCGCGAGAAATGAACCCGTCAAGAACAACCCACAGTGAACGATCGGAAAGAAAGCTCTCAATCACTTTTAAAAGACATCCACGAACACCATACACATAGAGTTTCTTTAGCAGGCCACGGGGCCATACTATGTCAAAAGCTTTCACAATGTCGAAGGATAGTAGCCTGATGTCTTATCCCATTGCCAGTAGTTTTATCCACTCCTGATACTGGGCCACTAGGCCGTCTAATGTTGAGCGTTTCCGGCGGAATCCATATTGGCGATCGCCTAGAAGGTCATTTGATTCCAGGTACTGATGAAGTGTTTTATTGGAGACGCTCTCGTAGACTTTGCCAACACAGGAGAGAAGGCTAATAGGCCTGTAGGAGCCCACGCTCGTTGGATCACCTTCTGGCTTTAGAGTAGGTATAACATTGGCGGACTTCCATGTTCGTGGGAAGGTTCCGGAGCAAAAGCACAGCCGGAAAAGCAATGACAAGGGTCCAGCTAGTTCGGTACTGCAGGACTTGAGGACAACATTTGGTATGTTGTCAGGACCCGTGGCTTTGGTCACATCCAGATGTTGCAGAATGCGAAGGATCTTGGGAGCAGAAAAATTCCCGCGTTCCAGGACAGTGTCGGTTCAGTCGGAGAATTTTGGCACTTCTCTACCGTAATCGTCTAGATTCGAGAATTCGGCAAAAGCCTTAGCAAGAGCTTCAGCCTTTGCCTGTGGATCTCGTACCACTGTCCCGTTACTCTGGAGAGAAGGAATTGCTGTCCCCTTGGACGACGGTAAAGCCTCCTTGACAATTTTCCACCAAACTCTTTGCCGAAGCAAGTTGAAGCTTGGTGGCGAATTTCTCCTTATACTGAACCCGGGACTGCCGAATCGCTCGAACTGCATCTTTGCGCGCATTTATGAATGCAATTCTGTCCTCTTCGCTCTTCGAAAGTAGCCATCGCTTGTGTCCCTTTTGCTTTGCTTGGATTGTCTTCTTACACTGGGCGTTGAACCAAGGTTTGTCCTTACTTGACACCTGGATCCACTTTGAAGGGATAAGCTTTTCGACAGAGTCAACTATGGCCTGCTGGTACTTATCCAAAGCTTTCTCTGGGCCTTCCACGAGGAAGGCTCTCCACTGCTGAGAAAAAACAGTGTTTCTCAAACCGTCCCAATCACCTCTTTTGTATAGCCAGATTGTTCGTTCATGCTTTACTGGAGGCGGATTACGTAGGTTTCCACGTGCAACGACGGCAACGTGGTCACTGGTGAAAGCATGAGCGTCTACCTTAAAGGAGTCAGGGTGATCTGTAAGGAATAGGTCAAGACGAGATGATCCGTTTGGGCCGTGATACGTGTCGAAATCGACAAGTTGTTCCAGCCCGTAAGAGAAAGATAGATCATACAAGTCTGACTCTTCCCTATCAGTATTTTTGCTGCGAAGCCACACGCTATGATGGACGTTGAAGTCTCCATGAAGGATAATGGCAGACTTAGCGTACTTGCCCCGAATAGATTCAAGGGAGGTTTCAAGGTAGCTGGAAATCTGGTAAGTTGGAGGGTTATACACGGTACCGACAATCACGGATTTATTTGGGAGGGTCACCCTGACCCACAGAGCTTCTTCGCCTGCTGAATCTGGTATGTTCAGGCATGAATAAGATATATGGCTCTGTATATAAACAGCGACACCTCCTCCTCCGTATTTAGTGCCGTCAGTACGCTCTCGATCCCGCCTGAGGAGCATGTATCCCTGTATGGCAACCTCACTGCTCTGAATTTCTTGGTTTAGATTGGTCTCAGTGATGCACATGATAGTTGTCTTGACCTAGTTCACTAAATGTAGGAACTGGTCAAACTTAGATCTGAGACCTCGTACATTACAGTGGGCTACCGTAAACAAGTCCGTTTGGATGGTCGGTGGACGTGCTACAGGTCGTCGTCGAAATGGCTGTTTGGTCCGAGGCTTTTTGTTGTTAATCATAACCAGGTAAAAGAAGCTTTGCCGGGTGGTTAGCCCAACAAAGCCCATAAATCCATTGCCATGCATCATTAGACGGGGGAACGGTGTCACCTGCCACGCACCTCATTACCGCATCTTCAACATGGAGGTGGTACCCCATAATAAATCATCGTTATTTTTGAGAGTCAATGATTGTTGTCAGTTGAAGTGAAGCCCTGTTGTACACCTAAATGTAAGTCTCAATAAAACTATTGCTTTTCTATTTGTGTTCGTTTTATATTTATATCTGTATCTAATCGCACAGCAGGTAACTAGTTCGCAGGTCTCCATCGGTAATGCTCCCTAAGGAATCTGATTTCTAAATAACTAGAGGTAATTGATTCGAGATAACCCAAGGAAAAGAGATTACCTTTATATAGTTACGTATTTTATTTTCTCGCGTTCAGCGAGTAGCGCGGTCGATCATTAACGCCACATATGGCACAGTCTTTAACGCCACAAGTGGCGCGGCCATAAATTTGGAGGAGAACCATAGCAGTTGTTGTAGCCCTCAACGGCACGAGATAAGCTATGACGGCTCAGATGATGCGATCGTAAAATTCCTCGGCGGAACCTTTTGATTTTCTCATTATTTTTATAGCTTACTCAGTTTATCACTTAGCTTAAGAAAAATCCCCCCCGAAGACCCCCCCCCCCCCACGCCCATTATTTCCCCAAACACCTCCAATCAAAATTTTCAGATAGCCATTTTGTTCAGCGTAGTTGATTTCCATATAGAAAATATATTTTTGAGGAGGACACTCCCCCACAACCCTCAGGGCAAGGGTTTTAAGTTATACCCTGGGGACATATAAGGTTTTTATAGAAGGCGTTGTCGTAGAAACTTAAAAGAGGCTCATTCGATTGGAAATTAAAGGCTAGTGCCCTTTTTAATAGTCGAAAGTGATTGGAGGGCAACTAGCCCCCCCCCCACGCCCATCATTTCCCCAAACACATCCAATCAAACTTTTGAGATAGCCATTTGTTTAGTGTAGTTGATTTCCATATAGAAAATATGTTTTTGAGGAGGACACTCCCCACAACCCCAAGGGCAAGAGTTTTAAGTTATGCCCTGGGGGCATATGAGGTTTTTTATAGAAGGCGTTGTCGTAGAAACTTCAAAACAGGCACATTCAATTGGAAATTCAAAGGGCTAGTGCCCTTTTTAATTGTCGAAAGTGATTGGAGGCCAACTAGCCCCTACCACGCCATACATTCCCCCAAACACATCCAATCAAAATTTTGAGATAGCCATTTTATTCAACGTAGTTGATTTCCATATAGAAAATATGTTTTTGAGGAGGACAATACCCCACAACCCTCAGGGCGAGGATTTTAAGTTATGCCCTGGGGGCATATAAGGTTTTTATAGAAGGCGGTGTCGTAGAAACTTCGAAAAAGGCTCATTCGATTGAAAATTCTGAGCCCTAGTGCCCTTTGTAATAGTCAAAAGTAATTTGAGGGCAACTAACCCCCCTCTCACGCCCACCTTTTCCCCAAACACGTCCAATCAAAATTATAAGACAGCCATTTTATTAAACGTAGTTTTAAGTTCTGGAAATTAGGTCTTTGAGGATTACAACTCCCCCAAAGCCCTCAGGGCAAGGGTTGTAATTTAAGGATTCTCCGAATCCTTCATATTATTTCTTATGGAAGGGATGCTCGTATAAACTTTAGAGACGGCTCATTTGATTGAAAATTGAAAGTTCTTGTTCACTTTTTAAGAGTCAAATGAGACTGAAGAGCAACTACTCCCTCTCCCTCCTCCACGCCCTAAATGCATCTGATAAAAATTTTGAGATAGGCATTTTGTTAAAATAGTTTAAAGTTCTGATAACAAAAAACTCCGGTGTCGACACAGCCCACCAGGGTCCAGGGGTAGCCGTTGTAAGTTATGCCCTGGGGCATAGCTTATTAACGGGGG
This sequence comes from Artemia sinica, assembly GCA_027921565.1. Lineage (NCBI taxonomy): Eukaryota > Metazoa > Arthropoda > Branchiopoda > Anostraca > Artemiidae > Artemia > Artemia sinica. Next base: position 3,056,821 of record JAPEVW010000022.1, read on the forward strand.
TTTATAACTTATGGGAAGGGGTTTTGTATGGGAAGAACACATAGGAAATCTATTATAATTATCCAATTATAAGGTTACAATACATACTCTGTAATAGATACAAAATTGCTTTGGCACACAAATTCCTATTAAGGTCAATTCCAAACAGTCGTGATCCCTTTGTGTCAGCAAGTAAAATGGTCTAAACCCCCTTATTGGATCTATTTTTCAATCCATTCATTGTTGTCAATCGTTGTCCACAAGTTATGCAAGCTGTCTATTGTTCATATATAAGGTTTTTATCAAAGAGGTAATCGTATAGAGTTTGAAAAAAGCCTCATTCGATTTAAATTGAAAGTTCTAGATCCATTTTTTAAAGTCAATAATAATCGGACAGTAAGCACACACCCACCCACCCCCCATGCCATAAAAACTTGAAACGTTTTGCAATTCACAGTTCAGTATTGATTCACAGTTCAAAGAGAGAATACCTAAGAGGATTATAAATTGAAATCTAGTTGGCTTTGAACTTGACCTAGTTTTCGATATCAGTTAATTAAGAGCTTCTACTTGCCAAGTGACCTTGTTTGACTGGTTTTCTGGCGTGCTGACTACAAGCCTAAGGAATATTGCCAATTGAAGTTAAATTACAGCTGCATTTTTTTTGGAAAAGTGGGGGTTTAATATTGCCCCCCTTGCGTGTAAGTCTTTGTTTTATGTTTTTCTAAACTAGATTTTCTCCTGAGCAGCTATTATAGCAAAATTAATCAACAATGGCGATAACCCAATCATCGTTTGAAAAAGCAATTAAGGACTTGAAGGAACGCCTGATTTCAATTTCTAATGATCAATCTTCGATCAAAGCCCACCAGGCTGGAGTGTCTTCCAAGCTCGATACAGTTATGTCCGACATACAGTCACTCAGGCAAAGCTTAGCAGATAAAGATGCTCAAATAGTTGAACTACGATCTTCTATTGAAAGCCATCTAGCTGAGCGTGTGAAACTCGAAAAAAGGTTGCTTGATCTAGAAGTTAAAGATCGTCAGCTGAATTTAATTATTCACGGCCTGCCAAAAGAGAAATCAGGCCAATCTCTTACCGAAAATATTGAGACTTTATTCAAAGAGAAATTAGAGATTGAAAAAGACATTCCTCTTAAAAAAGTGTACCGCATAAAGAGTGTTAGCCCCATTACAGTTAGAAACAACAAACAAGCTGGAGTATCGCCTGTTCTTATTTCTTGTGCGAATAATTTGGACTTGCAAATGTTATTGGGCAATGTAGGCAAACTTAAAGGAAGCGGTATGAGAATATGTACTGATTTGCCTCCTTCACTAAATGCCCTACGTAATGAGCTTTTGGCCAAGGCACGTGATCTTAAAGCTCAGAAAATATCCAAGTTCACGCGAGTGAAACAATCCGGGGCCAGACTATTGCTGCAAACTAGAAACGATATTACTGGCCCATGGGTAACACATGACGAATGCTAATATTAGTTGTATATATATCTATATAATGATTTGTCAGATTGATTATGTTTTTGTTTTGTTTTTTATTATTCAGTATATAGTCTATGCTGCTTAGGAATGTGAAGATCGATAAGTAAAGTGTCCTACTTAAAAAAAAGTGTATTAATATCGTTCTCTATGTTCTTCTTTATTTTTGTTTCCTTTCTTTTTGCTCTTTTCGTTCCTATGTGCTTTCCTTTTTTCCGTATTTTTCACTTATTTCCAAATCCCTGCTCATCTATCTCTGAGCTCCTAGGCCTAAATCCATTAAAATTGGTTCAGTTTTCTTGCCGTATATCTTTTGTTGCAGAAATTCTACAGGAACGTACTGCCGTTGACTTTTTTCCACTGTGTCGCCCCGGCCCACCGCCAAGTGGAGAATACGGGTGAGTTATTTTTTCTTCTAATTTGAATAGTGGTGGCTGTGGTGGAACTCGCGATAGGTTGAGTGAGTTGGAGGAGAGATCCTTGAATTTATCACAGATTCTTTCATGCATTGACAGAGAGGATGAAAACACTTATGATTATTTTATTAATAATTTACCCATGAACAAATACCTTTCTCTAGGAATGATTATGAGTATACCAACAAAGAAGTGTCTGAGAACAGCATTTCTAAATTGTTGTGGAATTATGAGTAGTTTAGAAAATATTTCACTATTGCTTCCCGACCATAAGATTGATGTTTTTGGTGCATGTGAAACATTTTTTAATGAGCAATCTTCTGAGCTAGCTCATATAAATGGGTATAAGTCGTTATTTAAACATAGAATGGGTAGACAGAGAGGAGGGTTGGCTTTTTTTTGTAAATGATAGTATACCTGTAAGAGAAGTGAATGATTATGATTACCTTTATGAAGAAATGGCATTTGAATTTTTTGCTATTGAGCTAGATTTAAGTCCTTCGAAAGTATTATGTTGCGTCCTATATAGGCCGCCGAGTTCGGCTGCTAAACAGTTTGTAGAAAAGTTCGATGAACTTAGCTCGCTGATGACCCAAAGAAAGTGTAAGTTAATGATCTTGGGTGATTTTAATATTGATATTAGTAATGTACGTAGGGATGTGAATTCGATGCTTTCGAATAATGTTGCCGTTGACTTTGTAACGATTTGTATGTCCACGGGTTTGCTTCCAACATTCCGGATCCCAACGAGAATCACGGAGTCGTCAGCGTCGTTAATTGACAATATTTTCACAAATTTAGAGACACTGGGCTGTAACGTTATAGTTGACGATATTTCTGACCATTTTACGATCCTCTGCGACCTTGAAACGGGTCCCTCCCCTAAACCCTCTTCATTGAGGTCAAGAAGACTGGACGCTGCTTCGATTGATAAACTGTAAAGTTTACTGTCCCAAGTCGACCGGTCTCCCTGCTTAGAATGTGACGACGTGGACAAAGCTACAGAATACTTCATCAATCAGTTTGAAATAGTACTTAATAAGGCATGTCCTTTATCAAGCAGGCAAGCTAGGCGTTATATTAAACCAAATAAACCATGGATTACAGCTGCTGTTCTGTCCTCTATACATACCAAAAATAACCTCTTCAGGAAATTCATGGCAGATCCTACACATGAAAATCAGGCCAAATTTCGGCAGTACAGAAATTGTCTGACAAAGTTACTGCGACAAGCGAAGCAGTCGTACTATCTTCATGAATTTCAAAATGCTGAAGGGTCGCCAAAAAAGACTTGGTTGATTATTAATGAATGCCTTGGGAAAAAGAAAATGAAAAACCTTCCGGAAGAGATATTATCACCAAAAGACAAGAAAATTGTTAAAGGAAAGCGAAATGTTGTTGGTGTCCTAAATGAGCACTTCGCAAATATTGGTCACGTAACATCACTTGAGGCACCAACTCGAAGTTTACCCGATTCAGCATATTCTGCTTACATGCCGCCTCCATCGGATTGCTCTCTTTTCCTAACGCTGGTCTCAGCAGATGAATTACTGCAAGTTATATACCAACTGAAGAATGGGTCGTCGGAAGGTACGGATGGCTCGTCGACAAGCCTATTAAAACGGATAATGCCTGATGTTACAGAATTTTTAGTTCATGTTATCAACTTATGTTTTTCAAGTGGACGTTTCCCAGCTTGCTTAAAGTCTGCACGTGTTTTAGCCCTGCATAAGGGTGATGACGTGAAAGATCCAACAAACTACAGGCCAATCTCGATCCTATCTTCATTCGCAAAAGTAATTGAACGATGTCTTTACAACCGTATAGTGAAGTTTTTTGATAAGAGGGGATGTTTTAATGACCTTCAGTTTGGGTTTAGGAAGGGGTATAGCTCTGAACATGCGATTCTGACTCTCACACAGTTTATACACGACACTTTGGATAAAAAAGAAATTCCAGCTACTATATTTATAGATATAAAAAAAGCGTTCGATACTATTTGTCATACAATTTTGCTTCGTAAACTGGAAAATTATGGTATACGTTGACCTACAAATTCTCTGATTGACTCATATTTAACTGGGCGCAGTCAGTTTGTGGATGGTGGAAATGCTACCTCTTCACTACTTGGTATCACTGGTCAAGTCGGTGTTCCTCAAGGGTCCATACTTGGACCTCTACTCTTTCTTATTTATGTTAACGACATCAACAGGGCGCTGGATGACCTCGGGCTAAATGTCCTATTCGCTGATGATACAGCTTGCACAGTGAGCGGTACTGATGAAAGATCGCTTAAGAAGAATTTGTTGGCAGCTTTCGAGAGGATAGAAACTTGGTTTAGTGCAAATAAATTATCTGTTAATATGCCAAAAACCAAGTTCATGATTTTCTCTCGTACTGACCAGTCATTACCTGAACTTAGTAGACTACCCATTGATGAATATACTTATTTGGAGCGTGTATCTACTATGAGATATTTAGGTGAGCTAGTTGATCAGAATATGAGTTGGAAGGAACACATTGCTAAATTGCGGATGAAGTTGGGAAGGAATGTTGGAATATTGCAGCATTTGAAATTTATTCTACCTTTTCATGCGATGAGATCGGTATATTTTGCCCTAGTCCATTCTTATCTGAGTAATTGTCCCCTGATTTTTCTGAATACATTTAAAACTCATATAAAACCACTTCAAAGGTAGCAAAATAAAGCACTGCGTATTCTGAAAACTTTCATTCCCTCCCCAATATCCCTACCATCAAAATCGCCAAATAAAAGTATATTTTCTTTCCTTAATATATTACCAGTGGAATTATTATTATCTTTTCATGGATTGATGTTTTGTGTTAAGTATTTTGCTAAAATTCTACCGAAAATTTTCTATGCTATAGATCTATTTAACCAATGTGAGCACGATTATGGAACGAGGGGATCTTCTAAGTATGTTGAACCCCGAGCTTGCACTGAGAGATCGAGGTTCTCACTCAGGCACTGCATAACCAAACTTTGGAATGTTCATGGGTCGGGTCTTAATATTAGTCTTTCTGTTGGTACACTGCGGGGTCATTTAAAAAATCTTTTACAGACCCTTTGATCATTTTATTTAATTTCATTTTTTTAATTTTTTTTTAATTCAGTTATGGTCTTCCCGCTGGCACATTCTATTGGTAGGGTTTCCCCACGGCTTCACTTCACTATTTTTGGTGTTTTGTTTTAGTTTGTTCTCCATTTGGCTGCTGGCTTGGGGTGATGCTTGGTAAGTCTTACATTTTTCTTTCTTTTTTATCTATTTACAAAAGTGTGATTATGTACAAATGCAGTTATATATTATGTTTTTGTTGTTTTTATTTGTTATTGGTTGCCTGGTAATACGAGCTAGACTCTCAGCCGGGCATACCCATATTGTAAGTGTATTTAGTTTATAAATAAAAGAACCTGAGCCTGAATCAAAAACGAACAAAAATTAATGAAGAAAAACTTTCTTATTGTACTTTTGATTCTTATTAATTAAAAAAAACTTTCCGAAAAATAAGTTTTTCAAAGAAAAGTAAAGGAAATTTTAAACTTAAGCTCGGGATATACAAATACCTGTTAAAATTCAAACTCGTGTGTGTGTGTGTGAAGATTGTATCTAAACTCACTTCTCAACTTATTATATATTCTGTAAGTTTAATGAATAACATTGAACTCTGAAACCAGATGTAAGCCTGGGTGGTGAGTTGCGCTCCATTGAATGAAATTAATCAAAAAAACTTTTTGCACAAAATAAGTTTTTCAAAAAAAAAGTCAAGAACTCCATTAAACCAAAAATAAACAAAAGTAGAATCAAATAATTAACCAATCATACAACTACCACAAATCAGTATCAATATATAAATGAAACCTAAAACAAACAGAAATTAAAATAAGTCAAACTCAAAACGAGTAAAAATTAATCTTAGTAGGTTTCTAAACCCTATGCTTTCTAAAATGAACAATATAATTTGTACTTTACTGAAAAAACTTCAAAGGAATTTACTGAAAAAAATGTGCATTGTCAGTTTAATATTCTTATGCTGATATTTATTGCTTAAAATCTTAATTAATTTTTGATTTCTTAAAGTTATAAAAGTGAAAACATTTAAAAGAATTTTTTCCTAATTTACCTAATGACCTAATTTGCAGAATTTTCAACTACGTTGAACAAAATAGATATCTCAAAATTTTGATTGGATGTGTTTGGAAAAATGTTGGGCGTGAGAGGAGGGTTAGTTGCCCTTCCATCACTTTCGACTATTAAAAAGGACACTAACCCTTTTAATTTCCAATAGAATCAGCCCTTTTTGAAGATTCTACAACAGCGCTTTCTATAAAACCTATATGCCCCCAGGGCATAACTGACAACCCTTACCCTGAGGGATGGGGGGGGGGTTGTCATCCTCAAAGACATAATTTCCAGAACTTTCAACTACGTTGAAAAAATATGTTTGGGGAAATGGTGGGCTTGAGAGGGGGCTAGTTGCCCACCAATCATTTTCAACTATTAGATAAGGGCACTAGCCATTTCAGTTTCTTATCTAATTTTCCCTTTCTGAAGTTTTTACGACATCACTTTCTATAAGAATGCTGTCTCAATTCTTCTGTCGACTAGAGCAAAAGACTAGGCTGGATCGGAAGCTGAGACCCAAGCCCCAGCAATAAATCTTCCAGAAAATGATATTTCGCAGATTATGGTAAAGTCGGATAACAGGAATGCCAACATGAGGCTCAGAAAGAGTCGACGATGCCCACGAAAGGAGAAAGCACAATGGAGACGAAAAACACTTTGAAAAAACACCTTCAGAAGTTGATCCAGAACAGCTAACTTCCAAGGAATTGGCTGACCTTCAACAACAAGATTCTACACTGACAAAATGTTTCACTTTGGATAGTTTAGGCCAGGGCTTCAAACTCATCAATGGTCTGCTCTACAGGAAGATAGAGACCAGGTTGGATAATGATGAGATTACACAGGTAGTAGTTCCCAAGCCGTGTAGATCGTTTGTGCTGAGAGTCGCCCATGATTCCCCAACGAGTGGCCACACTGGATTTGCACGCACTCTGGATCAGATCATCAATAGGTGTTTCTGGCCTAAGTACGTTAAGATGCCAAACGGTCTGTACTCACTTGTGAGCCCTGCAAGCTAGTTGTATGAATGAGGCCAAAAGAACGGGTCCCCATGTTGCGACTGTTGGTCATTGAATAGCCCATCAGGAGGATTGTAGCAGATATTTTGGGACCATTGGTACCATATGAAAACGGACATCGATTCCTTTGGGTGATATCAGATTATTGCACTCGTTATCTCGAGAGAATACCCTTGAGATCGATGAATGCCAAGAAAATTGTAAAAGTATTTGAGCTGTACTTTTGCCGGGTTGGTGTTCCGGAAGAGATCCTAACAGACCAGGGTTCGAATTTTGTCGCTAAGAGATTACTTGGTGTGTACAGATTTCACAAAATAAAACCTATACGGACATCACCCTTTCATTCACAAACAAATGATCTTGTTGAAAACCTATACGGGACGCTTGTTCGTCTTTTGGAGAAGTTCATCAGGGATAACCCGAGAGACTGGGATCGCTTTAGCCTCTACGTCTTGTTTGCTTATCGAGAAACTCCTCAAGCCTCGACCGAGTTAGTCCTTTTGAGCTTCTTCATGGGCCAAGGCCAAAAGGCCCATTGGACGTCATCAAGGAACAATGGAAAGACACTAGAAATTCTACAGTTAAACCCGCACATGAACTTTTGTCCATGTGAGAACGACTGCGTCAGATCCTAGAAGAAGCCCATAAAAAAATCTTCGGGAAGCGTCCGAAAAGGAGACAACCCAATACAACAAGAAGGCCAAGCCACGAGATCTGCTAGTGGACGACGAGGTCCTGATCCTTCTGCCAACTGGAACTCATAAATTGGAAACCAGATGGCAAAGACCCTTCAGGATATCTCGGAAAGTTGGGACTGTGAGTCCTGTTCATGGAAGGAAGGAAGAAGAAGAAGATTCTACACATCAATCTTCTTCAGAAGTTTGAGTGTAGGCCAGTGGATTTCCTTTTCTTTGTTTACAAAGCTCCGAGTATGCCTACAGTTGACCATACAGATAATTCTGATAACCAGGTTGACATTTAGATTACGGAAAAGAGAAAGAAAATAATTTTTGGGATACTAATGGGATTTAGAAAGCTCTTGTCCAAAATTCCCAGAAGAACATCAGCGGTCAGAAACCACATTGATACAGGTAATGCCCATCCTGTGCATCAGAAACCTTACAGAGTACCACAGAGCCGACAAAAAGCCATTGAAAAAGAAGTCAAGCGAATGCTGGATTTGGGGGTCATAAAGCCGTCTTCAAGTTCCTGGTGTTCTCTGGTAGTCATGGTTGCCAAGCCGGATGAAAGCATTTGTTTCTGTTTGAAGTTCCGAATTTTTAATCGGGTATCCAATTTTGATACCTACCCCCTTCTCTGTATATATGAAATTCTGGAAGAAGTAGGTAACAAAAAGGCCTTTGGCATTGCCGTGTATTACCAGAGGTTTGTCCGCAATTTCTCTTCAGTTGCATCGCCGCTGACAGATCTTCTTCAGAAACGAAATACAAACCACTTTACGTTTCCTCAGGAGCAGAGAGTAGCCTTCGAGGCCCTGAAGACTGCACTAGCTACCGCCCCTGTCCAGAGCAGTGCAGACTTTTCCAAAGAGTTCGTGCTTCAAATGGATGCTTCAAACGCAGGGATTGGAGCAGTCCTGACTCAACAAAACGGTGAGGAGCACCCCATCGCATATAAAAGTGGGAAGCTATTGCCAGTGGAACCGTGCTATTCGACAGTTGAGCGTGAGGCTTTGGCGTTAAAGTGTGGGTCGGAACGTTTTCCGTATTACCTCGAAGGTTGGAAGTTCACCGTGGAAACTGATCGTAACCCACTTTACTGGTTGAACGTGGCATGGAGCAACAATGCTTGCTTGTTACGATGGTCCCTGGCGCTCCAACAGTACCACTTTGATATTCATAGTCGAAATAGGCTAGAAAACGGGAATGCTGATGCATTGTCCCGTCTGCTGTACATAGAAAAAAATTATGTTTGTTATGTATCTTTATAGATGAGTACCAAGCCCTTGTCCGTATTCCTGAAGAAAGTCCTCGAAGGAAAAGGAAAGACCAATCCGCTCCTAGACTTCAAGGAAATTCAGCAGAAGGACATTAAAATCGCCCTTTTTTTCAACTTACAAGTCACTAACCAGGCAGATTAAAAGGCAGCCCATTTTGAGCTTCGGGACGGTCTTTTATACCGGCGTACAAAAAGGAAGGATGGTTCAACTCATTTCCAACTGATGGTACCAGAGGACTACCGTAATCGGCTAATCCTGCAATCTCATTCTTCGCCTCAAACTTCCCTAAAGTTGCTTCATCGAGGCCGTAACGCAACAGCAAAGATTTTGCTTACTTTTTGCTTCTGACCCAAAATCTACTATCAAATCAAGAGTGAGCTGGATTCGTGTTCATGCCGAGGAAGCGAAGCGTTTGCAGGATATGGGGTGAAACTAAAATAGAGCATTACCTTACCTGTGTGTCTAAATGGGGAGGAATGTGGTGATTTTATATAAAATCACTTGTCAACTTATTATATATTCTGTAAGTTTAATGAATAAACTTGTACTCTGAAACCTGATGTAAGCCTGGGTGGTGAATTGCGCTCTATTGAATGAAATAGTTAGTTAGACACCGGCGTTAAAAGTGAATAGATGTGAATTTTTATATTTTGTACCGAATACAGTTAATAAAACTTGTATTTCTTTATACAGATTATGATAAAATATATATATATATATATATATATATATATATATATATATATAATATATATATATATATATATAATATTATATATATATATATATATATATATATATATATATATATATATATATATAATATATATATATATATATATATATATATTAATATATATATATATATATATATATATATATATATATATATATATATATATATATATGTATATATATATATATAATATATATATATATATATATATATATATATATATATTATATATATATATATATATATATATTATATATATAATATATATATATATATATATATATATATATATATATATATATATAATATATATAATATATATATATATATATATATATATATAATATATATATATATATATATATATACTATATAATATATATATATATATATATATATATATATATATATATATATATATATATATATATATATATATAGAAACGGGAGAGCGGTGGTCTCGCCGCCAGGCCCCGGCACTCAGCACGCGGCAGGCTTCTATATATAGATTCTCACTGTCGCTTGTCTTCTAAACGCAGGCAATTTGAGCCTTTTCTTCATGTCATGACGTCCAAATAAACCTTAAATTAGAAGTGTTGCCTCTATCAAGTTACATTTTTTAATGGACCTTTACCTTTTGCCTCGGCTCGTCTTTTGTCATTATGAAAGGCATATCATCGAACCTTTGTTTCTTTCAATTGTTCAGGTGGTGGGACAAAAACTTATTTTTTCTTCCAACGATTTATCTAGTCCAAGATTTGATTTTCAAAGGTATAGAAGGTATTGACGACTTCTATATATATAGCTTCTATATATATATTCTTGCTGTCCCTAAATGTCTTCTAAATGCACACAATTAGAGCCTTTTCTTGATGTCAAGACGTCCAAATGGACCTTAAAATAGAAGTGTTGCCTTTGTAATTACATTTTTTTTATTGGACCTTTAACTTTCGCCTCGGCTTTTCTTTTTTCATTATGAAAGACATGTCGCCGAACCTTTTTTTCCCTTCAATTGCTTAGGTGGTGGGACAAAAACTTCTTTTTCTTCCAACGATTTATCAGGTTTTTTGATTTTCAAAGTATAGAAGGCATTGACGACCACCTTAGTTTCCTTTAATTGTTCAGGTAGTGGGAAAAAAACTTCTTCTTTTGCCTTGGCTTGTCTTTTGTCATTATGAGAGACGTATTGTCGAACCTGTTGTTTCTTTTAAATGTTCAGGTGGTGAGACAAAAACTTCTTTTCCTTCCAACGATTTATCCAGTCGATATTCTTTATTTTCAAAAGTATAGTAGATATGGATGACCTTATCCATGTCAAATCCAAAACCGAATCATCATCGCTATCATTTTCGATTTGTTTGGTTTCGTCATTATGAATTATTTATCGCCAAACCTTTGTTTTTTTTTAACAAAGGTATGGGGTACGCTGCAGGCTTCTATATATAGATTCTCACTATCGCTAATCTTCTAAACGCAGACAATTTGAGCCTTTTCTTGATGCCATGACGTCCAAATGTACCTTAAATTAGAAGTGGTGCCTTTGTAAAATTACATTCGTTTTTTATTGGACCTTTAACTTTGCCTCGGCTTGACTTTTGTCCTTATGAAAGACATATCGCCGAACCATTATTTCTTTTGACTGTTCAGGTAATGGGACAAAACTTCTTTTTTTTCCAACGATTTATTTAGTCCCAGGTTTTTGATTTTACAATGTATGGAAGGTATTGACGACCACCTTTGTTTCCTTTAATTGTTCAGGTAGTGGGAAAAAACTTCTTCTTTTGCCTTGGCTTGTCTTTTGTCATTATGAGAGACGTATTGTCAAACCTGTTCTTTCTTTTAAATGTTCAGGTGGTGGGACAAAAACTTCTTTTTCTTCCAACGATTCATCCAGTCGATATTCTTTATTTTCAAAAGTATAGTAGATATGGATGACCTTATCCATGTCAAATCAAAAACCCGATCATCATCGCTATCATTTTCGATTTGTTTGGTTCCTGACACCTCGGCTTATCTTTCGTCATTATGAATTATTTATCGCCAAACCTTTGTTTTTATTTAACAAGGTATGGGGTACGCTGCAGGCTTCTATATATAGATTCTCACTGTCGCTAATCTTCTAAACGCAGACAATTTGAGCCTTGTCTTGATGCCATGACGTCCAAATGTACCTTAAATTAGAAGTGGTGCCTTTGTAAAATTACATTCGTTTTTTATTGGACCTTTAACTTTTGCCTCGGCTTGACTTTTGTCATTATGAAAGACATATCGCCGGAAAATTATTTCTTTTGACTGTTCAGGTAATGGGACAAAACTTCTTTTTTTTCCAATGATTTATTTAGTCCAGGTTTTTGATTTTACAATGTATGGAAGGCATTGACGACCACCTTTGTTTCTTTTAATTATTCAGGTGGTGGGAAAAAAACTTCTTCTTTTGCATTTGCTTGTCTTTTATCATTATGAAAGACAAATCACCAAACCTTTGTTTCTTTTAATTAATTTAAAAAAACTTTCCGAAAAATAAGTTTTTCAAAGAAAAGTAAAGGCCATTTTAAACTTAAGCTCAGGAGATACAAATACCTGTTAAAATTCAAACTCAAAACGACCAGAATAAAACTAACTACAAACAAGAGTTTTTTTTTAAATTAATTTAAAAAAAAAACTTTTTAAAAATAAGTTTTTCAAAGAAAAGTAAAGGCCATTTTAAACTTAAGCTCAGGAGATACAAATACCTGTTAAAATTCAAACTCAAAACGACCAGACTAAAAATAACTACAAACAAGAGTTTGGTATCACCTCACTGCAGAAGCCTAAAACCTAGTGCGTTATTGGCGCTTTACTGAAAACGAATTATATTACAAATGTTTTCTTTTGTACTTAATATTGAAAATAAATATTAAAATTACAGTAAAATTTTGAACTGATGAGCTTTTAGCAATTAATATCATTATGCATCAAATATTCAGTTTAATTTATTAGTTCTTTTCAAGATTGGTCGAGACAAATATAGTTTCACTACAAACAAAATTTGGATACTGCCCCCTTCTTTAACTGTAAGAACCTAAAGCCTTCTGTGTCATCGGTGCTTCACTGAAAACGAAATATTCGTATATTACAAATTTATTATTTTCCAGTTCTTACAGCATTGAAAATGAAAATAAAATTACAGTGAAAAAAAAAGCTTGAACTGATGGATCTTTCAACAATTAATATCATTATATATCTAATATTCAATTTGATTTTGTTTATACTTTACAAGACTGTTCAAGACTCATATAGTTTTGCCATCTTTTTTAACTCTGCCATTTTTTCTAACTAATTGTGTTAGTTTGTTATGAAAACATTCTATGGCTTCTAGGCATTTCTATTTGAGCGGAAAACTGCACCTCAAACTTTGTAAAACATGCATTTTCTTGCATAAAACACCAAAATATAATAAAATGTCAAGTTTCGGAGTGTTCCACCACTCGCAAGCAAGTGCCATTGGTATTTTTGAATCCGCATGGTCAATTTAGGGGGTGGAGGGTAGGCTAATTCTCGTAGCAAACCCATTCCGTCTTGGTATGATTCACATTTTCAACACCTGGCGTCCGGACTATCGTATAATCTACCAAGCATACAACTACCCCAAATAGTATCAATAAATAAATGAAACCCAAAACGAACAAAAATTAAAATAAATTTTAGAGTCAAACTCAAAACGAGCATAAATTAATATGAGTAGGGTTCAAAACCCCTATGCTTTCTAAAAGCCAGAATATAATTTGTACTTTACTGAAAAAAATTCAAATGAGTTTACTGAAAAAAATGTGCATTGTCAATTTAATATGCTTATGCTGATATTTATTCCCTAAGATCTTAATTAATTTTTGATTTACAAAAGTAAAAACATTTCAAAGAATTGTTTTCAGTAAAGCGCCAATGACGCAGTAGGTTTTAGGCTTCTGCAGTGAGGCGATACCCAAACTCTTGTTTGTAGTTATTTTTATTCGATTAAAACTTGATTTGCATATTCTTTTTAAGTATCACTCGTTTTAAGGTTGATTTACTCATTTAAATTAATATATATTGTATGTTTGTTCACATTGATTGTTTATTTAATTTCTGTTTGTTTTAAGTTTCATTTATACTTTAATAGCAAAATATTTGTTTTTCGTTTTAAACTTGAATTTTATATTCAATCTAAGCATTACTCGCTTTAAGATTTAATTATTCATTTATATTATTACTTGTTGTATGTTTTTTTCTATGATTGTTTATTTAATTTCTGTTCGTTTTGGGTTTCATTTATTCTTTAATAGTAATTTCTAGTCGTTTTTGAGTTTGAATTTTAAACAGGTATTTGTATCTCCTGAGCTTAAGTTTAAAATGGCCTTTACTTTTCTTTGGAAAACTTGTTTTTTCCGAAGTTTTTTTAAATTAATTTTTGTTCGTTTTTTATTGCAAAAAGTTTCAAGTTTTTATGGCATGGGGGGAGGGGTACTTACTGTCCGATCATTCTTGACTTTAAAATACAGATCTAGAACTTTCAATTTACATCGAATGAGGCTTTTTTCAAAGTCTATATGATTACCTCTTTGATAAAAACCTTATATATGAACAATAGACAGCTTGCATAACTTGTGGACAGCGATTGACAACAATGAATGGGTTGAGAAAATAGCTCCAATAAGGGGTTTAGACCATTTCACTTGCTGACACAAAGGGATCACATAGGATTTATATATAGGATTTTGTGTGCCAAAGCAATTTTGCATCTATCACAGAGTATGTATTTTAACCTTATAATCGGATAATTATAAAGATTTCCTGTGTGTTCTTCCCATACAAAACCCCTTCCCATAAGTTATAAACCCCCCTTAATAAGTTATGCCCCAGGGCATAACTTAAAACGCCTACCCCCGGGCCCTGATGGGCTATGTTGACACCGGAGTTTTTTTTATCAGAACTTTGAACTCTTTTAACAAAATGTCTATCTCAAAATTTTTATCTGATGCATTTAGGGCTTGGAGGAGGGGGAGGGGCTAGTTACCCTCCAATCTCTTTTGACTCTTAAAAAGTGAACAAGAACTTTCAATTTTCAGTCAAATAAGCCCTCTCTAAAGTTTATACGAGCATCCCTTCCATAAGAAATAATGGGAAGGATTCGGAGAATCTTTAAATTACAACCCTTGCCCTGAGGGCTGTGGGGGAGTTGTCATCCTCAAAGACCTAATTTCCAAAACTTAAAACTACGTTTAATTAAATGGCTGTCTCAAAATTTTGATTGGATGTGTTTGAAGAAAAGGTGGGCGTGAGAGGGGGGTTAGTTGCCCTCAAATCACTTTCGACTATTAAAAAAGGCACTAGCCCTTTGAATTTCCAATCAAATGAGCCTTTTTTGAAGTTTCTACGACACCGCCTTCTATGAAAAACCTTATATGCCCCCAGGGTATAACTTAAAACCCTTACCTTGAGGGTTGTGGGGGAGTGTCCCCTCCTCTTGATCCGCCACTGCCTCACACTCTCTGTTTCTTTCCTTGTTAGGGAAGAGAGCAGATGCCTAATAGGTCTGTGTTAATACCAATACATTTTAATTTTTAATTGGACCTTCAGGTATAAACAGAATTAGTTCAAAGGAAGGGGTGGGGAAAAAAGGGCGTGTGGGGGGGTTATTTGTCCTTCGATCAATTTTGACTCTTAAGAGCTGGACTAGAACTTCCAATTTCCAATCAAATGAGCCATCTCTGAAGTTTAAAGCAGCTCTGGGGGGAAAGTAACAAAAAATATTGAAGCTATATAAGATTTATTCATTTATTTATGTTTGCACCGGTTATCTTTACATTTGTAAGATAGTTAATTTTGATTTCTGTTCGCTCGTTTGGCCCAAATAACATCACTTTCGACTATTAAAAAGGGCGCTAGCCCTTTGAATTTCTAATCGAATGAGCCTTTTTTGAAGTTTCTACGACAACGCCTTCTATAAAAACCTTATATGCCCCCAGGTCTTAACTTAAAACCCTTTCCCTGAGGGTTGTGGGGGATTGTCCTCCTCAAAAATATATTTTCTATATGGAAATCAACTATGCCGAACGAAATGGCTATCTCAAAATTTTGATTGGATGTGTTTGGGGGAATGGTTAGCGTAGGGGGGGGGGCTAGTTGCCCTCCAATCACTTTCGACTATTAAAAAGGGCACTATCCCTTTGAATTTCCAATCGAATGAGCCTTTTTTGAAGTTTCTACGACAACGCCTTCTATAAAAACCTTATAAGCCCCCAGGGCATAACTTAAAACCCTTGCCCTGAGGGTTTTGGGGGATTGTCCTCCTCAAAAACATATTTTCTATCTGGAAATCAACTACGCTGAACAAAATGGCTATCTCAAAATTATGATTTGATGTGTTTTGGGGAATGATGGGCGTGGGGGGGGGGTGGGCTAGTTGCTCTCCAATCACTTTCGACTATTAAAAAGGGCACTTTCCCTTTGAATTTCCAATCGAATGAGCTTTTTTTGAAGTTTCTATGACAACGCCTTCTATAAAAACCTTATATGCCCCCAGGGCATAACTTAAAACCCTTGCCCTGAGGGTTGTGGGGGATTGTCCTCCTCAAAAACATGTTTTCTATCTGAAAATCAACTACGCTGAACAAAATGGCTATCTCAAAATTTTGATTGGATGTGTTTGGGGGAATGATGGGCGTGGGGGGGGGGGCTAGTTCCCCTCCAATCACTTTTGACTATTAAAAAGGGCACTATCCCTTTGAATTTCCAATCGAATGAGCCTTTTTGAAGTTTCTACGACAATGCCTTCTATAAAAACCTTATATGCCCCCAGGGCATATCTTAAAACCCTTGCCCTGAAGGTTCTGGGGGAGTTTCCTCGTCAAAAACGTATTTTCTATCTGGAAATCAACTACGCTGAACAAAATGGCTATCTCAAAATTTTGATTGGATGTGTTTGGGGAAATGATGGGCGTGGGGGGGGGGCTAGTTGAACTCCAATCCCTTTCGACTGTTAAAAAGGGCACTAGTCCTTTAATTTCCAATCGAATGAGCCTGTTTTGAAGTTTCTATGACAACGCCTTCTATAAAAACCTTATATGCCTCCAGAACAAAACTTAAAACCCTTGCCCTGAGGGTTGTGGGGGAGTTTCCTCCTCAAAAATATATTTTCTATCTGAAATCAACTACGCTGAACAAAATGGCTATCTCAAAATTTTGATTGGATGTGTTTGGGGGAATAATGGGCTTGGGGGGGGGGACTAGTTGCCCTCCAATCATTTTCGACTATTAAAAAGTCACTAGCTTTTTGAATTTCCAATCGAATGAGTTTTTTTTGAAGTTTCTACGACAACGCCTTCTATAAAAACCTTATATGCCCCCAGGTCTTAACTTAAAACCCTTTCCCTGAGGGTTGTGGGGGATTGTCCTCCTCAAAATATATTTTCTATATGGAAATCAACTATGCCGAACGAAATGGCTATCTCAAAATTTTGATTGGATGTGTTTTGGGGAATGGTTAGCGTGGGGGGGGGCTAGTTGCCCTCCAATCACTTTCGACTATTAAAAAGGGCACTATCCCTTTGAATTTCCAATCGAATGAGCCTTTTTTGAAGTTTCTACGACAACACCTTCTATAAAAACCTTATAAGCCCCCAGGGTATAACTTAAAACCCTTGCCCTGAGGGTTTTGGGGATTGTCCTCCTCAAAAACATATTTTCTATCTGGAAATCAACTACGCTGAACAAAATGGCCATCTCAAAATTTTGATTGATGTGTTTGGGGGAATGATGGGTGTGGGGGGGGCTAGTTGCCCTCCAATCACTTTCGACTATTAAAAAGGGCACTATCCCTTTGAATTTCCAATCGAATGAGCCTTTTTTGAAGTTTCTACGACAACACCTTCTATAAAAACCTTATAAGCCCCCAGGGTATAACTTAAAACCCTTGCCCTGAGGGTTGTGGGGGAGTTTCCTCCTCAAAAATATATTTTCTATCTGAAAATCAACTACGCTGAACAAAATGGCTATCTCAAAATTTTGATTGGATGTGTTTGGGGAAATGATGGGCGTGGGGGGGGGAGGCTAGTTGCACTCCAATCACTTTCGACTGTTAAAAAGGGCACTAGTCCTTTAATTTCCAATCGAATGAGCCTGTTTTGAAGTTTCTATGACAACGCCTTCTATAAAAACCTTATATGCCCCCAGAACAAAACTTAAAACCCTTGCCCTGAGGGTTGTGGGGGAGTTTCCTCCTCAAAAATATATTTTCTATCTGAAAATCAACTACGACTGAACAAAATGGCTATCTCAAATTTTGATTGGATGTGTTTGGGGGAATAATGGGCGTGGGGGGGACTAGTTGCCCTCCAATCATTTCGACTATTAAAAAGTTCACTAGCTTTTTGAATTTCCAATCGAATGAGCCTTTTTTGAAATTTCTACGACAACGCCTTCTATAAAAACCTTATATGCCCCCAGGGTATAACTTAAAACCTTGCTCTGAGGGTTGTGGGGGAGTTTCCTCCTCAAAAATATATTTTCTATCTGGAAATCAACTACGCTGAACAAAATAGCTATCTCAAAATTTTGATTGGATGTGTTTGGGGGAATAATGGGCATAGGGGGGGGGGGTTAGTTGCCCTCCAATCACTTTCGACTAGCTAGTGCCCTTTTTGAAAAAAGGGCACTAGCCAGTGCCCTTTTTTCACTTTTTTTAACTTTTTGGATTTTCAATCGAATGAGCCTTTTTTGAAGTTTCTACGACAACGCCTTCTATAAAAACCTTATATGCCCCCAGGGTATAACTTAAAACCCTTGCCCTGAGGGTTGTGGGGGAGTGTCCTCCTCAAAAATATATTTTGTATCTGGAAATCAACTACGCTGAACAAAATGGCTACCTCAAAATTTTGATTGGATGTGTTTGGGGAAATGATGGGCGTGGGGGGGGGAGGGCACTTCCGTATGAAGTGCCCTCTGGAAAAAAAATAATAATAATAAAACATTGGATTCGTATGGCCTTTACTATAGGCAAAGCTACAGCGTTGCCTCTGATTGTTGAGGTGGTCGGACAAAACTTCTTTGTCTTCCAAAAATTTATCCAGTCCATATTTGTGATTTTCAAAGGTATGGTAGGCATTGATGACCTTGTCGATGTCAAAATCCTAAACCCAATCATCATCGCTATTATTTTCAATTTGTTTGCTTCGTTATACCTCGGCTTACCTTTCGTCATTATGAAATAAATATCACCGAACCTTTAATTTTTTTTTAATAAAGGCGTGGTAGGCATTGATGACCTTATCCATGTCAAAATCCAAACCCAATCAGCATCGCTATCATTATCAATTTGTACACGTTTTGATTCTCGCTGTCCAGGTTGATTTTCATTGACTTGTTGCTCTTCATTGTCATTTTTGACTCCCTCACTTATTCGGTGCCGTATGTCTTCTAATCGCCCGTGTCTTTGCCCTTCATTTTTATTTTTAACACTCTCTAATTGTCGTTTTCTTATATTTTCTAACCGCCCGTGTCTTTGCTCGTCATTTTCGTTTTTGATACGGTTTTGGATTTTGATTATTTCAGACAATTTAGCAATGGTCTTTGCCTTAGCTGTCTGTATTGATGTTGTCGTAGCTGATGGTCCAGGTTGTCAAATTTTGCATCTTATCACCTGACGTCATTTTTTTTTTTTTTTTTAAAGGTATGGTAGGCATAGATGATCCAAAAAGAAATATCACACTAACAATAAAAATTTTCCTTGGTAGTTGTCAGGGCTTCCTTCCACAATTTGTTATAAATTTTTCGTTCATTTTCAGGTGGTAGCAGAACTTTCAAACTACGTTATCTTTTCACACGAGAAAATGCAACGTATAACATTCCATGATTAAAAACTTGAGTACTAAGGTCGGTGCAAACAAATTCAAAAATGTTCCCCTACGATTTTTGTATAGTCATGGCAAATGCAGGTTGAATTGGAAATTGATTTCGTTGAAGAGTACATCCAAGTTGACCTTTAATAGAGTCCACTGTAACTCGGGATATGTGGACTTCTTTTTCTGATTTTTCCCCAGTAATTATATTTGCCTTAATTATGTTGTTACATAATTCAGTAACAATAAGACGGGTCCCATAACACATCCTTTCTGAAATATCGTAGTTACGCAAAAAGATAACTACCGTATTTTTCTTTAATTTAAGTCGTTTGGTGGTAAATCTGCTATGTCAATTGAATTGAGGAATTTTTGAGTAAATTTAATTCCTCCTTTTTCTTTATCTTTAACAGAATCGCAACTTTTATCCGATTTGTATTCTCCTGGAAGGCGATCGACAATTTTCGCATTTATTCTATTAACTTCTTTGTTGATTGAAGCTAAAATAACTCGATCCTTCATTAAATCGAAACTTTGTTTAGACAAACATTTTCCAAATACTTCATCAATTAAAGTGTCACTGGAAATTATATCTTCCGGTAATTCAACTTCATCAAGTTCAATTTGAGGGAGATTTTCATTTCCCAGTTCGAGGATGTACTTTGCAAATGCTTCCTGTTCAGGATCGACCCGCATAGTTTTCTCAAAGGAAACATGTTTGAAATTCTTCCAAAGATGACTTTTATTTTTATTGATAAATGGAGTGTTTCACTGCGGTTGCTTCGGGTTTGAACTGGTAAACACTGTCGGAAATCACTTCAAGCAACTGAAATTTTCCCACCAAATGGTAGGTTTGGATTTGCAATGGACCGTAACAACTGATCCATATTTTGTAAGCCATACTTGGGAAACATGGGTGCATCGTCAAGTAGAAAAACATCTACTTGAGATAATTCTAAAGCTCTGCTTGAATCAGTTCTTATACAGGAAACAGAATCTGAGGAAAGTCGAACTTTCAAGCCAAAGGCCTTGTGTATTGTTAGTCCAAATGGAAATAAAGTCGCTGTTATTCCTGTATAAGCCATACATTGTACTTATGTAATTTTTTCCACACAGAGTGTGATACATGGTCTTATAAACAAATGTTTTACCGGTACCACCTGATTCATCTATGTAAAAACATTTTTCCCAAAATAATTAGGATCATTGACAGCCAGTAAAATCTTGTCAACAATTTCAAGCTCTTTTCCTTGCAGAAGCCGATACGTACTATTTCCAGTAACAGCTAACTCACTAGAACTTGGAAATTCCTACATTTGGTCATTTTAATAGGTTTCAATGTTATCCATGCCATATCGTTCTACCCAAAAACTAAAATTTTGACCTTCTATTGCCATCGTATTTAATTTCGATGCAGTAATACGATAAGCATGCTTTACTGCAAGATCTTTAGATATATTATTACGTCTTGCATGTGAAATGAAACCCAAAGAGCTTTTGGATCTGCAGGATTACCCAAAACAAGAATCTTTGTGAAGAGTATTCGCATTGCAAAAGGCATTTTGGACAGTGCCGATTCTTCTAGAGCGTCGAATCACTGTTTATCTTCGAATTCAAGGTCATGAGCAAGGCATGCTTTTTTGTATGTCGAAAACACAACGTTATCAACTGTTTTAAGATCTTCAAAACTTGTTGCATTCTTTATATTATACAAAAGTACTCGTAAATAGAAGCACTTGGGAAAAGCTGAAAAATTTACGTTGTTAATTCGTCCAATGACACGTTTTCGACGGATTCTTTGTTCCCATATACTCGTATTGCCATTTTATTTATAGTGTTCGGGCAGTTCTCAATAACAGAGAAATTCCTTCTTTTTCATTTGTTTTAGTTCCTTGTTGTTTCAAAAATACGCTTCCAGCATTGAGCCTTGTTGTCCAATATCTGTCAAATCTTCTTGGGCTTGGCTGATATTTTGCATTGGATAAAGTCCTGGCAAATGAACATTTAAACGTGGAACAACAAGGCTTTTTTTGGATATCGTAACTAAATAGTCACCAGCATGTTTTAGTTGGTGTAATGCAACGTCCTTCTACATAGATTTCTGCTTCATTGTAAAACATGCAACGTTTATTTTCGACAATCTTATTAAAGTAAAATCATGTCCCTTTTACATGTATTTATATAGATACTTTACCAGACCTATATTTCCTACATATTCAACATTGATGTGACATTGGTACTTTTTAAGCATATGAGGATGATATAAGGTGAAATGATGACTATCACGAGTAATTCAGTAATTATTAGAATCTTTGCGATAAACAGCACGGTCATGTGAAAATTCTTCTCTATTCATTTCGTCTAATTTTGGATCATAACGACATCGATACTTCGATTTTTCAGCATCCGTAAGAGATGTGACTGACTTGTACTGCTTTGAAAAACCGAAGCGGCACTGGAGTTTCTCATTTTTATTAATCATACAACTCGCATTTGAATTTAAATTCCCGCAGGGATTATGAATCATCCACTTTAAAACTAATTCTCTTAATAATGGATCGTTGGAATTTGGAATTTCAGCTGAAATAAGATCATCACTTTCAACAGGACTATGGATTCGATCCTGAGGATTCATGGTCAATAGCAAGTGCACGTTTTTGAAATTCAATCGTATGCACATATGCTGCCACCTTTCCAAATATCTGATAATTATCCATAGCATTGATTATATAGTCAAATTTTAGTTCAGCAATTCGAGTAATGAGATCAGGACTATCTTGAGGGTACTGTTCTATAATAGAGTTCTTTTGCTTTTATAATAATTGCTGCTCCTTTAAAATGTTTATACTTTAAACTTTAAACTGCTACTGTTACAACACTATTACTGCTAGTATTGCTCCTACTGCTACTAGTACTATTTAAGGCTAAGCGTATGAAGGTTAAAAGTCAACTGGAAATTTAGGGGAAATTTGAACTAAATGAAAACACATTACGTGCATGCAGATTTTCAAAAGGGCGTATCTCAAAAAGAGATTTGGGAATTAAGTTGGAACTTGCAGAGAATACTTAAAAGGAAAGATCAATTTAGAAAAAGGCAATATGTGCATGCCACTACTAACACTACTACGATTGCTACTTCTACTGCTAACACTAATAGTACTACTGCTATTGACTACTCCACTACTACTTCAGTTGCAACTACTTTTAAGGCAAAGAATATTAAGATGAGAAGGTCATCAGAAGGGGGTCAAAAGCGCATATCATCTATTGTTTTGGAACAGTTTACCGTACCAATATGGAACTTTTAGGATGTTCAACTGAAAAGGGAAAGAGTATTTGTAAAGAGTATTTGTAAGGCTAAGAAAATTAATATGAATATTTCACGAAGTTATTTAAGTTAACAATATATTTAAGTTAACAATCAAGTTAATATTTAAGTTAACAGAAGGGCATATAAGAAATGTCATAACAATAGCTAATTGTATTAATTTTAAACTTCTAGGACTTGAAAAGAAGGATATCCAACAGATCAAAAGGTAACAAGTTAATACCACTGCTAATACTAGTACTAGTGCTGTTAATACTGCTACAAGTGTTACTAGTCCTAATACTACTACTGTGTCTGTTGTTAGAACTATAACTAAGACTATGAAGATAAAATTTTCAGGGAATATTGAGAAGGTAAGGAGAACTAAATCACAACACCCCGCCTGTATCCATGTTGTCTAAAGATAGTATCAGTTTTATCTTAAGAATAGCTTGGTACGTGAGGTTGAAACTTACAGGGCTTGTTCTGGGGGATTTTGAACTAACCGAAAGACAATATTTACATCCTATTACTACTGCTTCTGCTCATACTACTGCTATTGCTACAGCTACTATTATTACTACTGTTAATACTACTACTGCTACTAAGGCTATACTATTAATGTTACTGCTACTACTGCTACTGCTATTATTACTGGTACCTTTACTACTGCTACTAAAGCTAAGGGTAATAAGGGAGAAATTTGGGGAATATTGAAACAGTATTGTTTAATTTGGAACACACTATGTGCATACAGGTTGTCAAGAGAACGTATAAGTCATACTTCAGAAACGATTTATGCCAATAAGCTGAAACTTTCAGCGTCTGTTGAGAGGGATGTTGAAAAAATTAAATGGGCTATGTGCAAGCTGCTACTAATATTTTTACTACTGCAATAGCTATTGCTACTGCATAAACTAAGAGTATTAAGTTGACGCTTTCAAGGAATATTTAAGTGGATGTTGTAACTAAATCAAAACGAACAATGAGCACGTAGATTGTTAACAGGGTGTCATAGTAATATCTCAACAACAGCTTACATTATTGAGTTAAGACTTTCAGGTTACGTTGTGGTGGATTTGAACTAGCCAGAAGGCACTATATGTATATTATCAATACTACTACTACGATTGCCATAACGATTATTTTGGTTTATTAAAGTTAAAAAAGGAAACATTTAAAAGATGTTTTTTTTAGTAAAAGTGAATTATGTTTTGGTCTTTGGGAGGCATCCGGGGTGTCAGTCCTACTCATTTTAATGTTTGCTCGTTTTGGTTTGACTTGGTTATTAATTTAAATATCGGTTTGTTTTATTATTTATTGATGGCGATTTGCAGTAGTTGTACGCTTGAAAGATCATTTGACTTCATTTCTGCCTATTTTTGGTTTAATGGAGTTCTTTACTTTTCTTTGAAAGACTTAATTTATTGATTTTTTTTTAATTCCAATGTAAAAGTAAATAATAGATTTACAAGAAAAATAATCTGCTGCAAGTTTGTGTTATCAGCCTTAAAGAATTTACTCGTCATCTGTCAATCAAATAATTAGCTAAAGGAAGAATAAACAAAACAATCAATGATTGTTTTTTTTTTCCAAATATTGCAGTTAAAAGGAAAAACAATGCGTATTTAGTCACTCTGCATCAATCCGAACAGAAAAAACCGCATAGTTGTGCCAGGCGAAGGTACTATTTACGTATATATATATATATATACTTATAGTACTAAGAGCCCGGTGGCTTTTTTACCGGGCCCTAGCACGACTACGCGGCAGGCATGTTTATAAAAAACATTAAAATAAGTATGACGGCACTAGACCCTCAAGGTCGAAACCGGTGGTGCCGATCTCCGTTTCGTGGCCCGTCAGTTAGGAAGTGCAATGGGGCATTGGAGGCCGGCCATCCTGTGATTTTGCACTCTCGTCCTGCTTACCTTCCCCAAATTTCTCTAGGTACCCATTTAGAGCTGGTTTGACTCTGGCTGAACTTACAGAGTCACGCCATTGACCCCTGTCCCAAACGAAATGACTCGCCTCGCCAGGGATCGAACCCGTGCCCCTTTGACAAAGGATTCCTAGCCCTGTTTCCAACCACTTAGCCATGTATATATAGACTCTCATTGTCGCTTGTTTTTAGCGGCAGGCAATGGGAGCCTCTTCTTTATGTCATGGCGTTACCATTGATCGATATAAAGAATTTGAGAAAAATACGAATTATTTCTTAAATTTGTACTTCTTTAGATCGTCTTTGCGGCTAAAAATCTCAATAATTTAGAATTAAGAAAAAAGATGTAGCCAAATTTAAGGTTGGCACTGGGTACACGGCAGGCAGGCAAATATTGATTCTCATTTTTGCTTGTCTTCTAACTGGAGATAATGGTTAGTTTTGATGTAACCAACTTGACAAAAAATACTAAAAGAGCAAATGATTCTAAAAAAAGAGGTTTTAAATAAATACATGGTTGTTCATTTCAAGGGAGCATATCTATTAGTTATTATTTTGTTTTAAGTCATGAGGCGGCAAATGCCAAATAACAATAGAGCTAAGAAAGTCTTGCGTGAATTCAATTCCTTCTTCTTGTTAATGCATGAAAGAATCATCCATTTCATAGAATTTGTTTTCTTCTGAAACTTGTTGTGATTCTTGCTGTTGCTTCTCTTCTAACTGCAGATTTAATTGATAACTCGATGTATTTCATTGTGATATTTTATTTCAAATAAGCATTATGTCATATAAGCATGTAATATAAGCATGTCTTACTTGCGCTTCAATTACGTAAATCATTGCCTCAAACTTTTTTCTATGCCTTTTAGTTTAGCTGTTGAAATTCCTTCAAAATCATAGGCTCCAATACCTATGCCCTCTGAGGTATCTAAAATTATCATAATCGTCGTTTATTTTTTAGTTTCAAGTAACTAGGTGGGATATCAACAATTCCGGTTGAATTAGGAAATTATGTATTGAATTTAATTCCTTCTTCCTGCTTAACGCCCTTTTTCTTGTTAATCTAGAGAGTCCTACATTTAAATGATTTGTATTCTCCTGGGGTACGTTGGGGTTTTCAGTGCTGATTTTCTTTTAAGTACAGAATTCAATTACGATTCTACATGATCATCACTGCCTCTTATTTTTTCCAACCGTAGATTTCGTTGTTAACTCTCGTTCATCATCACCTAAGATATTTTCCATGCCTTTTGCTTTAGCAGTTTAAATGCTTGCATCATCTTACATAATTTCTTTAAACGTCATAAATACCAAAATCCGTCTTTTCAAGTTTTTAACTACAAGATTGCAGTTCAAAATTGTTGTTTACAATTCAATGTCATCCTCGCTGTCGTTTTCCCATGTCTTTTGCTTTAGCTGTTGGGATTCTTACTTTCACTGGTTTTCAATCACATATATTTGTGTTCAGTTAACGCCTCTTTTCCAATTATTGAAAGCTAAACTATGTCATATTTTTTGTGCTCGGTTTAGGCAAATGAACCCTAAATTAAAATTTTTGCGCCTTTGTAAAATTGTAACATCGTATTTTGGTTAATTAGTGTTTCGATTACTGTTGGTCCGATCTTTGCGTCTTTTTGAGTTAGAATTCTGCTTCAGACTTCTTCTAACATTAGCACCGCCGAGCCCAGGCATGGCTACGTGGCTAGCATCAATATATTGTTTTTCATTTTCGTTTGTACACTAAATACAGTCACTTCTTGATATCATGGCGTCTCCATAGGTAATGCAACCATCCAGGGAAAAATATATTCTTCCTTAAATTTTTAACCTTTTCAGATCATTTTTTCTGGCCAGAAATTTCCATTTGCCAGTCTAAGAAAAAATTATGTAGCCGTTTTGGTGACCGGGCCCCAACACTTGGCTTGTGGCAAGCATGTATCTATTGATTCTTGTTGTAAACACCAACATTCAAATTAATCGCCTTTGTTTTCTTCCCTTTCCTCACGAAAATGGAGGGCTCCAGTGGAAATTCATATAACGTTAAAGGGTCCAAATTATTTGTAGTCAACAGTTGCGTAGTTTATGGCCTCTTTGTAGATTGTATGGAATTTAGTGCCAAATCCAAAAATCCCAGAATGGAAAATCCCAGAATACAAAATTTCCCAAAAATGTAAAGCTGTTTCTGAAAAAATACATAAATACACAATAATTTCTCGTGTAAAGAGATAAGATAGATACCCGTGCCAGTCTCCGACCCGGAGATTTCTCACTCTAGGCTAATAAAAACATCCTATAACCCATCTCATTCCAGGCCAAGAAAAAGAAGTCAAAGTAGAAAGAACCAGCTTACTTCTTGTCATTTCAAGTTGTATAAAAGGACTAGAAAATATTTCTTTTCTTAGACAAAGGTTAAAAATCACCCATGATACAGCCCATGTTGTCCAGCCAATCCAAGTCTTAGCATAATGCTAAGCAAAAGGTTCTCAATCAAATTAAATCTTCGCTTTCAACTCCTCAGAAAATCATTTGTTTAAAAGTATATTTTGTTCAGGGTTAAGTTACCATGCTGCGTAATACTCTTAAAACTAATTAATAATTCTGTGGAAAAAAATATAACGCTTAACAGAAAAAGTAGAAAGAAAAGAGTCCCTGAGTGGAAATACCTATATATATATATATATATATATATATATATATATATATATATATATATATATATTATATATATATATATATATATATATATATATATATATATTTAAATATATATATATATATATATATATATATATATATATATATATATATATATATATATATATATATATATATATATATATATATATATATATTTAAATATATATATATATATATATATATATATATATATATATATATATATATATATATATATATATATATATATATATATATATATATATATATATATATATATATATATATATATATATATATATATATATATGTACTTATAGTACCAAGAGCCCGGTGGATTCTTCATTGGAACCTAGCACGACTACACGGCATGCATGTATATAAAAACAGTAAAGTAAGTATGACGGCACTAGACCCTCAAGGTTGAAACCGGCGGTGCCGATCTCCGTTTCGTGGCCCTTCAGTTAGGAAGTGGAGGCCGGCCATCCTGTGATTTTGCAATCCCATCCTGCTTACCTTCCCCAAATCTCTCTAGGTACCCATTTAGAGCTGGTTTGACTCTGGCTGAACTTACAGAGTCACGCCATTGACCCCTGTCCCAAACGAAATGACTCGCCTCACCAGGGATCGAACCCGTGCCCCTTCGAAAAAGGATTCCTAACCCAGCATGCCAACCACTTAGGTATGTATATGTATATACTCTCATTGTTGCTTGTTTTTAGCAGCAGGCATTGTGAGCCTCTTCCTGATGTCATGGCGTCACCATTGATCGATATAACAACTTTTAGAAAAATACGAATTATTTCTTAAATTTGTACTTCTTTAGATCGTCTTTGCGGCTAAAAATCTGAATAAGCTAGATTTATGAAAAAAGATGTAGCCGATTTTAAGGTTGGCACCAGGTACACCGTAGGCTGGCATATATTGATTCTCATTGTTGCTTGTCTTCTAACTGGAGATAATGGTTAGTTTTGATACTAAAAGAGGAAATGATTCTAAAAAAAGAGGTTTTAAATAAATACACAGTTGTCATTTAAAGAGAACATATCTATTAGTTATTATTTTGTTTTAAGTCATGAGGCGGCAAATACCCAATAACAATAGAGCTAAGAAAGTCTTGCGTGTTATTCAATTCCTTCTTCTTGTGAATTCATGAAAGAATCATCCATTTCATAGAATTTGTTTTCTTCCAAAACTTGTTGTGATTCTTTCTGTTGCCTCTCTTCTAACTGTAGATTTAATTGATAACTCGATGTATTTCATTGTGATACATTATGTCAAATAAGCATTCTATCATATAAGCTTGTCATATAAGTATGTTTTACTTGCGGTCCAATTACGTACATCATTACCTCAAACTTTTTTCTATGGCTTTTAGTTTATCTGTTGGGATTCCTTCAAAATCATAGGCTCCATTGCCTATGCCCTCTGAAGTATCTAAAATTGTCATAATCGTCGTTTATTTTTTAGTATCAAGTAACAAGGTGGGAAATCAACAATTCCAGTTGAATTAGGAAATTATATAATGAATTTAATTCTTCCTTCCTGCTTAACGCCCTTCTTCTTGTTAATCTAGAGAGTCCTACATTTAAATAATTTGTATTCTCCTGTGGTTTGTTTGGATTTTCAGTGCTGATTCTCTTTTAAGTACAGAATTCAATTACGATTCTACGTGATCAACACTGCCCCTTGTTTCTTTCAACCGGAGATTTCGTTGTTAACACTCGTTCATCATCACCTCAGATATTTTCCATGCCTTTTGCTTTAGCAGTTTAAATGTTTGCATCATTTTACATAATTTCTTTAAACGTCATAAATACCAAAATCCGTCTTTCAAGTTTTTAACCACAAGATTACAGTTCAAAATTGTTGTTTACAATTCAATGTCATCCTCGCTGTCGTTTTCCCATTTCCTTAACTTTAGCTGTTGTGTTTCTCACTTTCACTGATTTTTCATTCAGATATATTTGTGTTCAGTTAACGCCTCTTTTCCAACCATTGAAAGCTAAACTATGTCATATTTCTTATAACCAGTTGAATCAAATGGACCTTAAATTAGAAGCTGCGCCTTTGTAAAATTGCAGCATCGTATTTTGGTTAATTAGTGTTTCGATTACAGTTTGGTCCGATCTTTGCGTCTTTTTGCGTTGGAAGTGATTTTACCACATTCTGCTTCAGACTTCTTCTAACAATAGCACCACCGAGCCCAAGCATGGCTACGCGGCAGGCATCTATATATTGTTTTCATTTTCGTTTGTACACCAAATGCATTCACTTCTTGATATCATGGCGTCACCATAGGCTTATGCAACCATCCAGGGAAAAATATATTCTTCCTTAAATTTTTAACCTTTTTCAGATCCTTTTTTCTGGCCAGAAATTTCCATTTGCCAGTCTTAAGAAAAAATTATGTAGCCATTTTGGTGACCGGGCCCCGACACTTGGCTTGTGACAAGCATGTATATACTGATTCTTGTTGTAAACATAAACATTCAAATGAATCGCCTTTGTTTTCTTCTCTTTCCTCAGGAAAATGGAGGGCTCTAGAGGAAATTCATATAACTTTAAAGGGGCCAAATTATTTATAGTCAACAGTTGCGTAGTTTATGGCATCTTTGTAGATTGTATGGAATTTAGTGCCAAATCCAAAAATCCCAGAATGGAAAATCCCAGAATACAAAATCTCTGAAAAAATACATAAATACACAATCATTGCTCGTTTAAAGAGATAAGATAGATAGCCGTGCCAGCCTCCGGCCCGGAGATTTCTCACTCTAGGCTAATAAAAAAATCCTATAGCCTATCTCATTATAAGCCAAGAAAAAGAAGTCAAAGTAGAAAGAACCAGCTTACTTCTTGTCATTTCAAGTTTTATAAAAGGACTAGAAAATATTTCTTTTCTTAGACAAAGGTTAAAAATCACCCACGATGCAGCCCATGTTGTCCAGCCAATCCAAGTCTTAGCATAATGCAAAGCAAAAGGTTTCTCAATCAAACTAAATCTCCGTTTTCAACTCCCCAGTAAATCATCTGTTTAAAAGTATATTTTGTTCAGGGTTAAGTTACCATGCTGCGTCATACTCTTAAAACTAATTAATAGTTCTGTGGAAAGAATATAACGCTTAACTGAGTGGAAATACCTTAATTTAAAAAAAGAAATAGAAGAAGAGGACAGTTATCTGGTAATCAAAGCCAAGGACTCTAACAGACGTGGTTCAAAATCACCTTCAGGGGTTTGTGAAGAATGTACCGCTAAATTGATTCTGTAATAAATTTTTCCAGCTACATTGAAGCTGAAAACATTACGGCTATTGATGGTTCATTTTAGCTTAAGTTAAACGAAGCTAAAGTAAAACATGAGTTCAAGTCTCGGGATTTGTTTTGGGGAGCTTTTTAAAGAGCAAATGGTGTCCTATAAAAGGCCAAACCAATTCAATTTGTTCTTTTTTTTCATTTTAATTTGTTCTGATCCTTGATATCATATTTTTTTAACCACAGAATTTTGTTTTTCATTTTTGTTTTTGCTCGTTATAATGTATGCTGCCGCATATCTTCTAATCACATATTTCTTTATTCTTCAGCTTAATTTTTGACTTGTTGTAATTTTCTTTTTCGCAAGTATTCTAAAAATGTTTCTTTATTCCTCATTTTCGTTTATCATTAATTTAGATATTTTTGCAATGCTCTTTGCCTGAGCTGACCGAATTCGTTTTGTCATATTTGATGGTCTATGTTGTTCGGTTTTATCCGTAAATTCAAATTTTTCAAGTTGTCCCCTTGATCTTTTCTCATTTGATGGCCCACTTCGTTCGTTTTGGTAATATGAAACAGCTTAAAACACCCTCTTTGCTCTTCACTTAAATTATAATTTGTTCTGGTCCTCTTTGTCACATGTGTTGTAACTTTATATTTCTTTGTGCTTAATTTTTGTTTATAATTGACTTACTTGACCATTGACTCAATTGATTTAAGTCCCATCCATCCTCAAAGGTTATTTTGGGGCTTCTACATTAACTAAGTTACTGATGCGGCGTCTGTATGAGCATCGATCTTCAGTCAGGCGTAGAAGTTGCAGTAGGTTGAGCGTAGTGAAGTTGTCTTTCCATCTCTTCGGGGGTAACCTTTGGGGCGAGAACCATGCACGCAACCATGGAAGACTTTTCTGAAGTCGGGAATTTTCCATACGCTGGATGTGGCCTGGCAAAATAAGTTGTTGCAGTTTTTTAAAAGATCTCATCCAATTGTTTATTAGAATCCATATCAAAACATTGCGTCATTTATTAGACATAATGTCACTTCAAACTTACTTCTATTATTGAACAACATACTTGGCAAACGAAACTCAGATATTATGTTTCCAAGAATTTTCCTTATCAATCAGAAGTACAATAACGCTTGATTTGTATGGCTGCGCTTGGAATGATAGGATATGTGCCCCGTTAAGGTAATGGCATTGTTTCAGAACGAAAAATTGTTTCCGAAAAATATTTAATCTCAGAGATAGGATACCTGGGATTGGATATGTGTGCACTCAAAATAATAGTAGTTGTTTGTCGTCGGAATGATAGGATATGTGTGTCGTAAAACGTATTAAGGGGATATGAGGGGTTAGAGACTCCAATAGTAAACCAGGATATGTGTGTCATGAAACGTATTATGGGGTTATGGAGGATTTAAAAAAGTGCCGGTACCTAGGATCGATGGGGGTGGGCTATTGTCGGACTGCATACACCCATACTACTGGTACACATATTTGACCTTCACTTTCTGAAAAGAAGATTGGCATTCTAATTAGTCTTTTACAGAATTTTAAGGGGAGTGTTAAACTAAATCAAAAAACATTATATGTATGCGGGTTATCAAAAGGGTGTAACTTAGGAATGACTGAGTATATTAATTTGGAACTTTCAGTAAATAATAGGGTAGACGATCAATTAATTGAAAAGGCAATATTTGCACGCTAATACTACTACTAGAACTACCACCATTACTACTGTAACCAATACTACTACCAGCACTACCACACTACTAGATTTACAATATTGACGGGAAATTTTATCTATATCAAAAGACTCTATATGCATACGCATTGTTAAAAAAGCATATCTCGAGAATAGATACGGGTATGAATTTGGAAAATTTTGAGAATACTTAAAGGGGAAGATCATTGGACCAAAAGACAATATTTGCACCCTGCTGCTAATATTACTGCCACTGCTACATTTACTACTAGTTGTACTACTACTACTAACTCAACTACTACTTCTATTTCGACTACTTGTGAGGCCAAGAATATCAAGATGAAAATTTCAAGAAGTATATTAATATACAGGTTGTCAAAAGGACATATCAGCAATGTGATCCAAAGAAATGTCATTCGAGTTTTTCAAAGAAAATTAGAGCTCCATTAAACCAAAAATGAGCAGAAATAAAGTCAAATAATCTTCCAAGCGCAAAACTACCACAAATCATCATTAATAAATAAATGAAACATAAAACCAACAGATATAACAAAAAATAACCGAGTCAAACTCAAAACAAGCCAAACTTAACATGAGTAGGGCTGACAACCCCAATGCCTTTTCTAGACCAGAACATGATGTGGCCTTACAAATATACTGATATTTAAGCCGTAATAATTTTCCATTTATTAAAATAGAAAAAATGAAAACGTTTAAAATACATTTTGTTTTTAATGTTTGCGTTTATCTACGTTTTTAGCTCATTAGCATTGCCTTTAAGAGACCCAATCATGCTCTCTCTTTAGAAACTTATGTGAAAAATGCTTTATTTGAATTTTTAAAGGCTTCTAAATTTCTGAGAAAAAAAAATGTTTTTTCAACTGAAAGTAAGGAATAACACTAAAACTTTAAGTGAATAGAAAGTATTCTGTATATGAGGGGGAGCTGCCCATTCTTCAACCTTCGCTCTTTATGCTAAACTCTTAAAGTTCTTTAGAAATACTTCTCATTCAAAATCAACGGCCTTTATGTTTGAGTAGAATTTTCTAAAGAATTAGGAAAATAGGCCAATCCTTAGCGTAAAGAGCGAGGGTTGAGGAAGGGGCAGGCCCTTCATTACTTAATAATTTAATTTTGATTTTAATTTTGGTCATTTTTAATTTTGCTCCTGTTCCTTATTTTCAGTTGAAATATTTTTTGTTCCTAGACTCTCCTCCGACCGTGTAATATGTCTACGGCAAAATTTTTCCACGATTTTCCAAAAATTTTCTACGCAAAATTTTTCAGTAAACAATACTGAAAAAATCACGTAATTTACTTCCTCATCCCCAGGGACGATGGAGGGTCGAGTCGATACAAAATTCCATACTTCTTTTTAGATAGGATCTTGAGGCCTCAACAATAGGGTTGTTGAATCTGATGATGAGATTTTCGTTAGGATTATTTTAGTTTTTGAGGGTTTCCTTCCATTTTAAAAAACCTCCAAAAATTGTAGAGGCTCGAGGTATTTGATTCGTAACATTAAACTTAATGAATTTTGTATATTTGGAATCGGCATAAAAAGCCAATTGGTTTGAGGTATCAATTGTGATCAAAATTTCGTGTTTTTAGAGTGTCAGTTACACTCCTTACTTACATTTTGTTACTATAAACTGTTTGATTAGAATAGATTTGGCATGAACAATTCGTAAACTAAATTGAATGTAATGGATCGAATCAAGTGAGCTGAAATTTCAGCATAAGCTTATAAACAAGGACACAAATTTGAGTAAAAATGTAAAACTACTAGCAAATAATGCAACCGCCTCATCAGCGAATCGTCATTCAGCTTTTGAGTAAACCTCTTGTGACGTTAATAATGATGAAGAAGTAATACAAATAAAATAAAGGTCAATTCTGATTGGTCGAATTGGACAATATAAAGACCCATGTCAACCCTTACAAAGAAAAGCTTCTTGTGCTTCATGTTCAGGGACAGATTTTTTCTTCAAATTATGCAGTTATCGATGGAAACCATTTATCTACCAATTTGCCAAGTTTCTACATGGATTTAATTGAAAATTTTACTTTGGATAGATTTTCCTTGAAATTCTCTCTTTGGTTCTGTTTTGTGGATAATACTATGTTCCTTAGACACTATGTATTCTCTGAACTTTTTTTGTGTGTGGGTGTGTGTCTGTGCTTTTAAACAATTTTTTTTTATTTACGCTGAATTTGGAAGATTCAAAGGTGTTTCTTTTCTTTTATGTTTTGCTTTAAAAAAAAATACTACTCTTGAATTTTCTGTATCCTCTTCTGTGAAAGAAGGCGTGAATATTTCTTTAGCTGATAGAGTTTTAGAAATTTGTTCTCTTAATTATGTAGTATCTGTACTGAATCACTCTAAAGATATTTTATTCTGTGATGACTAACCCATTAAACTTTTTGAGTAATATATAAATAGATGATTAGAAAAACGTAAAACAAGAAATAATGAACCTCTCCCTTTTATTAGTCATTTTTGCAAGCAAAGCACTTAAGCGAGAGAAAAAGTACGAAAAATTTCGGTTCCAGGAACGAGTCTTTCTCAACGGAAGAAAAAAAAAAGTAAAAAAACAGTTGTATTACAAAATAACACAAAACGATAACTAAACACACACAAAAAAAACAACAAATGAATAAGTAAATATAACTCACATTATAAATAACTTCCAACACTGATGTTAATACATATGAACAAAACCAAAGTGAGTGCATCAGTGCTGGAAGTTTGTTTATAATTACGAGTTATATTTACATATTTATTCATTTAATTTTGTGGTTTGCAAAAAAAAAAACACGAAAAAACAGTAAACAGTTATCATTTTTTGTGTTATTTTAAAAACAACTGTTTTTTCTTACTTAAAGTCTTTTTGTTTTTTCGTTGATTTTTTTTTTCCTTTTTAGAAAGGGTTACGGACGTGGAGCCGAAATATATTGAATTTTTTTGTATTAAAGTGTTGTTTTGTCTTATTTTTTGCTCACTGCTTTATTGACATTAAAACTCGTTTTTCTCGCTTAATTTTTCGGTGATAAGCTTAGAAAATTTTTACAGAAACGCAATCTTTCCGTCTCCTTCAAAAATGAACTAAAGGCTGAACCTTGAAAGTTTTTTTTTTATTTTTTGAAAGATAAAACTGACTTTATAGTTGGAAGTGTTTATTTGCAGTCTTCAGTATTTCCTCTGTCTCGTTACAGCTCACTTCAAAAGGTTAGTTTCCTCGTTTTTCTTTGTTTAGTACTGAGGGTAACTGGGCAGAGTTCCTCGCTGGCATGTCTGCTTCTTCTTTTCGCCTTTTTTATGCGGCTTAAAGTCGCCCTTGTTTCTTGTTTTCTTAATTTGTTTTTTCACATAATGGGACGTATAGCGGGAGTGGTCTTAGAACATATTTATAGCTTTAAACTGAAAATACATATTTTCAGTTTAAAGTACATATTTTGAAACTGAAAATACATATTTTCAGTTTCAAAAAATGTTTTTTTTTAGTAGAATTTATGTTATTTAATGAAATGAAACGTAGGTTGAAATGCTATGATTGAGAACATTTTACCCATATCCAAAGAAAATAGTTCTTGACTAATTTTATAAGGTATAATTACTTCAAATATCAATTGACAAAAATATCTTTATTCAATTTCATGGATCGTTTCATGTTTGAAAAGAAAGTTCTATTAATATTAAATTTTGTTTGACAATTTTTTTAGATTTTTGATTAGGTAATCTGGTCAGTTATATGCTTAAGGTCAATGAAACTAAAGTAAATTTCTGTAAGTTTAGAAACTGGACCCCCCCCCCCTTGAAAGGTATTGACAAGGATTGATCATATTTAAAGATAACGATTGGATTTTATTACAACTATCCTTATAATTCTTAGGCTTCCCAAAACATACACACACAGGATATAATTTATTGAACATATGTTTTATAATGAATCATACAAAAAAAAAATATAAAGTAACAAATAGAAAATTCTAGGTTTTATTTCATGAATTCAAGTCGAATTTTGATAATAAGAAACGGTCTTTTCACTAAATACAATTTCTGCCCAAGTAGCGAAGGTTTTTTTTTTCTAGGCTTATGTTGAAACTTTCTTACGTTGTTACAATGGAGTTCGGTTTGGTCTTTAATAGCCCCGCGCTCAGCATAGCTTGCGATAAAAAATTACAACTATTCAATGGATAGTCACAATTATTGTACTCTATTAAATCGCCGTTTGAACAGCAAAGCTAATTTTACGCATGTGATTTGAAAATCATTAGCAGTGCAATAGCGCTGCCTATGATTTGACAAATAAGATCTTTGAATGAAAATCTTTGAGAAGACCTTTTGGCAAATAGGAGAATGACACAGTTTTCGTCTATGACAATTAGCGCGAGGTCCTTGGTTTTAAAATAATACTATCTTGAGTAAAGAGTTAATTAGCTACTTAACTAAGGAATCAAGTGGGCCTTATGTGTTATTCATTTCCTTCTTTTTTTCTTTTCATCAAAGCCATTTCTTATAGAAGGAGTTGTCATAGAAACTTTAGAGGGAGCTCATTCGATTGTAAATTAAAAGTTCTGATGCTGTTGTAATACCACTTCTAACAGGTGGAGGTATCTTTAGGGTGATTCGTATACAGATCCCTATATAGAAGAAGAACGACAAAACTCAGCAATAGCTTCTCTCATTTTTACAAAATTAGACATTCTATTTCTAATCGAATGAGCTCCCTCCCAAGTTTATAAATTATAAAATGCAGCTTCAACTAAGTACACATAGTCAAATGATACCCCCAAAAAAATTAATGTTATTATTTTAGTCATATGCCACTAATAACAAAATGTAAATAACGAAGTAAAACTTATAATAAAATAAGAAAAAAGCACTAACTGTGAAACATATATACTCTCAAGACAATGGAACGGAGGAAGTTTATTTTTTCTATTATCCAAAAGCTTATTACTTAGCACGGCAGCTTCACAAAATACGTCATTCGTCCCAAATTTTGACAGAATTTTCTCTTTATTGTGCCATGATGGGAGAAAAAGAAAAAATTGCAATTCCTGAATACCACAAAGAGGAAATTTCATTCCTATTTAGCATAGGATAAAATCCGGAAAGGTATAGAACCGATTATAGGCCTTACGATTATATTTACCACTGTTTACAACAATTCTCGAATAACCAACACGAATTGTCATATTTGAGTCAGAAATCAGCCGGGTCAAAAGACACCACAGTAAGTAAGTAGTAAGTATGAAGGCCCTTAGCCCTAAAGGTGCAAACCGGCAGTGCTGATCTCTACTTCGTGGTCCTTCAGCAGTTCGGGGCCAGCCTTCCTGTGCTTTCGTAGACCCTTCCTGCTTACTTCTCCTAGATTTACCTTGGTACCCGCTTAGAGCTGGGTCAAATCTGGATGAGCTTAGAGAGTCACGCCACTGACTCCCGTCTCAAACCAAATGAGTGGCAACCCCAGGAATCAAACCCATGCCCATCGGATAGGGCTTTTGAAAGTGAAGGAGACGAAGAGCTGAAAGTAAGCTAGTCGCACACAGCAATATTTAAATAAAAACAAATCTGAGCAAAAGCTTCAAAAATGTAGCTAACAGAATTATCTAAATTATATCTTCCTTCCATTATAAGGTGAAAAAATTCCTCAGAAATGTTTTTAAAAGCAAAATAAAGCCATGTGATTCTTAAGACGATCAGTAATAAAGATCTATAATAGTTCAAACTTACAGAGACCACAAATCATAGGCAGCAGCACAATAGGAGTGCATAACTAAAGAGCTATGTGGACAGAATGTATTTTTTCTTTCAATTCCCAAAATATATTCAATAAAAACTTGGCATACCCATTTTATTCAATATAGTTGAAGGTTCCAGTAACTATGTATTTGGGGATGTCAACCCCCCCCCCCTTCAGTCTGGGGGTCAGGCACTATAGGTATGCAATTTGCGTATTGTTTACGTATGTTTGTTATTGGGAAAGGGGACATGTTTCACCATTAGTCTCTGAAAAGGCACTAGGCATTCGAACAGCCCAAAGGATTTTGATAATGGAATAGAACTAAATCAGAACTCGCTATTTGCATCCGGGTTGTAGAAAGAGTGTAACTCATGAATGGCTAAGTGTGTTGAGTTAGGACTTTCAGAAATCGATGAGAGGGATAATTAATTGACAAAAAAAACATTTTGACGCTGCAACTATTACTCTTACTATAACTTCTGCTTCTGTAGCGACTGGGCAAAGTTCAACAATGGCAAAACATATCGGTTATAGTCAGAACCCATTTTTGCAACAGGTTAAAAACCAGAATTGAAACCTGATTTCACTGATTACGTTGAGCTTGTTGTCTGCTAGAACCGCCCATACCTACAGTGGCGGAGTAGGCTAAAATTTCTGTACCAGTATCTGAATGTAATATTTTTTTAGTGCAAGGAGGAACATTTAATTGCCACAAGGTAATGAACGCATACGCATTTAATATGCATTTAGCGTTTAATATACTAAAAGGAGGCTAAAGGTTTGATTCTATTTAAATAAACAAAAATTGAAAGATTAAAATTGTTTTTTATGATAAATAAAATTGAATATGCAAAATTGGAATAGTGTAGGCTAATATGTATTTTCATTTCAATGCTTTAATAACTGGAAAAAAGAATATTTGTAATATAATTCGCTTTCAGTGAAGCGCCAATGACGCAGAAGGCTTTAAATTTTTAAAATTAGGAAAGGAGGCAGTAGCTAAATTCTTGTTTGTAGCGGAACTAAACTTGGCGTGAACGGTCTTGGGAAGAAATAAGGTCAAACTAAATATTTGATACATAACGATGTCAACTGCTGAAAAGCCAATCAGTACAGAATTTGATTTCACTGTAATTTCACTTTTTATATTCACTGCTGTAATAAGTTCGTAAGAAAATGTTTGTAATAAAGCACCATTTTCAGTAAAGTGCCAATGACATAGTAGGTTTTAGACTTTTACAGCTAGGGGAGGAAGCATTACCATACTCTTCTTTGAATTGATTATTGTTCGTTTCAATCTTGATTCGCATATTCAATTAAAGCTTTATTCGTTTTAAGGTTTATTTATTCATTCTTGTTAGCACATGTTGTATGTTTGTTTGCTATGGTTGTTTATTTAGTTTCTGTTCGTTTTGGGCTTCATTTATGCTACAATAGTAAAATATTTTGTTCGTTTTAAGCTTGATTTGCATATTCAATTTAGCTGAACTCGTTTTAAGATTTATTTATTCATTTATATTAGTACAACAAAAGAATAAAAAACGAAAGCAATACGAAACCGGAAGATTGGAACAGCAAGAACATTGCAAGAAGAGACAGAAAACTATAAACAATATTTATTTGTAAAAGAAAACCAAAAACAATTAACCCATGCCTCATCGTCCCGAGTGGACCCCTGACGAAAGACTTTTTTTTCATTTTTGCTCTCCTGAAAAGTTACAAAAATGGCGTATGTCGCACTTTTAAATATCACAGCCGAACCAGCAAGGACAATGTATGTTTTGATTGTGTTTCCCTCTCAACATTTCCTTAAAGTTCCATAGTAATATTCTAGGCTTTCTTGAATATCCAGGATCAAACATGTCCACTTTTCTTGATATAAGACTTTGAATGTTAACAATAGGCAACCTGCATAACTTACAGCCCTTCCACATGGGAGGGTCTCAAACCCGGAGGCAAAAACAATTATTTTTCAGGGAACAATAAAATAATACTTTAAATCTTTTCGTTTTTTAAGACTTTATAGTTTGGCCTGCTATTTGTATGCTGGAGAAAATTTTCAGCAATTTTTTACAACATACACCCTTTTAAAAATCTGGACACAAATAGTAGTGTTTAATTTAGTTTCATACCTCCTCTAGTTGACCTGAAATGGAAAACTTGATACCATTCGCAAAAAAATCTGTTTAATTTCTTTGATAGCTTCGATACACTTATGCTATTTTGATTTGGTTAAATTTTAAGAGCAGAGGTAGCCCCGAAAGTTTAAACATAATACTCTCAGTCATTCATGGGGTGCTGCTGAGATGCCTTATTGGGAATTAGCATTAACACAGCGTATTTTGATTTAATCTTAAGGCAATGTTGAGTTTTTAAACGTAATGGGCAACTGGGGGGATGGGCATGGGAGGGGGAGTTGCCCTCCAATCACTTTCGTCATTAAAAAGGGCATCAGCCCTTCCTATTTTCAATTGAATGACCCCTTTTCGAAGTTAACACGACAACTCCTTCGATACGAAGGGCCCTGGTCTAAACAACAACAACAAAAAAAATAATACATTATACCCACATCGATCTTTACTATAAAAATGTCAAGCCTTCTAATCACTTTGGACTATTAAAAATTGCACTATGCCTTTCGATTTTGAATCGAATGAGCCTTTTTTGAAACGACAACGCTTTTTATAAGCACCTTATAGGCCCCAAAACGGGCTCATCAAATGAGCCCGTTTTGAAATTTCTATAACAACTTTCTATATAAACCTTATATGCCCCCAGGGAATAACTCACGACCCTTGCACTGAGGGCTCTGAGGGGGTTATCATCCTAAAAGACCTAATTTCCAGAACTTTCAACTACGTTGAACAAAATTTGGGAAAAATGGTGGGCGTGAAGAGGGGAGTTAGTCGCTCTCCAATCACTTAGAACTATTAAATAGGGCACTTTTATTATTTTTTTTACTATTAAATGATTTATTACTTTTATAACTTTAATACATCAAATAATATTATCATTTTGATTACTAAATATCAGTATATGTATATTAAACTGACAATGCACATTCATTTATATTTTTTCAGTGAAGTAAAAATTTTGTTCTGGCCTTGGGAAGGCATAGGGGTTTTGAGCCCAGCTTATGTTAATTTCTGCTCGTTTTGAGTTAGATTCGGTTATTTATTGTAGTTTCTATTCATCTTGGATTTCATTTATTTATCTATGCTGATTTGTGGTAGTTTCACGCTTGGTAGATTATTTGATTTTATTTTTGCTCATTTTTTGTTTAATTGAGTTCTTTACTTTTCTTTGAAAAACTTATTTTGTGGAAAAAGTTTTTTTTAATTAATTTCTGTTCGTTTTATATTGGCATGGTCTTTTCAGGGAAAAAGAAAATAATACTTTAAATCTTTTCGTTTTTTTACGACTTTATAGTTTGGCCTGCTATTGTATGCTGGAGAAAAATTTTCAGCAATTTTTAACAACATACATCTTTTTAAAAATCTGGACACAAATAGTAGTGTTTAATTTAGTTTCATACCTCCTCTAGTTGACCTGAAATGGAAAACTTGATACCATTCGCAAAAAAATCTGTTTACTTTCTTTGATAGCTTGGATACACTTACGCTATTTTGATCTGG
Organism: Artemia sinica; assembly: GCA_027921565.1. Taxonomy (NCBI): domain Eukaryota; kingdom Metazoa; phylum Arthropoda; class Branchiopoda; order Anostraca; family Artemiidae; genus Artemia; species Artemia sinica. The sequence goes on from JAPEVW010000022.1 coordinate 3,098,697, forward strand.
TTAAGTTTTAAGAGCAGAAAATGGGAGGGTTGGCGTGGGAGGGTGGGCGTAGGAGGGTGGGAGTGGAAGGGAGATTAGTTGCCCTCAAATCACTTTCTACTATTAAAAAGGGCAACAGCCCTTTCTATTTTCAATCGAATGAGCCCTTTTCGAAGCTCCTATGACAACTCCTTCGATACGAAGAGCCCTGGTCTAAACAACAACAACAACAACAAAAAATAATACATTATACCCACTTCGATCTTTACTATAGAAATGTCAAGCCTTCCAATCAGTTTCGACTATTAAACAGGGCACTAGGACTTTCGATTTCAAATCGAATGAGCCCTTTTGGAAACGACAACGCTTTCTATAAACACCTTATATGCCAACAGGGCATAAATTACAACCCTTGCCCTAAGGTCTTTTAGGGTGGTTGTCATCCTCTAAGACCGAATTTCCAGAATTTTCAACTACGTTAAACAACATGGTAATCTCAAATTTTTGATTGGATGTGTTTGGGTAAATGGTGGGCGTGAGAGGGGTGTTAGTTGCCTTCAATCACTTTCGACTATTAAAAAGGGCACAAGTCCCTCCAATTTCCAATTGAATGAGCGCTTTTCGAAGTTTCTACGACAACTTCTTCGATACAAAGTGCCCTGCTCTAAAGGGAAAAATTAATAAATAATACACTGTGCCAACATCGTTCTTATATGCCCCCAGGGCAAAACTTAAAACCCTTCCCCTGAGGGTTGTGGGTAGTGTCCTCCTCTATATTTAGTCCCCGTTTCTTGTCTCGTTCTCGAGTGTCCCCGTTCTTTACTTAGGCAGCGCAATCGTGCTGCCTATGATTTATGCAACAACTTTCTATATAAACCTTATATGCCCCCAGGGCATAACTTACAACCCTTGCACTGAGGGCTTGGAGGGGGTTATCATAATAAAAGACCTAATTTCCAGAACGTTCAACTACGTTGAACAAAATGGATATCTCAAAATTTGATTGGATGTGTTTTGGAAAATGGTGGGCGTGAGAGGGGCGTTATTCGTTATCTAATCACTTTCAACTATTAAAAAAAGCACTAGCCCTTTCAATTTCCAATTGAATGAGCCCTTTTGAAGTTTCTACGACAACGCTTTCAATAAACACTTTTATGCCCCGGGGCATAACTTACAACCCTTGCCCTGAGGGCTGTAGGGAGAGGGGTTGTCATCCTTAAAGACCTAATTTCCAAAACTTTCAACTACGTTGCATAAAATGGCTATCTGAAAATTTTGATTGGGTGTTTTTTGGGAAAAGGTGGGTGTGAGAGGGGGGTTAGTTGCCCTCAAATCACTTTCGACTATTAAAAAGGGTACTATCCCTTTGAATTTCAAATTGAATGAGCCCTTTTTCAAGTTTCTAAGACAAAGATTTCAATAAAAACCTTATATGTTTCCAGGGCATAACTTATAATCCTTGCCCTGAGGGTTTTGGGGTAGTGTCCTCTTCAAAAATATATTTTCTATCTGGAAATCAACTACGCTGAACAAAATGGCTATCTCAAAATTTTTATTGGATGTGTTTGGGGAATGATTGGCATGGGGGGGCTAGTTTCCCTCCAATCACTTTCGATTATTAAAAAGGGAACTAGCCCTTTGAATTTCCAATCAAATGAGCTTTCAACTACGTAGAGCAAAATGGCTATCTCAAAATTTTGATTGGATGCGTTTGGGGAAATGATTAGCCTGGGGGGGGCTAGTTGCCCTCAAATCACTGTCGACTATTAAAAAGGGTACTAGAACTCTCAATTTCCATTCGAATGAGCCCATTTTTAAGTTTCTACGACGACCCCTTCCATATGAAGTGCCCTGCTCTAAAGGAAAAAAAATAATACATAGTACAGAGCCAAAATTGTTCTTATGTGCCCTCAGGCCATAACTTAAAACCCTTGCCCCGAGGGTTGGGGGAGTGTCCTCCTCAAAAACATATTTCATATTTGGAAATCAACTACGCTGAAAAAAATGGCTATCTCAAAATTTTGATTGGATGTGTTTGGGGAATGATAGGCGTGGGGGAGGGGGAGGAGGCTAGTTGACCTCCAATCACTTTCTCTATTAAAAAAGCACTAGACACTCCAATTTCCAATCAAATGAGCCTTTTTTGAAGTTTCTACTACAACTCCTTCGATACGAAGTGCCTGGCTGAAAAAAAAAAAAAAAACATATTGTGCCCACATCGTCCTTTACTTAGGCAGCACTAGCACAAAGCCTATGATTAAAGCATTGAAATGAAAATACATACTACACTATTCAAATTGTTCAATTTTATTTTTATAAAAAAGAATATTAGTTTTTCAATTTTATTTATTTAAATAGAATCAAACCTTTGGCCTCCTTTTAGTATATTAAACGCTAAATGTATATTAAATGCGTATGGTTTTACCCAGAAATCATAAGGGAGTTTGGTGCGTTTTTAAAAGTTTCTTTTGTACCACTCCCCCCAAAAAAAACCTTTGCTGGTAAATACCCTGTTACTCGCTTTTGTTGGAAAACTTTTCACGGAGGGGATACCGGCATGATTTTAAAAACAATCAGAAATTAAAGTCTTTTTTCAAATGAAAGCGCGCAAGGGACCTTTTCCACCTGAAATCGTCCGCAAGAAAGTTTCTGGGTGGAATTTTCAGCTAGAATGGAATTGTCTTGGGGTATTTCCCTGGAGGGCAGGGGGCGGGGGGGTATTTTACCTGAAAAGAGATTTTGACGAAAATAAACTTAAAAAGGCTTTAAGCAATAGAAATATCCATTTCAGGCGAGAAGAGGGTTTTAAAAATAGTATTTGCTGGCGAATGATGGCAGAAACTTTAGAAATATATGTCACTAAAAGTGCACTATTCCTTACATTTTAATGTAAGGAATAATCTTCCCGTGGAAAGATCTTCCCACATAAACTCCCCACCTTCCATTAGTCTTCCATTAGATCTTGACCTGTCAAGACGTCTTGTTTTGAAATAAATGACGCTTGTGATTTTTAAGTGAAGACGCGAGATCAGCCTTGTGAACTTTTCTTTAGCAAGTACCAGTGCTAATCCTGGCTTAGGCGACCAGGTTTTAGTTGAAGATATAGTTTCCAATTCAAGGTCTGTCTTGTTTTTATTCCTTAGCCTAGAATGTCCCATCTTTGTAAGGAATGCTACAGAAAATGTGGAACTGGGTCTTTCCAGTGTTCTAAGTGCAATGCTTGGTTGCACCCTGCTTGTGCTGGCATAACAAAAAGTAATCGCCTTAAAAACCCTAATTGGTTATGCGTTCAATGCCGAGCGTCGATGGTTGAAAATGACGTGATTAATACCATTGATAATAAACCAGAAGTGGTTCAAACCAATCGAGGCTGTAAATTCCCCTGTTATTTCGGATGAAGAAAATTCATCTATCTCCAACGAAAATCAACTTGAAATGATCGTTCGAAGTGGTATTACAAATTCCCCTACTATACCTTGTGCTTCGAGTAATATCAACAATAGTTCTGATGGATCGATTGATTCTACAAAAATAACCACAGCCCATCATTCCCAAATTTCCCCCCAAATCTATGGTTCCAGTAAAGGTGAATTGGCAAGCATTGCAGAAACGGCTAGTGTCTTCGAGCCCCATACCTGTGAAGATTGCATAAAAAAAGACGCGGAAATCGTCAATCTCAGGAAACGGATTACTAATCTTGAATTTCTTTATGATAGTTTATCCGATCTTTATGAACGTCAGAAAAGTGATCTTTTCAAGGACAATGAGATCAAATGTTAAAAGTCGGTTTTCAGCTAGCAATTGTTGATGCTATACATGCATTAAAATCCCCTACATCGCCAGTGTTTCTCCTTCAGCTGATACTTCTAATTCAAATATGCATTATCCAAATTCTTCAAGTTGCGTAAAAACTGTAAAACCATTTGAATCTGAAAACGTCACTATATGTAATCAAGCAAGTGCTAGTGAACTTCCTTCGCCAGAATTTTTTCAAGGGATTAAAAAGGTTACGCAAACTAATCCTTCTGACCTTGTTTTAACTGAAGATAATTTATTCTTGAAATCCAGTGGTAATGACACATCTTTAAAGATTGACAATGATGTTGAACTTACAAGCGGTAATTATCACCCAATGCAATCATATATTCAAAAAAATGAGTTCAGTGATCTTAAGTGTAATCAACTGAAAGTGTGCTTTAGTTTTTTAAACAGTAGATGTATGTCTAGTAATTGTAAATATCTACACATTTGTAAGTTTCATGTTTTTAGCCGTTGTATGAATAATTTTTGCAAATACCCCCATGTTGATATCTGCAAACGCTTTTCAAGTGGAAGATGCTTGGCTGTGCAAAAAATCATATCAAATTGCCCATTAAGAGTCGTAGTAGGTTCCACAAAACTGGGCCACAAAACCAACGTTTTTTAGGGCGACGCCGAAAGTACTCACGACCCCCCCTCCCTAAGTCGTGTTCCATTCAACTTTCAGTCTTATCCCCCTGCATACCCGATACAGCGCAGTATACCTCAGGAACCCATCCCTCGAAACAATCCTCCGCCCCATGTTCTTACGCCTGCCCAGTCAGTCCAACCCCCACAATTACTTTACTCATTTCGGACCATCCCCAAACCCCCCCTTACTCATTTTCCTCCCAAAAATCCCCTTCCTTTCGACTCCGTTCTTCTCCGTGCGTCCAAGAAGTTACGACCGGTTCTGGACTCCACCCGTTATTTGCCAAAACAAACCCAACCCCTCCCCTCTCAGACACCCCCCACCTTACTTCCCTCCCTCAGCATCATCTTGCCCCCCCCCCCCCCAACCCCCATATAAAGATCACTCCCAATTTGACTTATTCCCAGATCACCAGGAAACCTTTCTCCCTTCCCTTGCACTTTATCCCCCCTGGCTACCCTGCCAGTATAACTCTGGTTTAAGAGTAGGCAGGCAGAATGATCCACAGGTAACACATCCATGCAAAATTTCTAAAACTTCAAATAGTAAGACGAATTCCACCGCAGTTCCATCCCAACTTAATAATATTCCCATAATATGTTCGCTGTCCTCCTTTTCTCTCAAGCCCGGTCCAGTCCCGCCTTTTAATAATGCCTCAAAACCACACCCTTACCCACAGCACCCTTCTCATAAACTTCAACCCCAAATAACTCCATCCCGAATTGAAAAAAAATCCCAATACCCAAATCGGTTTAAATTTCCAACTTTCCTACTTACCAATGCTGAGAGCCTGAATTTTGACAAAATTACCGAACTCGAGGGTATCTCTGAAATTCATAAAATTAATATTATTGCTGTGACAGAGGTCAGTCCCAGAACCCAGATTTCCTAAAAATTAGCAATTATACTCAGTTTATAAAACTTCGCCCTCCCGACCACCCTCTCGGGAAAAAAGGGGGTGGTATATTATTTTTTGTCCGAGATAACCTCCAACCTAAACTCATCCCCACCCCCAACTTATCAGATTATGATGAAATTCTATGGCTGAGCCTTCGACCGAAAGTACTTCCCCGCCCTTTCAATTTAATTGTAACCGCCGTCTTTTATCATTCCCCTAACCAATGTATTGACCAGAAACGCAAAATTTATCCAACAATTTCTTATAAGTGCTGACTTTGTGTTATCAAAGTATCCGAACGCTGGTATTTGCTTACTTGGTGATGCGAATGACCTGAGGATAGACTCTATCTGCACCTCTCTTAATATTAAACAACTGGTTAAAATATCTACAACAAAAGGTAACACCTCTCTGGATGTTATTTGTTCAAACATGAGTAAGTTTTATAACTCCCGCAAGCACTGCCACCACTAGGAGGCAGTTACCACTATTGTCTTCTTTTTTCTCCCTCCTCAGCCATTGAACATTCCTTTACTACCTCCATTGGGGTTTGCCGTCCCCTCAGTGACGCAGGACTTTTTTTCTTTTGGATCATGGCTGACCAGTGAAAGTTGGTCAGACCTTTATAATTCTAAATAACCTTGATGACAAAATTTTGATTTTTCACAAAAAACTAATTGATTCCTATTCATTATGTTTCCCGGAAAAAAAAATCAGAAAGTGCTCCAGTGATAAACCTTACATAAATAATCACATAAAAACATTAATTCGTACGAAAATAAGCTTATTTAAGAGGGGTAATTTAGCTGAAGCAAATAAGTTAAGAAAGGAATTAAAAAGTCAAATTAGAAAAGCTGCCGAGCCTATTATAAAAATAAAATTAAAGACATGTGCCATGATAAACCAAAGAACTGGTACTCTGAAATTAAAAAACTTACCGGCAAGAGTCAAGAACAACTAAATTTTAATTTAAATGAACCTCAAAAGACCACAGCTAATAACCTCAATAAGTTTTTGGCTTCTATTGTCCAGAGTCTCCCACCACTATCTTACGAATTTCCTGATATTCCTGTTCCTTTTTCACTCCCACATATTTCTCCACTTGATGTTGTAAAAAAAATTGAAAAACTAAAACGATCAAGCATTTGCCCTTTAGATATTCCTGTTCCTCTGATTAAAGCTTTCAGTGATTACCTCTCAAAACCCCTATCCACCCTGTTTAATGAAATTACCAAATCTGGACAGTTCCCTCATATTGGAAACAAGGCTTTATTACCCCAATTAAAAAGAAAAATGAGAAGCCTGGTTTTGATGGCATTCGTCCTATTACCCTCACCTCGATTTTTTCAAAATTGTATGAAAGTTTTCTCGCAGACTGGCTTAAGATGAAAGTCCTCCCCCTCATTGATCTTAGACAGTTTGGTAATCTTAAATCCACGTCAACCTCTCATTACCTGATCCATCTTGTTGATACCATGGGTAAATTACTTGAAAAACCAAACACTTGGCTTAATCTAATTTCTATTGATCTTCAAAAAGCCTTTGATTTGATTAACCACAATTTACTCATACATAAACTTATAAATGAATTCCACATTGAAACTTTCCTTGTTAAGCTCGTTGCCTCTTTTCTTTCTAATAGATCTCAAGCAGTTAAATATCTAAATTGTTTCTCAGATCATCTCCCCATATTTAATGGCATTCCTCAGGAGACTATTCTAGGCCCTCTCCTTTTTTCACTTATGAGTAATAGCCTTTCAACCCTTTATGACAATAGATGGAAATTTGTTGATGACTTGATAGTTTTAGAGATATGTCATAAAAACATCTTTAGCAACCCAATGGGCATACTCCAAGATATTGCCTGTGAGGCCTCTTCCCTTGACATGACTGTTAACCCTTCTAAATCCGCAATAGTCTCAGTAAGTTTCCTTAAATCCCCTCCCCTTTTTCTTGCTCCTATACCTCCTGAAACCTCTGTCACATCTCTTAAACTCCTTGGTGTTACAATTTCTTCTAATTTGAAATGGGATGCCCATATAAATAATATCCTACGACAAGCAAACTCCTCGCTTTCCCTCCTTAAACTTTTAAATAAATTCAATTGCCCCCAATCACATTTACTACAAGTATACATTTCTTTTGTGCGTCCCATATTAGAGTACGCTTGTCCTGTGTGGCACCCTGGCCTCTCTAATGAAGCAACACGAAAAATTGAAAATGTCCAAAAGAGAGCTCTAAAAATTATTTTTAAAGAGGGCAAGATACCGTATTTGTATTTGTTAAATATTTCAAACCTAGAGACCCTCGAGAGACGAAGAAATAATTTGTGCCTCCGTTTTGCAAAAAATGCCATAACAAACCCTCGGACGGCAAGTATTTTCCCCAAATGTCACTCCCCATCCAGATTACGGCCGCCTCGAGCTGTTTCTGATCCTATCCCTGTTTTGTCCCCCATTCACTGCGTTACTTCGAGATATGAAAAAACTTTTGTCCCGTTTATTACAGGAAAATTGAATAAAATGTCCCAATAGTTTCTCTTTTTTTTTTTACTTTCTTATCTTTATCTTATCTTTAGCTATAACTGACACAATTAATAGTTTCTAATTTGTACCTAACCAATTTCTTGTATTGCCAGTGTAGCAAGTGTTTCATAAATTTTTATTTTAATGTCATGTTCGAACTTATTTTTTTACTTCATATTTTTATCTTTTACCTGACCTCAGAATTTTGATCTTTTTATTTGACTTGATTTGTGTGTTATTGTCTGTTATTTGACTCAGAATGCGAATTCGGCCTTCAAAGGCTAGTGATAGTTCATTTTTGGAATAAATCTTATCTTATCTTATCTTATCTTACCTCCACCAGAAAAATTCTCCTGAAAACGTCTTTTCGCTTCCCAATAACCATACTATATGTAAACAATGGGGAAGCTCATAAATCACAGCCCTTCCTCGGGAACTGTGGGGGGTTAAGTCATCTTCAAAGACATCGTTATTAGATTTTTTTACTATGCTGAAAAAAATTGCTATCTCAAAATTTTGAAATGAAAGTGACCAAAATTTTTTGTCAATTAAAAAGGGCCCTAGGAGTTTTAACTTCCATTTGAATGAGCCCTCTTGCAATATTCTAGGACCACTGGGTCGATACGATCAACCCCGAGAAAAAAAAAACAACAATAAAACAAATAAACACGCATCCGTGATCTTTCTTGTGGCCAAAAATACAAGAGTCCACATTTTTGTACACAGGAGCTTGATATCTCTACAGTAGAGTTCTATTATAGCAGATTTTTTTTTTCACAGTACAGTAGATTTTCATTAAGATCACTTGAATTTTTGGGGGTGTTTTCCCCCTTTTTAAAAAAAATGGACAAATTTTCTCAGTCTCTTAACTTTTAATGGGTACCATTAAATTTGATGAATTTACATATATTGAATCAAAATCAAAATTTGGTTCTTTCAATGTATCTATTGTTATCAAAACTCTGTTTCTTAGAGTTTTGGTTATTATTGAGCCGCATCGCTCCTTACTTACAGTTTGTTACTTAACAATAACCAATACTATATATTATATATATTACCACTATATGTTACATATATTACTAGTATATATTACTATATATATTACCAATAACCAATACTATATACAGTTTGTCTTAATCACTCAAATAAGAATATGAAAGAAGAGGAATTCAAGGACAAAAAACACTAAATAAAAAAAAAACAACTTTCAACTTAAAGTAAGGAGAAACATCAAAACCTAAAAGGTACAGAAACTATCACGTATATTAAAGGGTTTCCCCTTCCTCAAGACCTCACTCTTAACGCAAAAGTTTTTTTTTATAGAATTAAAAAGATCTTATTATTTTAAGTAAGCGTCCTTTGGGTTTCAGGAGCCGTTCTTAAGGAATTGGGACAAAAAGTTAAACTTCAGCGTAAAGAGCTAGGTCTTGAGGAGGGGTCAACCCCTTTCATGTTCGTAATAATTTCTGTTTGTTTTAGGTTTTGATGTTGCTCATTATTTTCATTTGAAAAAACTTGTTTTTTATATTTAATTTCGGAAAGTTTTTAAATAATACTAGAAAATCAGGCTCCCCCTCCTTGAAAATTTCTTACTCCACGGAAAATTCCTCCATGAAAAGTTCTTTCTACTTAAACTATCCCCCTCCCCCTCCAGGGAAATTTCTCCGAGGCAGTTCCATTCTAGCTGAAAATTCCACCTGGAACATTCCTTGTGGACGACTCCAGGGGATTTTTTTTTCTTAACGCACTTTCATTTGAAAAGCACTTTAATTTCTGACTGTCTTTGAAATAAAATCGGAAATCCTCTCATCCATGAAAAAGTTTTGCAGCAAATGGCCCCACCCCCAACCCTAGTAGAAAGTTGCTACCGCAGAAACTTCCCAATGGAAAATTTATTCCGTGGAAAACTCTCTTATGGAGAATTCCTCCCGTTTAAAATTCCCCCACCCCACTATGAAGAGATACTATAGACTATTCCAACCCGGATTCTCCTTAACATCTCCACGTGTAAAATTCATTCAGCAACAATAAAATAAGACAAACAAAAATAATTTTGTATAGGAATTCTGGCAAATTGCCCACGTCTAAAATTTCCACAGTGAAGTTCCCCCCCCACGGAGATTTCCCTCTCCATAAAAATTCTCCCCGTGGATTCTTCATAATAGAAAATTCACCCCCCCCCCCCCCACAGAAAGTGTCTGTATACTTCCCAATAACAAATTCTATACGTAAACAATGGGCAAAATTCATAACTTACAGACCTTTCCCCAGGGACTGTGTGTGTGGGGGGGGGCTCATGTTATCCCCAATAGAATAGTTTATTACCATTTAAAGCTAAACATATTACCATTTAGCCCCTAACGTTTGATTAATTAAAAAAAAAGTTTTTCTGGGGGAAGTAAAGAGCGAAGTTGAAACTTAAAACGGACAAAAATTATTACTTCACAGCCTATCTATATATATATATATATCAATAAAACTAGCACAAATAAAGCAACTAATTATGTTTCCCTATTTTACGTTTAATTTGGTTTCACTTCTGCACAATGGCTCAGTTCAATGACTGGCTATCGTTTTGGTTCTGAAAAGGACATGTAATGATTAGTTTGTACACAAGTTTGAAGTAAAACCGTCTGGATAGTATTAGGGCTATATACTACTCTTAGAGTTTGTATCATAGCTTGAAATTCATTGTTGTATAGAGAGAAATAATTGAATTTCCAGAGTTAAAAATCTATTTAAGATGTTCTGGTAGCCCACTAGCCCCAACCCTCCAGAAACGGCATAAAAAGAGCCTTTTTTCGTGCCATATGGCACTTGCAGACGTCGGAATTTATATAAACCACGTACATATAAGAAATAGCTTTTGAATGAGCTCTTAAGCATCTCTCTATGATGTTCTAGTAACCCGCTAGGCCTGGAAAAAAAGAAGAAGAAAAAAAGACCGTTTTAACATTTTTAACTTCTAGTTACTATAAGCTGTGGTTCGCTCGTTACTAGGTTGCAGATAACGCTACAACCATGACAAAGAGTTCATTGTAAATTCTCCTCAGATACTAGTTAACATTAAAACCTTGGAAATCTAATTGATTGTAGAATTAAAAAAAAAACCTAGTAAATATAAGCAATAGCTTTTAATTGAGCCATTAAACATCTATTTAAGACGGTGTGGTAGCCTACTAATGTTTCAGTAACTTACTGATGAGCAGACAATTTATGAAACTTACTAAGGGGGCTGGAAGGGGGAGTGTACGAGAGGGGTTCTTTGAAACCTCTATTTAAGGGCTCTGGAACATAACTATTACAATAGCACAAGTTTTGTACTTCAGAGGTTTTCCACTTATAAAAGGGCACCAAAACTGTTGTTTTCAGTGCTATATCGCACTTAAGAATGGTAAAATTGACGAAAAAAAGCACGTATATATGAGCAATAGCTTTCTAAAGAGCCATTAAACGTCACTCTTAAAAGTTCTGCTAGCTCAATAGCCCCAGCTTTTCCACTTTAGACACGGCACCAAAAATGCCCTTTTTAGTGTCATTTGGAACTTACAGCTGGTGGAATTTATACGAAGGACGTAGAGATGAGCAAAATCTTTTATATGAGCTGTAAGAGATCTGTCTACGATGTTCTGGTAGCCTGCTAGTGCCACCTCTTGAGAAATGGCACAAAGTGCCATTTTAGTGCCATATTAAAACTTAAAACGAACAGAAATGTCCCCTCCCCTACGCCTCACTCTTTACGCTAAAGTTTTATTGTTTTAAAAAGCAGCGTTGTAACAAGGAGTCAAACTTTATTGTAAAGAGCGAGGCATTGAGGAGGGAACAGCACCTTTCATATAAGGATTAATTTCTGTTCGTTTTAAATTTTAGTGTTGTTCCTTACTTTCAGTTTAAAAAAAAAAACTTGTTTTTTTCATTTAATTCAAAAAAGAAAAGCCTATTGCCTATTGCTTACACATAGCATTTATTATTGGGAAGTAAACAGACATTTTTTGGGAGACAAATTGTCTCTGGGAGTAGTATAGCCACTCTGTTTTCTACCGCAGCCCTCCCAGGATTTCTACCGCAGTCCTGTGACGTCACGTCATCCCTAGGAAAAATAGCATTGAATTTCTACCGCAACCCTCTGACGTCACTGCATCCCTTTTTTGGCAGTCAGGGTGTTTCTACGGCGCCTTGTGTCTAGTTGGAACGATTCCCGTGAGAGCCCTGTTTCTAGCCAAGATTTCTAGGACATGCGCTATCCGGATTCCGATGACATGCCCTCCCCTGACAAAATTTCCATGACATGCCCTGGCAAGTTTCCGAGCACACCCCTGTTTCTAGCTGGCAAGATTCCTACGGGAGCCCTGTTTCTAGGCAAGATTCCCACCCCTGGCAAGATTCCCAATATTTCCCCTGGCAACAGCCATTGTGTTTCTATTACCGTTTTCAGATGTATGCATATGATTAATCGGAGTATGGTCGGGATAATACACAAGTTCGTTGATGGTTATGATTGTTGTTGGTTATGTGTGTTAGTTATGTTTGTTGGTCATTTTTGTTGGATGTTGGTTGTCGGTTATGTTTGTTGGTCATGTTTTTGGAGGCTGGTTATGTTGGTTGTTGGTTATGGTTGTTGATGGTTATGATTAATTTTTGTTGGTTATGTTTGATGGTTATGTTTCTTGGTTATGTGGTTTGATGGATATGTTTATTGGATGTGTTTGTTCGTTATGTTTGTTGGTTGTTGTTTATGTCGCTTATGATTAATGTTTGTTGATTATGATTAATGGTTATGTGGTTTGCTGGTTATTAATGTTGGTTTTGTTGTTTGTTGATTATGGTTAATGGATATGTGATTGTTTGCTGTTGGTTATGTGGTTTGATGGTTATGATTGCTGGATGTTGTTGTTGGTTATGATTAATGTTTGTTGGTTATGATTAATGTTTTTTGGTTATGTGGGTTATGTTTGTTGTTTGTTGGTTGTTTGTTATATTGGTTATGTTTATTGATGATTGTTGCTTTGGATATATTTGAAAATAAATACTGTTTCTACCGGAGCCTTGTTTCTATGCAAATCCCATGTCTAGATGCTTGTTCGAAATCAAGTCTCAACATGCCTCCCCCAGGTGGCAGAAGCAATTTATAGCACACTAGATACATGGAGCTACCAAACCCAGAAGCCTTCACACCTACGCAAGACTCCCATGACAAACCCCTGTGGACTCGATTGATGTCGCAGGACTTACCCCGTTTTCAAACAGTCAGGTCTAATATGCATTACGCATTTTTATGTAACCCTGCGTCTGGAAGCCATGGGGGAACCCCCGCTTATAACTTAACGACAGGTCAAACCTTACGTAACGATTGTGCATCAATGTCACATAAGACCCATTTTTGATATTTTGTTTTTTTGCCCGAAACATAAAAGTTTTTTGTCTTTCATTAACTTAATGACGGCACAACGCTTTATGTAAAGCCAAGTAATGATTCCGCAACCATCACTGCCAGATAATATCTTTTTTGACATTTTTCACCCGAAATCCTCAACGCATTTTTTCTCCTTATGAATTTTTATTTTTTCGCCTGAAACCCTCATCACAATTTTTTTCGTTCTTTTTCCTTAGTTCTTGACCCCACCAGGACTCGAAAGGTCAATTTGCTTCCAGTAGAACTGTGTCTTAACCGAAAATTCTAACAACTAATTCTTAATAGATTTTCCTACTCTCAATATTCTAAAATTAACCTAATGTGTGACACCTAAGATTCTCCATTTTTGACAAACACTTGAATGACGTATTAAACTCAAAATTTGACACGCTCCAGGAGATATTTGCCCTAAAAAAATTAGTAACGATAAAACCAAAATGTAACGCTTCTTTGCGTAGGATATTAGATTTCACACTCGCGTCAATACGCTCCCCCACCCCTCTAGCATACAATACCGGAGGAATAAGAATGAATTTAGACACTAATTTAAGACATATTAAGAGCTTTTAAAGAAAATATCTATTTCTTTACGAACTTGTAAGATCTTCACCTCCTCTATGGGAAAAAATTCCTTAATGTCTCCACCCTAACTCTTAAGCTGTAGTTCACCCCACACTGACATTATATGACTCCCCACCCCCAAACCTGACAACACATCATCTTCAGCAAGGCATTTTTCAGGCATTTCCTATTAAAAATTATGACTTTAAACCCCGTGATTCAGGTTTTTGAAAGCCCAAGCCTGTCATGACCTTCCACAAAACACAGCACACCCCCATTGCATTTCACCCATGTGACATCCCCCCACCCCCTGGGGTGACCATATATTAGTGGTACATTTAAACTATATTAAGAGATATCTTTGAAGGACTTTAAACGAAATGCACTGTTTCTTTAAGTATTTGTTAGATTTCACTCCCCTTCTAGCGAAAAATTCATTTAACAACTGCCACCTTATCTTTAAGCTCTAGAGTATACTCGTCAATGACAATAAATACCAGAGTGACATTACTTGACTTCCCCTCTGACATCGCTACATCTCCCCCAAGACATTTTTCAGAAATTTCTCATTAAAAATTACACCTTTAAATCCCTGTGATTCGATTTTTTGCAACCCAAGCCTGTCATGACCTTCCACATAATACTCCACACAAAATACTCCTTGGCATTTTAACCATCTGACACCTGCCCCCCCCCCCTCCACGCTCCCTGGGTGACCTGATATTAGTGGTACATTTAAACCATATTAAGAGATATCTTTGAAGGACATTTAACTAAATGCACCATTTCATTGAGTATTTGTTAGATTTCACTCCCCTTCTAGCGAAAAATTCATTTAACAACTCCCACCTTATCTTTAAACTCTAGAGTATACTCGTCAATGACAATAAATACCAGAGTGACATTACTTGACTTCCCCTCTGACATCGCTACATCTCCCCCAAGACATTTTCAGAAATTTCCCATTAAAAATTACACCTTTAAATCCCTGTGATTCGATTTTTTTGCAACCCAAGCCTGTCATGACCTTCCACATAATACTCCACACAAAATACTCCTTGGCATTTTAACCATCTGACACCTGCCCCCCCCCCCCCCTCCCCGCCCCTGGGTGACCTGATATTAGTGGTACATTTAAACCATATTAAGAGATATCTTTGAAGGACATTTAACTAAATGCACCATTTCATTGAGTATTTGTTAGATTTCACTCCCCCTCTTGCAAAAAATTCATTTTACACCTGCCACCTTATCTTTAAGCTCTAGAGTATACTAGTCAATGACAATACATACCGGAGTGACGTTACTAGACTTCCCCTGACATCGCTACATCCCCTCCAAGACATCTTTCAGGCATTTTATAATAAAAGTTATGGCTTTATTTCCCGCTATTCAAGTTTTTGCAACCCAAGCCTATCATGATGCCCCATAAAACACTCCACACCGCAATGGCATCACCCCCCCCCCCCATCCATCACCGTGTGGTACCAGCCCCCAGACCCCGGTGAGCTGATATTAGTGGCATATTTAAAACCATTTTAAGAGGTATTATTGAAAGACTTTTAAAGAAAATATCCGTTTCTTTGAGTTAAACTTATGAATATTTCACAATATCCTGACATTATATTTCAACCCCCTCCCCCCCCCCCTCTACTCGTTCCAGGGACGGAATCCGGACTTCGGCTAGGCGATAAAGAAGGTTAAGAAAATGGTCTTGCTCGAGATAATTTAAAAAGTCGCAATAATAGGGAATTAACATGGGATTTCAAATGCATTCCTAAGAAATTAACACAGGATTTCAGAAGCATGTCCTCCCTTTTCATATAGGATTTTAAAAACATACCCTCTGACGTCACATCGTCTCTGGAAAGATTGCCGCCCCAGGCAGGCTTCCCGGGATTCCAGAGGGTTCTATTATTTCTTCAGTGTTGCTAAGATTCCTACCCATTTTTGGCATATTGTTTTTTCTGGAAGGATTTTCAGATTCCCAGGATTTCCGTGACTAGGTCTACCCTGGGTGACACCATCCTATGTCACAAACTAGACTCCAGGAGCCCATGGTAAATCGCCGAACACGGGCACACACGTAGGTGCAGCGTAAATAACGATGCTCATCTTAAGCAATGACACCTAATTGGAGAGGTTGGAAGATAAGTGGGTCATCTTATGAGAAGAGTAGATGCCCAAACTGTTAAAAAGTATAGTTATGGGTCAAGAACGGAATGGCGCTGCAACACTGTTTTCACACTGACATCACCCCCTCATCACTCCACTCCCCACCATCATCCGTGATGTACCAGTCCTCACCTCCTAGGACATTTTCAACCTTTTTCACTCCGAGAATAAGCTAAAGAATCGCATTAAATAATACATTTTTGAAACAGGAGAAGTCACCTGCTCGTTGCTACTGTTTGATACTCTAAGTATTTCGCCCCACAATGCCACAGTATTACTGCTGTTTGACATCCCCTCCGACATCGCTCAACCCCCCTCCTCCCAAAACACTTTCCAGCCATTTCTTGTTAAAAATTTTGCTTCAACCCATTTATTCGAGTTTTCCCAAGCAATTCACGCCACATTACCACAGTATAACTACTCTCTAAGACAGACACACACATGCACAAAAACGCACACACACACATACATAAACACACACAGACACACAAACACACACACATAAACACACACGCACAGACATACACACAAACAAAAACAAACACGTACAAAAACACACATACACACAAAAACACACACACACACAAAAACAAACACACGTAAAACACACACAAACACAAAACACACACACACAAAAACACAATCTCCCAAAAACACAGAAACAGGCACACACAAAAAACACACACACAAAAACCAACTCACACAAAAACACACAAAACACACACACACACAAAAAAGAAAATACACTCACAAAAACACACACACACAGACACATAACACAAAAAACACACACAAAAACGCACACACCCAAAAAATATATACAAAAACAAACACACCAAAAACACTCACACACAAAAACACACACACAAAAATACACACACACAAATATACACAAAAAACACACACACACAAAGACACACACACACACACAAAACACACAAAGACACACAGATACAAAAACACACACAAAAACACATACACACACTAACACACAAAGACACACACACAAAAACACACTCACACACAAACACACACAAACACAAATACACACACAAAAACACACACGCACAAAAATATACACACACAAAAAAAACCACACACACACACACAAACACACACACACACACAAAAACACACACACACACAAAACACACACACACAAAACACACACACAAAAACACACACGACAAAACATACACACACAAAAAAACCACACACACACACACAAAAACACACAGACAAAAACACACACGCACAAAAACATACACACACAAAAAAACCCACACACACACACACAAATACACACACACACAAAAAAACACACACACACAGAAAAACAAACACTTACAAAAACGCACAAACACACACAAACAAACACACACACACAAACAGACACACACAAAAACAAACACACAAAAAAACACAAAAACACGCACACGCACAAAAAACACACACAAACACAAACCCGAAAACACACAAAAACACACACACACACACACAAATACACACACACACAAAAACACAAACACACACACACAAATACACATAAACAAAAACACAAATACAACACCATGCCATCGGAATTTTTTCGTTTAACTGTAAGACTTCGAATATTTTTGTAGTGTTATGTCATGATTTACCTTGTCACTGTTACACTCTCTTGATGTTTCATTGTTCATTTTGGAATTTTTTCGTCGAAATGTAAGACTTGGAATATTTTTATACTGTTTGCGTCGTGGGTTACCTTGTCACTACTATTACATTCTGTGGTTGTAACAAAGTTCATTTCAGGATGTTTTCATTGAAATATAACACTTGGAGTATTTTCGTAGCGTTGTGTCTTGTCACCGTTACATTCTGTAGACGTTTCAAAGTTCAGATTTAAATTTGTTTCGTTGAAACGTGAGACTTGGAGTATTTTTGTAATGTTATCTCGTGATTTACCTTGTCACTGTTCCACTCTTTTGATGTTTCAAAGTTCATTTTGGAATTTTTGTCTCGAAATGTAAGAAATATTTTTTCACTGTTGTCTCTTGGTTCACCATGTCACTACTACATTCTGTTGATGTTTCAAAGTTCATTTCGGAATTTTTTTCGTTGAAATGTAACACTTAGAGTATTTTTGTAGCGTTGTGTCTTGTCACCGTTACATTCTGTGGACGTTTCAAAGTTCAGCTTGGAATTTTTTCGTTGAAATATAAGACTTGGAATATTTTTGTAGTGTTATCTCATGATTTACCTTGTCACTGTTACACTCTCTTGGTGTTTCAAAGTTCATTTTGGAATTTTTGTCTCGAAATGTCAGAAATTTTTTTCACTGTTGTCTCGTGGTTCACCATGTCACTACTACATTCTGTTGATGTTTCAAAGTTCATTTCGGAATTTTTTTCGTTTAAATGTAACACTTGGAATATTTTCGAAGCGTTGTGTCTTGTCACCGTTACATTCTGTAGACGTTTCAAAGTTCAGATTAGAATTTTTTGTTGAAATATAAGACTTGGAATATTTTGTAGTGTTATCTCATGATTTACCTTGTCACTGTTACACTCTCTTGGTGTTTCAAAGTTCATTTTGGAATTTTTGTCTCGAAATGTCAGAAATTTTTTTCACTGTTGTCTCGTGGTTCACCATGTCACTGCTACATTCTGTTGATGTTTCAAAGTTCATTTCGGAATTTTTTCGCTGAAATGTAAGACTTAAAATATTTTTGTAGTGGTTTACCATGTCACTGTTACACTTTAGTTGATGTTTCAAAGTTCATATGGAATTTTTCGTTGAAATGTAAGACTTTGAATATTTTCGTAGTGGTTTACCTAGTCACTGTTACATTCTGTTAACATTTCATAGTTCATTCGGATTTTGTTGTTGTTGAAATGTAAGACTTGCAATAGTTTTACAGAGTTGTCTCGTTGTTTACCTTGTCACTGCTACAGGCAAAAGTTTAAGGGAGACATGCAAAAAGTTAGGTTAATTTAAGATCACTTAACGTCAACGCTAAGTGATCTTAAATTAACCTGACTTTTTGCATGTCTCTCTTAACCTTTCTCGAGCAAGACCCTTTTCTTAACCTCCTTTATCGCCTAGCCGAAGTCCGAATTCCCTCCCTGGAAAAAGTAGAGGGGTGGGGGTTGCCGTATAACGTCGGGATATTGTGATAAATTCATAAGTTTAACTCAAAGAAATGGATATTTTCGTTTAAAGTTTTTTAGTAATACCTCTTAATATGGTTTAAATATACCACTAATATCAGCTGCCTGGAGATGAGGGCTGGTGCCATATGGTGATGGATGGGGGTTGATGCCATGGCGGTGTGAAGGGTTTTGTGGGGCATCATGATAGGCTTGGGTTGCAAAAACTTGAATCACGGGATTTAAAGGCACAATTTTTATTGGAAATGCCTGAAAGATGTCTTGGGGGAGATGTACCGATGTCAAGGGGAAGTCAAGTAATGTCACTCTGGTATGTATTGTCGTTGACTAGTATACTCTAGAGCTTAAAGATAAGGTGGGAGGTGTTAAAGGAATTTTTCGCAAGAGGGGGAGTGAAATCTAACAAATACTCAAAGAAACTGTGTATATCGTTAAAAGTCCTTCAAATATATCTCTTAATATTGTTTAAATATACCACTAGTATCAGGTCCCCAGGGGTCGGGGGGGGGAGTCATGTAATGTCAATTTGGGGTGAACTACAGCTTAAAAGGTAGGGTGGAGACATTAAGGAATTTTTCCCATGGAGGAGGTGAAAATCTTACTAGTACTTAAAGAAATGGATATTTTCCTTAAAAGCTCTTAATATGTCTTAAATTTGCATCTAATATCAACCTTATTCCTCCGGTTTTGCATGCTAGAGGGAGGGGGAGTGGAGTGTATTGTCGCAATAATGTGAAATCTAATATCCCACGCAAAGAAACGATACATTTTCGTTTTATCGTTATTAGTATTTTTAGGGCAAATGTCTCCTGGAGCGTGTCAAATTTTGAGTTTAATACGTCATTCAGTGCTTGTCAAAAATGGGGAATCTTAGGTGTCACGCACTAGGTTAATTTTAGAATATTGTGAGTAGGAAAAACTATTAAGAATGAGTTGTTAGAATTCTCGGTTAAGACACAGTTCTAATGAAAGAAAATTGACCTTTCGAGTCCTGGTGGGGTCAAGAACTAAGGAAAAAAGAATGAAAGAAAAAATTTGATGAGTTTTTTCTGGCAAAAAAATAAAAAGTCATAAGGAGGATAAATTTGTTGAGGGTTTCGGGCCAAAAATGTAAAAAAAGGTATTATCTGGCAGTGATGGTTGCACAATCATTACGTGACTTTACATAAAGTGTGTACTGCCGTTAAGTTAATGAAAGAAAAAAACGTTGAATGTTTCGGGCGAAAAAATAAAATGTCATAAAGGGTATTATGTGACATTGATGCACAATCATTACGTAAGGTGTGAGCTGTCGTTAAGTTATAAGTGGGGGTTCCCCCATGAGTTCATTACGCAAGGTTACATAAAATTGCATTATGCATATTAGAGCTGACTGTTTGAAACAGGGTAAGTCCTGTGACATCAATGGAGTCCAGAGGGGTGTGTCTTGGGAGTCTTGCGTAGGGGTGACGGCTTGAGGGTTTGGTAGCTCCATGTGTCTAGTGTGCTATAAATGGCTTCTCCCGCATGGGGAGGCATGTTTGGACATGATTTTGTGCAATCGTCGAGACATGGAATTTGGATAGAAACAAGGCTCCGATAAAACAGCATTTATTTTCAAATATATCCAAAGCAACAATCATCAACAAACATAACCAACATAGCCAACAAACAACAAACATAACCAACTTAACCAACAAACATTAATTATAACCAACATAACCAACAGCAACATCCAGCAATTCAAACCACATAACCATCAAACATAACCAACAAACGTAACCAACAGCCAACAATCATATAACCATCAACCATAACCAACAAACAACAAAACCAGGATTCATAACCATCGAACCACAAAATCATTAATCATAACCAACAAACATAACCAAAATCATTAATCATAAGCAACATAACCAACAACCAACAAACATAACCAAGAAACACATCCAACAAATATAACCATCAAACCACATAGCCAAGGAACATGACCATCAAACATAAACAACAAACATAGCCAACAAACATTAATC
This sequence comes from Artemia sinica, assembly GCA_027921565.1. Lineage (NCBI taxonomy): Eukaryota > Metazoa > Arthropoda > Branchiopoda > Anostraca > Artemiidae > Artemia > Artemia sinica. Next base: position 3,119,859 of record JAPEVW010000022.1, read on the forward strand.
ATAACTATCATCCACCATAACCAACAACCAATGTAACCATAATCATAACCAACAAACATAACCAAAATCATTAATCATAAGCAACATAACCAACAACCAACAAACATAACCAAGAAACACATCCAACAAATATAACCATCAAACCACATAGCCAAGGAACATGACCATCAAACATAAACAACAAACATAGCCAACAAACATTAATCATAACTATCATCCACCATAACCAACAACCAATGTAACCAACAACCAACATCCAATAAAAATGACCAACAAATATAAACAACAACCAACAATCATAACCATAAACCAACTTGTGTATTATCCTGACCACACTCCGACTAATCATATGCATACACCTGGAGACGGTAATAGAAAAACAAAGGCTGTTGCTAGGGGAAATATTGGGAGTCTTGCAAGGGGTGGGAATATTGCCTAGAAATAGGGCTACCATAGGGATCTTGCCAGTTAGAAACAGGGGTGGGCTCGGAATCTTGCCAGGGCATGTCATAGAAATATTGTCAGGGGAGGGCATGTTATCGGAATCCAGGGAGGGTGTGTCCTATAAATCTTGCTTAGAAACAGAGCTCTCACAGGAATCTTTCCAGCTAGAAAGAAGGCTCCGGTAGAAACAGCTGACCGCTAGAAACAGGGATGCAGAGACGTCAGAGGGCTGCGGTAGAAATCCAATGCTATTTTTCCTAGGGTTGACGTGACGTCAGAGGGCTGCGGTAGAAATCCAATGCGGTTTTTCCTAGGGATGACGTGACGTCAAAGAGCTGCGGTAGAAATCCTGGGAGGGCTGTTGTAGAAAGCAGAGTGGTAATACTACTTCTGGGGTAATTTCCAGTGGTGGGATATGGGAGAAGCCCCTCTTAAATACTTCACTCTTTGCTCTGAAGTATGACTTTGTATCCCAATCCTTTACGAACAAAAAGTGAAACAAAAGGTTCGTTAAATTAGAATAAGATAGCTTTATGAACATTCTAAATAACGCTAGAGTGAAGAGTGAGGTATTGTGGAGGAGGTGTCCTGCCCATATCGTAATAATTTGTGTTCGTTTAATTTTTTGATCCTTACTTTCAGTTGAAAAAACCTGTTTTTTTTTGTTTAATCATGAAAAGGCACAAAACGACTCTCAGAGGAAAACATTGAAATTTCACTGATTTTGAATAGCCAAAAATAGCAAGTAGTTTATTTCTCTTTATCCGAAGGCTTAGCCCCTGTAATTTCAAATCTAGATTTTTATGGTAAGCATTTATGTCATCGAAGCTTGTATTTATATTATTCAATGTTTGGAAAAAATTATGCAAAATACTCTTTAATTATAATTTTTGTCATTGAACTTTGGCAAAGCGAAGAGTTAATTAATTTGAGAAAAAAAATGATCAGAGATATCGAAAACATTACAACAGATATAGAAAGTGAAAAACATCGATATATCGTTTGATCAAATTATCGCCTGACACATCCAATTTAAAGCGACATATCTCATCGTAAAACTTATCTAATAACGGACTTAGAAAATAGTAGTTCACTTTGGATGCACGACCTAATTGCCTAGAGGCAGTTACAACGCCTCTGAATCGCGTTCTCAACGCAGCGTTAGTTAGCCGTGAGAGGGGAGAATGTGACGTAAATTATGCAAATAAGGTAAAAAATTTCCTGGGGTTCTGACCATAACTGGTATTGCGTGCTTACAGATTGTCGAAACGGCATAATAGCAATATATTTGAGACGGCTTACTGTATCAAGCTATAAGCATTCGGGGCATTATGAGGGGAGTTTTCAACCGATCAAAATGCAATATATGCCTTTCCCCGAAATCCTTAAGGAAAGGGGCATAGTTGAAGTTGATTTTCCCAAATCCAGTAGAAATTACAATAAAAATTAAGAATAAAACATAAGAAAAATGAGTCACAAAAGAAAGGCACACTAAGGGAAACTGATCTGTTTCTGTGGATGCTTGAACTATTTAGTTATATCTTATTTTTGACTGGATTTATGAAGAATTTTAGCTGAAGAGGGGGGGGGACTGCTGTCTGGAAATTTTGAAAATTTTCCAGAAAACTTTCTGTAAAATTTGAAAGAATATTGGGGGGAAATTTTGACTAAATCGAAACATATAATGAGTATGCATATTGTCAATCGGTCATAGGCTATCTCGGGATTAGATTAAGTAAGAATTTTCGAGGAACACTTGAAGGGGAAGGTTAATTAGCCAAAAGACAATACATGAACGACACTACTAATACTACTGCGACTGGTACTGCTAATACTGCTACTACCATGCCTACTACTTCAATTGTAATAACTACTAAGGCTGTTGGGGGAGGGGTGTTTAACTAAATCAAAATACGCATTGAACACACATAACCTCTATCAAAAGGGCACAATAACAATATCTTAGAAACAGCTAATGATGTTAATTTGAAACTTCTTTGGCTTGATGAGGAGGATGTTCAACTGACCAAAAGAAAGTATATGCATGCTACTAAGACGACTAGTACTAGTGATAGCCTACTTTGTTAGTACTACAGCTAGTGCTACAACTAGCACTTCTTGTACTCCTACTACTTTTATTCAGACCACCATTACAACTATGGCTAAGAGTGTGAAGAATTTCAGGATATATTTAGGGGGAAAGTGAATCTGAATCACAGCAAACTGTATGCATACAGGTTGTCAAAAGACTAGATTAGTAGTATCTCAGAAAATGGTGGCTTGGTGTGTGAAGATGAAAATTACAGGGCTTTTCATGGGGAATGTTAAGGAAGTCTAAAGTCAATATTTGCATCATATTACATCTACTTAACTTCTGCAACCACTGCTACATAAACTACTGCTACTAAAGCTAAGTTGCTACTAATAATTCTAGCGTGACTACCAACGCTGTTTACCACTATTACTAACGGTACTTTTGCTGCTGCTGAAGCTAAGGGTGTTAAAGTAAAATTTTCTGGAAATATTGAAACAATGTTGAACTAAATTAAAACACACCACACACATACAGGTTTTGGACAATGGAAGTATCAGCAATACACTAGGAATAATTTCTGGTATTTAGTTGGAACTTCGAGCGCTGGTTTTGGGGGATGTAAAAAAAGACAGAAGGTGCAGTGAGTAGTATCCCCAAGATGGTTTTTAAAGAGACAGATAGGGAGATTACTATAGGAGCTACTAGTCCCTCCAGACGTTTATTACGTTACACCTATGTCTTACGTAATTCTATAGTTTACTTGTAAAGGTATAGTACAGCAGCTTGTTACATAATAAGGTTTGTTTACTTTTGCTTGTTACAAAATAGAACTTGTTTTCTTAACGTTTTCTTTGGATGTCATGCAATAAGACTTGTTAGAGTCCACTAGTCAAGTGGAGAAATTCTGGCCGTCAAAAAGTTTATCACGGTCCAATATTTACATGTGAATATGACGCAATATTACGTGACTTGTTTTGGTTCTGGTGGACCTTTATAACTCCAGCAAAAACTGGTTTTGAAGGTCAACGACACGTGACATTTTAGATCTTAGGGTTCACTCTCCTTAGTATTGAAAGCAAGTTCAGTGTGCTGACATCGAGCATATTATTCTTTAATCATGGACTGTTTTACTCTATTGGATATTGAAGGTTCTAGCAATGGTGAAATAAAACCTAGAGTACCTAATATAGAAATAGAAATTACAAGGGATTGCCGATTAATCCTAGAATAGGACGAGACAAGTAAGAAGAACAGTTGTGCTTTGCAGCAAAAATGAATATAATGCATATACAAAGTTTACAAAAAAGATTGTGTGCATTATTAAAAACATATTGAAAACAACAGTCTGAATCAATCTGTAAAAAAAGAAGTAAGTTTGTTACTAGCGAGAAAGAATCTTCAATCATTGTTACTCTGTAATCAAAGTGCCAAGATTGAAAATGAGTGGATTTGAGAAAAAATCCACGGAATTAGTGATTTGGAAAAAATTGATGCTAGATGACGATTTTCAAGAATTATCTCTCCAAAGGAAAATGTTTTCTCAAAGGATGTTTAACGATATAATGAGAAATGATTCTCCGTTTTCGGGCTATTGTGTGAAACTTTTCCGTCGTGGTCCAAATGCATTTACTCAGTTTATTGACATTTTCATCGAAACAAAACAAAATGAAATTGTGGATTTCCTTTGAGCATTAGCCAGAAATTCGTTTAATACGGAAATTTTGTAAGCAACAAGAAAAAGTTCAAAATCTTGTCTAAGCAAGTTTAGTTCATGTGTGACGTCACTCGATTACTCCTCCTCCTATGAGACTTTCATTTTATTGATCACGAGTCACTTTTCTCTTAGAAGTGTTTGTATAACTATGGTCAGCTGGTCATCCGGTGAGAATTGTAGTATTTGTTGACGAACTATTATGAAAAGTTTAGATTATGCAATCCATGTAAGTGTGGTACCGTGAGTAAAATGTGATATATTTAAAATACAAAAAATAAATTCCTTTTTCTAAAGATAATTCCCACAGAAATTAAACGTCCCCTAATTGAGTTCAAATACCGTTTCCAAGAGTCAAATTCTTAATCAGCAAAAAAAGAAATTGCATTTTTAGCTTTCAGTCAAACAATGACGCTAGAAAGACGGTTTTGAATTTCGCTAAGACTTTTTGTAAGAAGAAAAATGATAGATACAATGTTTCAACAGGAAGTCTAAGTTATAAGAGAGTGTGAACGTTGAAATCATCGAAATATTTAAAACAAATTATTGGATAGATAGTTCGCATAATACAGTGAGTTTGCGACACATAATGACAAAATAGCGGCCCCCTCCACAGACTTGGCCATTGTGAGTCAGCTCTTAGAGCGCAGGACAAAAACTATGTTTTATAGTGTTGTAAAAGTGCTTTTTTGAGGATTCGTAAATCAGATTCAGGGATTCGTAAATTAGAATTATTTCGGCGTTTAGCATTGCAATTCAGTCATTATTGTTATCTCAGTCACCATTGTTGCCAGTTGAAGTGAACCACTGCTGTACACCTAATATGTCCAGTCACAATAATCTATTGCTTTTCTATTCGTGTTTATTTTATTTATATGTCTGTATCTAGTCGCACGACAGGTAATTAGTTCGTATGTCTCCAAGGTACGTTCCCAGGAATCTGATTTCTACATAACATTAGAGGTAATTGATTTCCAGATAACTCAAGGAAAAGAGGTTACAATTATATAGCTACATATTTTATTTTCTCGCTTTCAGCGGTGGCGCGGTCAACCATTAACATTACTCCTCATTGCTGTGGCGCAGGCCTCGATGGCACAATCTTTAGCGCCATAAGTGGTGCTATCGAAGAACTTATAAAGTGTAAAGTTCGCAGCCTTAAGGTACAATATCACATTCGAAGCGGTCAATCTTTATTACCACAATTAACACCAGTCATAATTTTTTTATCGCTACAGTTGCATAGAGCATATGCCACTGTAAACGAAAGACCGTAAATTCCTGTCTTGAAAATATTTGTGACCTAGAGGTTTTCTATGCTTCAAATTGTCACTATGATAAGTGTGGATCAATGGGAAAATACTTACCCTGGCATTATTGCAAAAAAACCCTAAACGTAATTTCAGTTTATTTCTAAGAGACTTGTTTTGTCGTGGTTTTAAATTGTTTTGGGAGGAAGAACCTGATCTACACTTCAATTGCTAAAATAATAAGAGAGTCTGGTTTTTACGAGATCCCTGTGGAGATACTGGTCACTATGATTGTAAACCTACTGATTTTTCTTTGGCTGTTATAGAAAGTGATTCTTTCGTGTGCGAATTTCGTATGCGAAATTGCTAAAATAAGCAAATTGAAATATGTGATTTTATAATATGAATCAAAATTGTACTATTGACTTTACGAAGAGATGTAATAAAACTGAAGTTACATTATGTTGTAGAAAGTGTGACCCTGACTTTGCACGCCAAGATGAATACAAGCTGAATCCTGACGACCCGCCACACCTTATTATTACCGATGGTTACCTATACTGGTAGAAGATATCTAAAGGACATAGTTTCCTATATACAACTTTTATTGATAAGCAAATTCACAAACATTTTAAAAGTATTTCACTCTTAAGGCATTGATATTTATATTAATGCAGTTAGGAAAGAGTATTTTCAACTCGAAAATGGTTCAATAGAGGATTGTCACTTTAAATGCTTAGAAATTCATTGTAGGTGTATCCGCAACATCGAAAAATAAAATATGATAGTACATGAAAACCCCAGCTTTTGGTTTATAAATCTTGCACTCACTTCCAATTTTGAATGCTAGATTTTCCACTTTGCTGAATTAAATTTTGAAAGATGCACAGGCCAATTTCCAGTTTTACTGTTAATGAACTACTATTAACAATGATACTTGTATTGTTAACACTTTGAATGTGGTCGAAGAAATCTGAGGGTATGCGTTAGGATTTGTATTTGGACATGTAGGGATCCAAATCGAATTCAATGATTATTTGACTTGTGTTCATGGTGCTAATTCTAATAGAACACTGCCATAAGGAGTAATTTACCAATAGGTTTCAAATTTATTTAGCGAGATTAATGCTATACTCTCCTCTAATGGTTCGGAAAAGGTATACTCTAAAACGTACTGTGCTCGTTCAGACAAAACTCATATTTCGAGTACCATGACCAATCCAATGCAACAATACCATAAGCCTTTGCAAACATTTCATCAGTCCATATCATTTTCAAATAGTCGTAAATCTTGATCTAGGGATTGCTTTGTCAATTCATATAGAGTCCTGCAGGATTTTTCAAAGAATAAATTGCATAGGAGAATTTCATTTAATTTAAAAACAAAGACACGAAAGTCCAAACATATCAAAATTCATTTGGAGAACTTGGTCCTTGATCCTATGGCAGTAGCATTTGTTACAAAAAGCCCAAAGCAAGTTTTTGAAACAATTTCACCCATTGATCAATGAAGAATTGGTGTAGGTTTCTGTACCTGCAGCAATATGTCGTTGATTTGTGATTGTATGTGGAACAAACAGTCGGCAACTACTTTTCGCAAAATAAAATTGGACGGTGCAAGTTGTAGCTTTATATCAATCTTAACATTAGGAGACAACCACTGAGGTATATCAAAAATTTAATGATTTATTTTCCCAACCAAGTTTAAATCTTTAGTTGTCACATCTATAAGTATATTGCTAGTGTCAATGTCCATTTTATATTCATATCCAGTAGCCAAACCTCTCAATAGCTTATAAAAAATTTTAGTCATCAACATGAATTGCATATAACTTGCATTGTTTGAAAGATTCTTGCTTTTTCACACCAATGTTCCATTTATGTAGACACTGATTTGTCTAAACAAATTATGTAGTACACAATTTTCATAGAATAACTATGAAAAATATATAACCAATATATAAACCATAGGATAAGCTCAGCCGCGCTGGGTTTTTCATTTTGAGACTTTTTGACAATCACTTGAAAATCTATAAATGTTTAAAGCTATAAAGTCAAATCTATGAAATAGTCTTCACTGAGCTAAATTTGAAAATGAAAGTTTTCAGAGATCGGTTGTTGTAGTTAGAATTGTTTATAGTAACCATGTTTTACATTCACATCAATATTTTTCGCATTGAAAAGATTTAGGGACGAGGTGGCTGAAGGGTGAAATTCTTCATGTGGTAAGTATGCCATTTCTAGGAATAAAAATCCTTTTTTGATTTAGCAATTTTTACCCTCGGTTTCTTTTCTTCTTTGACAAGAGCGATGTTTAACGCTTCCAACCTTAGTTGAGATTGCTGAGTCATGAGGTGTTTCTTGCCCTTTTTAAACCTTTTCCGCTTTGTCATGATTTCAATCACTCACCGTGGGATCGTGCACCGGACCTGAGATTTTGTGAAACACTTTCGTTTAAAAGCCTTCCGGAGCCCCAATCATGTATTGTAAAGGACAGAAAACCCGCGGTAACCAGTGCAACATAAGGTTTAGCCAGAGGTAGTTCAGAGCAAAACAACTTAGCAAACCAATTGCCGAGATCGTAACCGGACACTGACGAACGACTCCTTTAATAGTCCATTTATTGACGCAGTTGTCATGGTCTAAGAGTAGGAGCATATGTTGGGAGATTGCCCCCAACGGTAGTGTTCTACTAGACCTGGCACCCTGAACACAAATCAAACAATTGATATTTTTAACCTTAGTTAAAAACATTTTAGTCCATCGAATATAAGAAATACTGGCCACTGGCTATGCATACTTCAAACTAGGAAAAGCATTGAATTTTTGATCCTCTTGGCTTGGCATATAAATTCTACACACCTCATATCAGCGGCTATATTGAAAGCAAGGGAAAATCTATTGTTCAAAATTAGAATAGAGTACTAGATTTGACAAGCAATGCTGCGGCTTTCATGCACTATCGTATTTGGTTTTTCGATGTCATGGATATAACTACAAGAAATTCATCAAAATTTATGTGGACAATCCTCGCCTGAATGAATTCATTGTGGAAAATACCTTCTCCTATCAGTATAATTTTGATTTCGGTGCTATAAGAATAAAATGTTCTAATAATGTTTGTAAATTTGTTTATTAATAAAACGTATATATACTATACAAAACAGTCTTTTTTCGTTTTCTTTAAATTTCTTCTTCTACATGTAGGTATTCATCATCGTCGGCAACGACCACGGTGGTAAGTCAAATGCATTCACCTTGCATAGATCTTGTAGGGAAAATTCAGGATCGCATTTAGTACAATACAATGTAGTTTCACTCTTATCATATCTCTTTGTGAAGTCAATGATACTTTTTCCATTTATATGGTATAAATCATGGGTTTCAATTTCTTTAATGGATGTAATGTCACAAACAAAATTTTCAAATGAAGAATCACTCTCTGTAACAGCAAAATAAAATCTGTAGGTTTATAATCATAACTACCATTGTCTTCACAACGATGATGTAGAAACCATACGCTCTTGTTGTTTCGACAATTGAAACACGGGACAGATTCTTCTTCCCAAAATAATTAAATCTCCGACAATACCAGTATCTTTGGAGGAAACTAAATGTTCGTTGAGAGTTTCTTCTAATCATACCAGGGTAAGTATTTTTCCACTGATCATATTTATCATAGTGACAGTTGGAGCACAGGAAACCTCTAACATGAGAATCACAAACTTCTTCAAGACATGAATTACAATCCTTAATAGCAACTGCTAATCCCGTATGCAATTTTCATGGATTGCACAATTTACACTTTCATTATATTCATCTGTGACAATTCAATTCTCATAGGAAGACCAACTACCCAATGTATACAAACATAGAGGACAGGCATAATACATTTTTTCACTGTTGACTGCCACACTGCCAAATAGAAACTAACTTGCAATCAAAACGGAATGCCTTTTTACTTCTAGAGAGAGAAA
>JAPEVW010000022.1:3129375-3301875 GCA_027921565.1 Artemia sinica
CAACGCTTAAAATCAAACCACGATGACGACCGCGCCTAATAGCAAATATTTAAAACATATTTTGTAAAGGGATTGATAACAAAAAGCAAAACCAGCGTGAAGAGTGTGAAGAACCAAATCCACCCTAAGAAACAATTAACTAATTTAAAAATTTACGCCATTCGAATGTGCATTCCGTCTAAAAAGAAAACAATTAACTCACCGTACCCTGTTTGAAAGCTCTGGAGTAAAATAACCACACCCGTCTGAAAGGTATCAGAGGTAATGGGACCTGATATTTTTCAGGGATTCCTATGGCCATGAGCAAATTCATTATAGGGCAGCGGTAGAAATAATTCTGTATGGCAGTGGTAGAAATGGAACCTAGGACTCTACTTGCAGTAGTGCCATGCATGCCCCTAACAAAGTCTATATAGCTACACCAAAAAGGGGTTTACAATTTACTGGATAGGAAAATATACTACAATGTCTACAATGTGTTTTTTTTCAGACTCTATTTCATATACAACGAGTGGTCGCAGAACCTATGATTGAGACTCATTCGCTTGAGACCCCTTCAGAACCAGCCTCCATCACATTTTTCAGTTACCTCCCACCTCAATAATAGTTAAGCTATAAAAACTATTTTATCAGCATCAGCTAAACTATTTCATAAGAATATTTGAACTGAAGCACCTAACAAGACAATGGAAATGTTAGAACTGTTAAATTACTGTTATTTCTTTTGCTTTTGCTTGTCCCTGTCAACAAATACAAAAAATTCTTAATATGGCCCTTATATTTAAGTCATCTTATTTCGCTGACCACTATTTAGGCTAAAGCAAACAGTTGAATTCTAAAATATTCAGCTATTAATTTTGAAAAGTCGGATTTCCTATTTTTCCTGATCTCTTCTCGTGACAAAAGATAGTTCGTTGTAATTATCCAAAAAAGATTTTATAAGCTCTTAATATCATGCAATAACTAGGTTAGAATGCAATTGAAGGAAACTATTAAAAGAAAATTAACCTACTAGCATTGATTACATGGCAACAACCTATTAAGAAATAAGTTTTACAATAATTTGCTGTTGAAATATAGGTAAAATATTGATTTTATTCACTTTTTATAATAAACTGTCAAAGTGAAGTTTCAGAAAGGTCGTTGAACAGTTTAAATTACTCTACAGAATATTGTATTAAATCTATTTCTATCATAAGAGAAATGACCATTAATGTATTGGGATATATTAGAAGTGGATATATCACTTGTCCCGATATTTTATGCACAAGAGATACTATTACTGTTATGCCTTTTTGGCGATTTGGCAGATTTTTTACTATTTACTTTTTATTTAGTTTCTGTTATTTTTTGTTAGCTCACATTTTCTGTATTTATGTTTTATAGTAGATTTTATAAATGACTTGAAATAAAAATCAAAGATCCCTTCTGATTTTGTTCCTCGAGTTTCCCCATTCTCAAGTTTAATTCCTGCATCAATAGCATCTCAGGTGTGTCCACTGATTTTAAATTATTAATTTTCAGGTCAACTGTTCATCCCCTCTCTTCTCAGTGTTTCCTTTTGTTGTTTCCTTTCAAATCATATTTGAGGGACTGGAAGTTTGCTTCAAAGAGAATTAATCCTCCAACTCCAAGTCTTCAAAATGTCAAAGCTTGCTGACGAAGCCGATAAGCATAGAGGGAAAACAAATTGGGCTAAAGATGTTGAAAAAGCACCTAATGATCCTCGGATCTCAATGAATAAATTTCCTAGAGGCAGCCCAAAGTGTATTTATTTGTAGCTGATATGCTTTACAACGTGGGTATTAATCCCCCATTGACAGGAGGTGGAAGGTGGCCAATTACAGCTAGTGAGTGGACTGGGTCTGTGGCTGGTTGGACTAAAGTAGATATACAACAAAAGGGAGATGTTGTTTCTAATGGTACACATTGCGGTATAGCTGTGGATGGTATTTATACTGTTTCAGCAGGATCAGCAAAAATCTATAGGGATCAAGATCTCAAAAATGGAACTATACAGCGTTATACTAACCGCGTTCTGCTCGTATTACGGCGTTAATAGAACAAGAAGAATGAGTCCCATGCATTATACTTATGTTGTGCTATACCTAATTCCTTATATAATTCTAGTGTTATAATTATTACCGGTAGAATGCTTAATAAAGATGCTTAAAGGGTATGTTGAAGTTTTGCATATATACTGTATTAAGTTTTTAAATGCTGGTATTTATTTTTGGATCCGAAATTTGGATCCGGTATTTATTTCTGGATGTTGAAAAAGCACCTAATGATCCTCGGATCTCAATTAATAAATTTCATATAGGGGGCTCAAAGTGTAGTTTATTTGTAGCTGATATGCTTTACAACATGAAGTTTACACCAGCATTGACAGGAGATGGTAGGTGGCCAGTTACAGCTATTATGTGGAATGAACCTGTGGCTGGTTGAACTACATAATAGATTAGCAGCAAAAGGAGATATTATTTCTAATGGTACACATTGCGGTATAGCTGTAGATGGTACCTCTACTGTTTCAGCATGGTCGAAATCGATCACAAAGGATGAAAAAAGCCTCAAAAATGGAATTATTTTTGAGGCTTTTGTAGTTATGTAGGTTATAAATAATTCCTTACATAACTCTAATGTTACAATTATTACTCGTGCAATGCTTAATAAAGATGCTTTAGGGTTATGTGGAAGTCTTGTATATAGAATTTTTAAAGTTTTCAAATGCTAGTATTTATTTTTGGATCCACCGTAGCCATTGACAATAATAATGTCCAAAATCCTTAAACCCGTTTACATTAAGCAATATGATTTTTTTTTTTCTCAAGAAATAAAGCAACACGATTAGGGGAACATATGAGATATCCTGTAACTTTTTCATGTAAAATAATTACATGATTTTAGGTCTTCTGTAGAACCGAAGCCGTTTAGGACCTTAAGTGCCATTTAAGGTTCTTGCCATTTAGGGCTCCCAAGAGCAAACACGCTTCTTAATCCACGATTTATGTATAATGTTGCCGTTATTTGTTGAAATCTGAATGAAATGATGGAATAGGTCATACAAAATTGCCAGATATTTGCGAAGGGGGAGGGGGCGAAATGGTCAAGAAATTCTCTAGGCAAACTTCAGCCTTTCTCCTGCTCATAGTACTATAATTATTTTGTAATTCCCATGCGCAGTGAAAGTTAATAACAAAATATCAGTTCAGTTGTAAAGATCAGGATTGTCCTCTTTTTTCAAAGATTTCGCGGATGAATTTTAATAACTACCCAACCTAACCATTAAAACACTCCCTTTTTTCTGCAGTGTAGGAAACCAATAAATTCAACCGCGCTGATTCTACTAAATTACGTTAAACATTCTATACACTTCACTCAGTTTTTGTAGCTCGATGATACCTTACAAGGCCACTAAGGTGGTATTCAAGCAATGACCACCGCATTTCACAAACACAACCCTCTCGTGGTGTTACTTTTTATACTGAGGAAACAAATTAGATACAACAAAAGTATAAGTCGTGTCATGGCTCAATCTAATCCCATCAGTTTGAAAAATGGGTGGATCTAACGGTGTAAATTTATAAGGAAAAAAACCTCGAAGACATCGACTTCCTCGGCATACTGTCAGAAATGAAGAAATGTAAAGAGAAAAATCAAGATCACGAATAGGACTTAGTTCTGTGTTTTGACCATCCCTGGATCGTCCCCCCGCCCCACAAGTACACATATGCAAGATAAAACCTGCATTAATATACGTTGGATATTACACGAAGTCAGACCAACACAGAGAAAATTTACACTCCTTATGCCGAAACACGACTAAAAAGTCATGTCCTAGTATCTTTACTGGTTAATACTTTACCTCAGGAGATGGGATTATACATACTTAAGATATTTTTCTTCATCACATATGTTCGTCTTTATTGTATCTTCTTTCACTAAGGGAGCACAACTACCCTTTTCAGCATGATTAGCCGCGGCCATGACCATGGCCGCGTTTCATGGCCATGATTAGCCGTGGCCATAGCAGCTCCCATCCCTGTTTCCTCATTGGTCCATTATTTTACATTAGTGACCGCTGGTATTTATTTAATAATTCGTCTGTCTCCAACATCTTAAAGAAGAGGCTGTCAACTCACGTCTATAGAGGAGGCCTCTGTAGACATGGCCACCTCTGTGTAAAAAAAAATCATGGTAATACAGATAAATAGGCTACTTTTATTGTTATAAATCCACAAAATCATAACCCTAGTCATTATCTAAAAAATATATTAAACGGTATATAGCGCTCAATAGCGCTGCCAAAGTAAAGAAACGATGTTGGCACAATGTATTATTTTCTTCGTTTTTTTTTGAGGGGGGGGGGGGGGATTAAACAAGGGCACTTTGTATCAAAGGAGTTGTCGTAGAAACTTCAAAAAAGGGCTCATTCGATTGGAAATTGAGAGGGCTAGTACTCTTTTTTAATAGTCGACAGTGATTGGAGGGCATGTAACCCCCTCCCATGCCCACCATTTCCCCAAAACATCCAATCAAAAATTTTGGGATAGCCATTTTTTATCAAAGTAGTTGAAAAGGTCCAGGAATTATGTCTTTGAGGATGACAACCCCACGGCCCTCAGGGCAATGGTTGTAAGTTATGCACTGGGAGGCATATAAGGTTATAATAGAAAGTGCTGTCGTAGAATTAAAAATCTCAAAAAGGGCTCATTCAATTGGAAATTGAGAGGGTTAGTACCCTTTTTAATAGTCTAAAGTGATCAGAGGGCAAATGGCCCCCACGCCCATTCATTTCCCCAAACACTTCCGATCCAAATTTCCACATGGCACTTTTGTTCACCGTAGTTGAAAGGTCCGGAAATTATGTCTTTGAGGATGACCCCCCCCACACACACACAACCCTTAGGGAAAGGGGTTGTAAGTTATGTCCTGGGGGTATATAAGGTTTTTTTATAGAAAACGTTGTCGTAGAAACTTCAAAAAGAGCTCACTCGATTGGAAATTTAAAGGACTAGTGCCCTTTTTAATAGTCGAAAGTGAGAGCAGGGCAAATAACCCCCCCCCCCCCACACACACACACACACACACACCTATCATTTCCCCTAACACGTCTGATCAGGATTCTGAGATAGCCTGTTTGTTCAACACAGTTGAAAGGTCCGGAAATTATGTCTTCGAGAATGACAACCCCCCACAGTCCCCAGGGCAAGAGTTGCAAGTTATGCGTTGGGGGCATATAAGGTTCTTATAGAAAGTGTGGTCATATAAACTTCGGAGGGGGCTCACTGAATTGGTAATCAGAAGCTAATGTCCCTTCCCCCATGAAAACTTCCTTCATGGAAAGATCCTCCCACATAACCCGAGACCCACCCACACCCCCCACTACAAGGAAAAATCTCTCCTGAAGACGTCTGTATACTTCCCAATAACCAATACTATATGCTAACATTGGGTAAAAGTTCAAAACTTTCAGCCCTCCCCCGGGAACTCGGGGGATTAAGTCATCCTAAAAGACATACTTATAATATTTTCGAACATGCTGAACAAAATGGCCAAATCTCAAAATTTTGATCGGGTGACTTGGGGAAAAATGAGTGTGGGAGGGGACCTAGTTGCCCTCCATTTTTTTGGTCACTTAAAAAGGGCACTAGAACTTTTAATTTCCATTCCAATGAGCCCTCCCACGATATTCTAGGACCACTGGGTCGATACGATCACCCCTGGGAAAAAAAAAACAAAAAAAAAAAAAACAAATAAACACGCACCCGTGATCTTTCTTCTGGCAAAAAAATTCCACATTTTAGTAGATAGGAGCTTGAAACCTCTTGAAACCTAGTAGGGTTCTCTGATACGCTGAATATGATAGTGTGATTTCATTAAGGTTCTATAGCTTTTAGGGGTCTTTTCCCCTTTTTTCGAAAATCAGCCAAATTTTCTCAGGCGTGTAACTTTTGATGGGTAAACTTGATGAACTTATATATTTGAAATCAGCATTAAAATCTGATTCTTTTGATGTATCTATTGGTATCAAAATACCGTTTTCTAGAGTTTCGGTTACCATTGAGCCGGGTCGCTCCTTACTTACAGTTCGTTACCTTGAACTGTTTGATATGTTGAAGTTTTGTATATAGAATGTGTAAAGTTTTCAAATTCTAGTATTTATTTTTGGCTCCACCGTGGCCATTGACATTAACAATGTCCAAGAACTTTAAACCCATCTTAATCCACAATTTATGTAATTAATCGTGTCACCATTTGTTTCGTCGAATAAACCTGTGTCATGGCTATTAAAAAAAAATATTGAATTAAGAAATCAAATAAAGCAGGTTTGTTTCCCATTTTTATTTTTCGTGGAGGTTCCCTTTGCCCTGTAATTCTCAAACAAGTCACCAACATTTTTTTATGTTTATAAATTACTTAGTATTTTTAATTTTCCAATTAGCTTAATTAACAATTAGCATATGTAATTGAGAAAGGCATATGTAATCAACAAAGTATTTCTTTCGATAAATAGCCAAAAATTTCCTCCAAAACTTGTTGTTGTTTTCGAGTTGTTTTTGATCCAGTCTAACTGTCACGGAAGTTTCAAGCCAATCGGAGTAATACGATATTTAACCTATTTCGGAGTTACATGAATGCATACAAGCCAGTTTCTTTCCAAATATTTTTCACCTGTTTTGCACGTTTCGTCCGTTACCCACGACGTGTAGGTCGGAAACTGATCAAACACAATGATAAAGCTGATTTTGGACATCAAAAACCAATGCAATCAAATTTGTTTGAATTTTTTCATTTTTTTTCCTTCATATTTTTGTCCAATTGCGGAAAATAAATTTTTCCTTCGGTTTTGTCTGGATAATAAGAAATATTATGAATCTTGCTCGATCTAAAAAAAAGTTGCCGGAACACTATTAAGCAAAATAAAATTGCTATACTGTTTTTTCTGTGATTAAGGGTTCCCTTCACCAAAGTACTTATAGATATTAACTTGAAGCTTTTTAGAAACCAATCCTGGCGTTTTCTGGTCCCTATCTTCAGGCGCGCCCAATCCGATGAGGCTTATTGTCCTAAAATCCCTCCTGACTCTCAAGAAGAGTACTAGAACTTTTGGCTTCCAATTGTTGTGCCAATCCAAGTTTCTTCGACAGCGCCTTCTATACCATGTGGTTAGAAAACAAATAATATATGAAAGGCACATGGATATTTTTTAAAGCAACGCTACTCTGCTGGCACTAATAATAAAACAAATTTAATTTTTAAAATGAAATGTTAGATTTAGAATAAAATTTTAATTTTGTTGAAACTCTGTTGCCTGCTTATTTGGATATATCACTTTAATAATTGAGTCTGTTACCACCTTGGCACAAAAGTAGCTTTCCGATTCCTAAGCCTTTACTGGAGAAAAATGAGAAGAAAATGAAATCTAGAAATAAAAACGTTCGTCAATATCTGTAAAATTTATTCTCACTTGTACAAAAATTAATCACAGTTTACATGAATACAAAATACTTTATTCAGCAAATTGAATCTTTCACCAGACCCTTTCTTTCACCTACTGATGGATACGCCCAGGGTTGTCACCCGGTCAAAAAACAAATCACTAGATTTAGTGATTTTCTCGTTGATTTAGTGATTTTCTTCAATAATCTAGGGATTTATATTCTGACTTGGTGATTTTTTCTTAAGCAATATAAAACTAGGGATGGCAACCCTGGATAAACCTACAATCACACGAAAAAAAAAGAAATAAACAATGTATAACAGGAACCTGTACAAATCTTTCTTTTGCTTATAAGATATTTGCATATGGTGGGTTAGAACTAAATTTTCAGTATATAACTTGAATAGGTGAAATTTAGTATGAAAACTACAGTTAGCCCTAGATGAAAAATTTGCTTATATCTTAAGCCAAAACAGCCAAATTTCAACAAGCAAAGAAACTAATTTTAAACAATGATGCCAAAATTGTGAATAATGAAGTCGAAAGCATATTTCAAATCAGCACCATAATCTGACGAAAACCATTTGTTTGTCATTATTGGACAGAAGATTATATTCCATTAACTTGCAATTTGACCGTGCCAATTTTCAAAATAAAAACCAAAAGAGCATGTTCGGTTTACTCGAAAAGTTAAAATGCTAAGTCGATGAGACTTTTAAGAGTTAGCGCTAATTACTTTAGAATAGCCCTAATTAGAAAACCCAGGAAAGGGTTTTTAGTTTCCTTCTACACCCCTTACATCTAAAAAAACTCAGTTCCCAAGCTCTCTCCTGCTTCTTTCATACTTTTGAGGAAGATAAGATTGGTAAAATGTTGGTTTGAAAGGATATATCCGCATTAATTTGTTCCTACTACACTATGTCTTTTTTCTTCACCCAGGTTCATTACACTGACAGAGAAATTCTAAGTATCCATCTTTTGTAATTCCAAAAAATTATACCTTAAATAATGAAACTGATTAGTCTAGAGACTACCCTAGAGAACTGAGCCGCAGTTCAATAAACATCTCTGACGACACAATAAGGAATTGAGCAGTTCTGTTTGTTTCTGTCGATATGGCGGTCATTCGTCTTGTAAAATGTTGTAATCATGCCGATATTACGTCTTCTTTTGACGACAGATAAAAAGACCATTGTTTTTCATGTCAAAATGGAAATTATAAATTCAAGCGGCTAGTTCAAAATATAAGGCAAACTAATATTTTTTTTTTTTAATTATGTTTTGGTTTACGCTTAGAATAGTAGCGACAATACAATCAATTACAGTGGCGTATTTCTGTCAAAATCCTGGGGGGGGGGGGCAAAATTGGAGCCAATTTTCCAAAATCAAGCAAAAATAACAGTAAAAATTAAAAATAAGTCATTTGGTACGATAAAGGTACTATTTAGTGTTATAAAAGTACTATAAAGGTATATTATAGTCCTGTAAGGGTAAATATGTACTAAAAACTGATCTGTTCCTGTTGATCCTTCAATTATGTAGGTTTATCTTAGTTTTGACAAGATTTCGGAAGAAACTAAATTTCAGCTTGGGGGCAAACTGGGGGGGGGGCGAGGTCTTTGAGGGGTGCCAAGGTCTGGGAGGGGCAGTTGTCTCCCCCTCCCCATATCAAATTAAGCCCCTGACATCATAAATTACAACGATGTTTATGCAGGTTTGGGATTTATAAAAACAACAGAACGCTTAAATATTGATTAATTCATTTAGCATAAATCTATCTAAAACTCATTCTAGACATTCACAACCAACCATTTTTTTCTGGCTTCAAGATTTCAAACTTAAAATGTAAATAACGATGAAGACCCGACAGCCTTCCCATCATAAAAACAACAAAAAGAAAAACAGCGGAGAATGATATTTTTTTAAACCTTAAATTAATATTTCGGCTTTATATCGAAGAACCGTCCTCAGCAAGCCACATATACAAATAAAATAAGTAAATAATAATGTGTGCTGTTTCTTTTTTGTTTCAGTTTTAAAGGTATTGTAAATCTTATTTTATTTAAACATATTGTTATATATATTATATATAAATATATTTATATTTATATGCTATAATATCTATATTATATATTATATTTATGATTATATAATATTTATATTTATATAATATTTATATTTATAATTTGTATATATTTATATATTATAAATATATTTACATTATACATATAAATATATTGTTTCCTGAGGACGGGTCTTGGATAGAGTTGAAATATCCATTTATAGTCTAAACAAACATCACTGGCTTAGATGAATTCCTTATTGTTTTAAATGTTGTTGTTTTTATAAAACGAACACACCAGAACAGAAACAACACATTAGAAAAACCTACATAAATTATGTAGATATTACAATTCAAATTGGTAAAATCTAGATTTAGAAAATCCGTTTTTATCCTGAATCAAAAAGGGGGGGGGCTTTTGCAACTATAAAGAAATAACTTAATAAAACGAAGATCCTCTGGGGTTATTGATTGCACATAAGGTGTCGACAATTATCAATGTTTTAGTTACCGTTTTTTTTGCAAGACGAGGTAGCTAAAACCGTCTCCCAGCCTTGCAGAAGCGGGGATACAGCCCTGGGCTCATAATGCGGAGCTGAGAAGAATCTACTGAGCTACAATAGGGCTAGACTTCTAAAAAATGGACAAATTTCAAATAGTCAATATGAATTTTCATAATTTTCGGCAATTAAATGAAATCAAATTTATTCTCAATTTTCTTCAAGAAAATAAATAAAAATGGCATTGTTCAAGGAGAATACGCTTGTGCAGGCACATGTAAAAAAAATGGCGCAGTTAAAAAAAACGATTTGGAAGACTTGATATATCAGTAGGTTTTGTTCTATAAGAGTTTATCTCTTCTTCATATTATTTGAAGTTATTTTTGGAACAAATTTTTTGTACATATTACTTTAAAAAAAAAAATTTTCCAGAACTTATCCTTTTACTAAACATTACTACCATAGAAAAGCTTAAAAAAAATTCTATGCACTTTATATTCTTTATAAAAGCATTTGATACTAAAAAGACCTATACTAAAATATCATATACATTCTATAAAATCAAACAAAGATATTTGAAATAGCACCATGAGGTAGAAAACTCATTCATTTTAATCTTTTGAATCCAGCCCCAGTTGTGCCGAGCCTAAGCTCTTCATAAACCGTAGGCTGCACTTCATTTGAACTTGAAAAGGCGCTAGGTGCCTCTAATGTTTCTTCTCTCCATTCTGTGCTGGTACTAATACTGGATCGACCAGGAGGGTCGGTTGTTTCCGTATTAATTTCAGACTGAATTATCTGCAAGTGAATTTGATGGTTGTAAATTATAAGGTGAATAAAATCTATATCAAAATGATTAAATGTCCTATTTAAGAAATGTTCCACAATTAATAAGACACAACACCATTGGCGTAATCTCGTCAAAATCCTGGGGGGGGGAGGGGCTGAAGTTAGAGCTAATTTTCCCAAATCATGTGAAAATGACAGTGAAAACTCAAAAATGAGTCTTATAGTACCATATAATCTAAGATATACAACACAAAACTGACATGTCTCTCTTGATACTTGAATTATGTAGGCGTATCTTAATTTTGACAAGATGTTTTGCAGAAACTAAAGTTCAGCTGGAAGAGGGGGGCAAACTGAGGTATGGGGGGACAAAATTGGGCCTGGAGGGGCAGTGACCCCCATCCCAACCCCCCGCTGCCCCATAGCAAATTACGCAATTGCACAACGCCACCGAAATTTTGAAGCTGTGACTAAGAGCCTCTTGCGTTTCATGTCTCCATTTTTTCATAACACTCCCCTTGGATGGAGCCGATTTGAGAGGGTGGTTGGATCAGTTCTTTTAGTACTAAGTTCAGGTTGAATATTTTTGCTATGAAACTTGACAGTTATGAATTTAAGGTCAACAGAATAATACCAAAAGCTTAAGTTAATTTGTTCTACCAACTGCCTATTGAAACACTAAAATGCAAACTTGAAATATAGAATCTTGAAGCTGTGTGTGTGGACTTTTCTCCGAATTGTGCACCCGGGACCAAAAAAGGGGTTCAGTGCTCATTTCTACATTCATACAAAGTAACTGCAGGTAAATTTAGTTGTTGAGTACCAAGGACAGTGAAAATTAAATCTGACTGTTTGAACTGGTTAAATGGAAACTATGCAGACTTAGCAGTGTTTTGAACAAATTGAAAAAATCAGGAATGAAATTTTAAATAAAATGGATTCCGCTTCTGTTTTCGGTTGTAGTGGGCACAAAATTTGAAAAAAAGAAACGTGGGCAAAGAAACAGCTAAAATAAGCCAATAACACGTGGTAGCGAACAGCGTAAGAAGACATAGGCTTCCGTAGAAGACATTGAAGCTGTAATTATCTTTGAGATTAAAAATTGTCTTTGGATTGTTAAAGCATGATTTTTACGGGCGAAAATCTTTGTTACATTTAGTTTCGCTTATTTTTTTTCACGGTAATTCAAGCTTCATAGTTTTGAAACAACCAACAGACAAATTAAAAAAAACAAAAATTTGGAAAATCCACTTGTTTTAGTTGGTTGATTGGGAACTTATGCAGAATTACGTATTGTAAGAAATTTGGAACAAAATCGGGAAGCCAATTTTGAATGAAAAATGCTTTCGTGTTTAGTTGTGCAGTTTTCGGTAGTAGTGGGCACCAAATTGAAAAAAAGAAACGTGGGTGAAGAACCAGCCACAATAAGCAACAAGCACATGTAGGGCCATATCAAGGATTTTTATTCGAGGGTGTTACTGTTTCCGAGTGATATTTTACAAAAAAAAACTTTAAAAATCACATCAAAAATGTGTTTTTATGCATTTTATTACGTTTCTACAACTTGAACAATGTGGAGGGGTTTCAAGCCCCCTAACTCTTCCTCTGAATATGCTCTTTCACACATGGTATGAAACAGCTAAAGAGGACGTAGGCTTCCTTTGAAGCTGTAGTTGTCTTTGGGATTAAAAGTTGTCATTGGATTGTTAAGACATATTTTTTTTTTATAGCGAAAAGCAGTGTTAAATGTAACTTATTAGTTTCACTTGTTTGTTTTCACGGTTCAACGTGGCAATACTGTGGAAAATGTGATACGGCCCTAGAACCGTCATAATTTTTAAAGATCCGAAAGACAAATCTTATAAAAATAGAGTATTCAGGTATGAATCTGTAACGTGCCCCCCCCCCCAATTGGTGCTCCCGCTTTATCAATCTGTAACATTTTCAGAGGCGTATTTGTTTTACAGAAGGCGAAGGCTCAACTAGTGACTTTGATGGTCTTTAGAATTTGACAATGGTTTTTATAGCTTTTTTATTTTATTTCTCGGATTTGGTTTTAATTTCACGAAGTTCATGTTAGTTATTTATCTAATCAATGAAATCTACAAAATCCTCCCAAATCCCGTAAAAGCCGACACTCATAAAAGTTCTTATTCATTCCTGAACAGGAGACTATCCCAAAATTATGGTATCCCTGCTATGAAGCTCATAAATAGTTTATCACCCATCCTGTCTAAGTCTTCCCCTCTATTTCTAATATCCATTATACCTAATCTTTACTTTCTTCTATTTCATATCATGCTTAGCTTTTTATACATATTCTTTTTGTTTAATCGAGTGTTTGACAGATAGTTCATTTTTGAATTAGTTTCTTTCTTTTTTTATTTAGTTTCTACTTTTCTTCTGTTTTCCTTTATCCCACCATCTTTTCTAATTATAATTCGTTCTCAGCTCCATTGTTTGTTTTCCTTATTGTGTCTGTTATGCAGGTCATTTTTTTTTATCAGACCCGTGTGGTCTGCCTCCTCTCTAAACAAAAAAAAAATACATTTGTAACGAGTTTTGGTAAAAATTTTACTTTCTATCGTGAACACTTTTTTGGGGATAATCCGCTAAATCTGTGGAAACCAGAGACATTTTCTTTTCAATCTTTCCCGAGTTAAAAACCAACACATATAACTATTTTAGATATAGTTTTACAATTTCGGATCGTAATTACTGAAAATTTGACTTTTTTATGTTCTATCCTTGAACGAATAAGGGATTATCACCAGTCCTCTCAATAAAAAGATTTACAATGAGACTTAATTTTGGAAAGAAAACCTATTTATTCTTCACAATTCTAAGATAAATAACGCACAAAATAACGTTACAGTATATTAAGTTGAGAGGATAGTCAATTTTACTGTTTAAACCTTTGAGTTAATGGCAAATAACTACGAAGATGCCTACAAGTGTATTTTAAAACTTCCAGGATTTTTTTTTTTTGGGGGGGGGGGGAATGGATTGATGAATTTTGTGCTTTTGCGAATTTGTCATTTTTTCAAGTGTATTTTTCATTTAATCCTTCACCCTATTCCTAAGTTTAAAAATCCAGAGCGGGAGGATAGAAAAACATTACCAACACACAAGGCCGTATCCAGGATTTTTTTTCGGGGCGGGTCACAAAAACAAACTTTAGAAAGGCAGGAAAAATGCGTTTTCATGCATTTTTAATACATTCTTATCAGTTGAACAAACGTTTCGGGAAAGGGGGTTCAAACCCCCTAACCCATCTCCTGAATACAGTGTTCTCACCACACTGTGAGTGCCTCTATCAGAAGCAAATGAAAACCAATAATTGAATCCCAGCTTTTAAACGCTTACTCGTTTTCAAGTTTAGCCAAATAATTTTTAATTCTAGATATAATCTTTATATCCCCCTGACGACAACTTGGCAAGATAAAAACACACACAATTTGATGTCCGATATATCATAATATACAATATATTAAAACATACAAAACAAATGTACAGTAATGTAGCCGTCTTGAACTTCAGCTTTTAAATGTTTAAATCAAAGATAAACCCATTTAAAGCATGCCCATTCTTCATTTATTTATACCCCAATCTGTAAGAAGACTCCAAAGTGCAAGCGTAAAAGAAAAAAAATCGAAATTAGGTACAAAATAACATTATATACAGAATTTCAAGGATTTTGAAGGAAATTAAGAAAAAAAATAATAACTGACAAAATGCATATTGCTAAGTTACACGCATAATTACTAATTATTAAATAATCTTTAAACACCTGTAACAATAGATTGGTACAATGAGAAAGATAAGGAGATACAGGTAAATATATTGGAGATAAACAAAATATAAAACTTGACAGTATATCATAAAAGGCGGTATATTATAAGAACATACAACATACATACATAGTAATGTAGTCGTCACAAACATCACCCTTTAAACTTCCAAATATAAGCACATTCTAAGCATACCTGTTCTTAATTTATTTCATACACTCCATCTGTTGGCATCAAGATACACCCAAATCCGAAAAAAGACTTTTTCGCAAGCTGACCTATGGTCTGCGCTGAGGAGGTACCGAACTCCTGATTCGATGCCTTCGGCCGGGAGTGAAATGCGTGGTTGGGGGCAAATCATCCGACGCTTCCCGTGTTTTCGCCTAAAATTTCTATAGATACTCATTTAGATCTGGGTCGACTCTGGCCGAGCTTACAAAGTCACATCATTGACCCAGTTCCAAACCAAATAAACAGCTACACTAAGACTCGAACCGCTGACCTCAGGATTTCAAGACTGGACCGCTAACAACTCAACTAAAAATCCAAAAAAAAAACGGAAAAACAAATTACCTGTACAGTATCAGTATTTCTGCCATATCCAGGATTTGAGAATGAAATACCATTTGCAATTTTGCTGGAAAATTCTGCTATTCTTCGTCTATAGAACATATAGCCAGCCACAATTAATGCTGTTATAATCAAAAGGCTCATAATAACAGCCAGTGTAACATTCACCGATTGATGAGCAGTTGCTGCAAAGAAAATAAATTTTGCTAAACAGGAACATGCCAGGGAAAAAAGTTAGACAAAATAAAACATCCACAGATTTTATTAATATAAATCATTGAAATTTATATAAATATTTATTATATTTATATTCATACTTTATTTACATCACTATTTAAGAAGAGACGACATAGATATTTAGGAAATTGTAATGTTTTGTCATTGGAAGGGATTACTATGAAATGTCGCTGGTTTTATAACACTACTGTAAAGACAAATTTATATGAAATTTATATATTTTTTGTTTATTTTGTGTTATATATCCATTTAATTTTATATTCATATTATATTTATGTCCCTATTTAAGAACGGATAACAAACTGACAATTGTAATATTTTTTCATTAGAAGGGATTACTATGAAATTTTGTTGGTTTTATAACCAAACTGTAAAGACGAACTTATGTGAAATTTATATATTTATATTTATTTGTATAAATAATTTGCATTCATATTATATTTATATTACTATTTAGGAATGAAAGACATACTGATTTGGACAATTGAATTGTATTATATACGAACCGTTCATCGGAAAAAGGACAAAATGCTATGATAACACCTTTACTATTAAGAAATCAGCAGATAATGCAAAATTGTTATAAAGTGTGCTGGAGCCAGCAGTATAAATAAAAATTCAGTGCCAAGGAGGATTGTTTGAGGTGTTGCTTATTTTGTCAAGTATTCTAATTGTCCATACGTTTGTATGATTTTATCAAGCGATAAAAGAGGTCATAGGAACTATTGTTCCGCTTTTTAATTCAACATCATAAGTTTTTTTTTAACTCATAAGTTCTTTCTTGTTGATCTAAGTAGCTTTTTGTGTTGGTTAACATTATTTAACAAGCTGTAGCATTTATTTCAGTATTATATTTTGAATTAAACACTCATTTTTCGTAATTTCACTTAACTTCATCTGATTACATCAAATCTTATACAAATCTTGCAAAAAATACTTCAGACACAACTCTTGGTTAAAATTTTTTTCAAAAGTATTGATTTCTAGTAATAATATATAAATCAATTGTAATTAACAAACATTAATTTATATGTTTTAATTAATTTATGTATTTTAATTAATTTATGTATTTTAATTAACAATACATTCATATTGAAGTTTATGCTACTTCATTTGCCAACCGGTTACAGCTAAAATATGGTAGGAAGGCGTGGTATTGCAATGAATCATATTTGAACAATTAAATGTATTGAAAGAACCTTGAAAACTTGTGCTAGTGTCATGAGCTAGTAAATTTTCTTAATTCTGAAGGGTGAAAAATTAATTTCAGGATTTACCACAGAGTGAAATCTAGTCTATTCCATAGATTAATAATCCTTTATGACTGCAAAGGTCCTTGTGGCAGCTGGGATCAAACCCTATCCCGTATTACCAAGTTGAGATCAGATTACTGCGGTCGCACAAGCAGTGTGACATCACAGCTGCACAAAGAAGAGAAGGACAATAACATAAAAAACTTTTAAAAATGCCTATTTTTATTACTAAAAGTAATGAAAAATTTCCTGGTACTTGGAAATCTGAATTTTTTAAGAGAAAATGTGGAAAAGATTGTTTTTAAATGAACAGTGTATTTTAGAGACAAAAACTTTTTTTAAATCCTTTTTTTCGTATTTTCTCTTTTGCTCAAAATTTTTGTGCCAAAGATATATTACCTGCACTGCTAAAATAAATAATTGTCGAATCATCAATACTAAATTTGATTGGTTCTGTCAATTTACTTATCCCATAGTGGTTTCCTGCTTTCAGAACCAATTCGTACGCAACGCCATCTTTCAGACCGTTGATCGTAATTGATTTTTCTTTTGTGTCATTTCTTCCTGATTCGGCAGAACCTACCGGTCGCCAAAACACCCTAGAAAATTTAAAGAAGGAATAAAAATTTTCTCATCTAGTTCATAAACGAAGATCTCACTTGAATAAGCTCATAACTATCCACCACAACAAATAATCATCAGAGGGGAGGGGGTAAAGGAAAGATAAAGGATACAGAATTTGACTTTGCAGGCCCTACTGTTGGCGTGGTTCTCCTTTCCATGGTCCTTCAACCACGAAGTTCAATGGGGGGTTGTGGGTCAGCAACCCCGTGCTTTCGCACATCCTTCCTTCCCCAGATTTCTCCAGGTACACATTTGGAGCTGGTTCGACTCTGGCTAAACTTTCAGAGTTACGCAACTAGCCCCCATTCCAAAATAAATAATCATCAACGCCAGGACTCGAACCCATGTCTTCAATTAACAGTATATAAGTAATATTAGTTTCATATCTAATATTTGTAAATGTATGGTTTTATCATAAAATTCTGAACCATCAAACGCGTTTAATGTATTTTACACACTAACGGTACCCAACGCTGCAAAATAGCCTTAAAGCTTATAAAGCCATTTAAAAAGCAGATCAGCTTAATAGGCCTTGTTCATAAACTAACATGTTGTAGGCTTGAATTGTTTAATTATTTAAAGAGGACGGTTCATCAATAAGCGCCAGAATGGGAGGGCTTAAAAGTAAATTAAGTATGTTTAGTACATAGACAAACAGCACATCACTCGAGCTCGAAACCATCAAGACACCTGGCAATACTTTTCTAATCAAATGCTATCTAAAGTTAACGATATCTTAAATAAGAGTACTTGTATATGTATTATGGCAGGGAGGAGGGTTAGGGGCAGGGGCGTCATTTGGGGGTAGGAAGGTGGGGGGAGGGGGCAGTTGCCCCCCCCCCCAATAATGAGGATAAACAAATATTATACATCCCATGCCCTTTGACTATCCTCAAAGACCAAGTTTCCAGAACTTCCAACTACGTTGAACAAAACGGCTATCTCAAAATTTTGATTGGACGTGTTTGGGAAAAAGGTGGACGTGAGTGGGGGTTAGTATTGTATATTATATATGTATATATGTATATGTATATATGTATATGTATATATGTATATTGTATATGTATATTTGTATTCCATTAACTGCCTTTTCTCGTAGTGCTTTAGCAGCTTTGTTTTTTGCTTAAAAAGCAATTCTCGTTTTTCAACGCAGGTATTTGTTGCAGGTGAATAACCCCGTACAAATAGCAATATAAGTAATATATGATCTGGTTCAGTAAATTTTGAATGAAGGGACACCCAAGCAAGCTAGTGATTACAGAAAACACAGAATAATCGAGCGATACGAACGCATATGACCTATTAGTTGAACACACCAAACCCCAAATAAAACAACAGCTTTGTTGATCTGCAAATGTGTTCGTGCGAACATCAACAATTTAGTGTATAACAATTCTTGAGAGTTTGCTTATTTTGTATTCTTATTGGGTGAAATTGCCTTCGTGAACTGTTTTCTTCTTGTGTATGAACTATCAGTAAACAGATTGTTCTCACACAAAATCTGAAACTAACAAGGGAAAATGTCTGGAACTGAAGATTCTTTGTGAGTCAATCATTGCACTGAAACTACTACTAAAAATATCAAATAAATTTATTTTATTAACATATTTTATAGAAATAACAGATTACAAACTATCGTTGCGAACAAATTTGTTTGAGGCAAGTTAGAGAAAGTATTTTATGATTAAAAAAGATTAAATAGGGTTGAGTATAGCTTTAATGAGAAATTGTGGCTTCAACAGGACCGTAGGTAGGGAAGACCTTGCCCCTCCCCCTCTGAAATTATTACTTTTCCAGAATTTCTGTTCAAAATTATCCAAAAAATTGGTTTTATTCCCAATCTCCAAATGAAAATTCCTGGGCCCTCGCTTGATCCGTAGTTGCTGCAATAAGAAATATTCAAGACCAATTAAAGTCATCTCAAATTAATTCTATTTCATGTGAGTCCCAGTTCACACGAGTGCTTACCATACAGCAATTTCTAACCATCATTACCTTGGACAAATCAGAGCTACTTATAAAAAAAAGAAGCATATTATGATTGGAAGATAGTGTTTACATACGAGCATTGATTTCTAGCTAAGCTTATACGTGAATTGAACTTCAGAGAATTCCTTTTTGAATTTTGAGTTTCGGCTTTGAATCTTTTATAAGATGTTTTTTCTGAAAAGAGCAGGGGGTGGGGGTAATCAATTTTACTGAAGGGCTGGTTGTTGCTAACAATTGTGATTGAAATCCAAAAGCTGGCAAAATTTCAGTAAAATCAGCTAAAGCTGGAAATATTGCTGCAAAACTACCAAACTTTATGGTAATTTATTCTTTATTATGGTACTTATGGTAAACTTTATGGTAATTCATTATTTAAACTTTAGAATAGAAGAATAGAATTTGATTTTAAAAATTACTATCACAGCATGATCACCTGAATTTGAATTTTCTGTCCAAAAAAAAGCACTATATATATCTCAAAAGCACTATACATTATATATATATATATATATATATATATATATATATATATATATATATATATATATATATATATATATATATATATATATAATATATATATTAATATATATATATATATATATATATATTATATATATATATATATATATATATATAATATATATATATATATATATATATATCTATATATATATATATTATATATAGTAAAAAAAAAACTAAACTTATTTAAAAAGTCAAAATTAAAAATAAATAGAACACAATAAAATTAATGAAAATACATAAAAAATATGATGGGTCAAAATTTATAAATTTTTGTTATACATATTTACGAAACTAGGTATAAATGTTTTTGCTAACTGCTGATGGGCACAGCATACTGGCTGAAGTTTCTCAACAGGCACTGCAACCCTGCGTGGGAGTCGTTTTGTTGTGGATCGAGGGGGGGAAAAGGGTTTTGTGAATTGGGTGGCTCAGAGATTTTCTTCCAAAATCCATACAGATTTTATCTCTTCGTTTTTTCAGAGTTTGAATTTTAAACTTTGTCAGCAGCTCTTCATACGACATTCTATTGTTATTATTCTATTATTTATGGTATTAATTATTTATATTATTTCTATTATTCTATTATTTCTATTATTCTATTATTAGTAATTATTTCTAATATTTATGGTGGTATAATCGTGGTGTCTCACGTCGTACGCCAATCTCAATTGGTTTAACGACTGGCCAAACATAAGGAAGAAAGGTCATGCTCATCCTGTCAAACCTACCGCCTCTCGCCGCTAAACATAACATGTCTAAAAACACATTTTTTTCCAATAAATATCCCAGCAAATGGCAATGGATCTCTTCCCCAAATTCGAAATGCCAAACATTTTAAGCTTAAATTTATTTCACTAGCCTATATGTTTATCGCTTGGATTCAGTTAAGTAGCCTAATTCAATAACAGTAAGGTAAATCCAAAACTTAGCCCTACCATATCAGTTATTCTACTATATAAGATGTTTTTGCAAAATAATTGGTTAAAGTTTTAGATTAAGGGCTTCTATTGATTTTGGGAAGTAGTTGAGTTAGGCAAATAAAACTCCTAGGAATAAATCCAGATGCGCAAAGAGGCGCATCATATTTCAAAAGTGTCAACATCAACTCCTCTCCCTCCAATAGACTTTTATACCTTCCAATAGACTGAGCCTTATACCTTAGCTCAATTCTAATTTAAAGGGTTTTAAATGTTAATAAATTTATTTCTTAAATTTAGCCAAAAAAATCCTTAATATGGTTTAAAATTTTACTGAAATAAGAGAAAAAGCAGTTTCAAAAAACAGAATGAAAATGAAATTCAAAACCCAAAACACTTGGGTTTTCTGTCAATTCCTGACAGAAAAATGATTACAGAGCTTGAAAAAATGCCGAGTGTCACCAAACACTAGATGACGACGATAGTTTTTTTTTACGGCACAAGCATCAGCTCCCACTCTTCTAAGCTATCCATACTCTTTGGATACTACAAAGATACTACGGTTAGTCTTTGAACTGCGGTTAATGATATATAAACCACAGACATCTCGAATTTTTTCACAGAAACGAAAACTGTTGAAAACATGACGACGTCTTGCCAGGACTGAAGAACTAAGTTGCAGACCATAGCAAGTGAGTGAGCTGAGGGAGATGACAAAGAATCTTTAAATATTATATATATATATAATAATATATATATATATCTTATATATAATATATATATATATATATATATATATATATATATATATATGTATATATATATAATATATATATATATATATATAATAATATATTATATATATGACTATTTCATATATATATATATATATATATATAATATATATATATATATATATATATATATATAATATATATATATAAAGATATAATAATATATAATATATAATATATATATATAAGTAATATATATATATATATATAATATACATTAACACATAAACACAATATATATATTATATATATATATATATATATATATAATATATATATACTATATATATATATATATATATATATATATATATATATATATATATATATATATATATATATATATATATAATATATATATATATATATGAATATATATATTATATATCATGGTTGCAGCGGTAGCTGCAACCTAGTAAAGAGTGAACCACAGCCCATTGTAACCAAAAGTTAAGAAAAAAACTAGGAAAGTTAGGATAAAAACTAACGAAAAGTTAAGAAAAAAGGCTTTTAGAAAAAAAAACTACCTAGTGAAAATTGCCATCTGACACTGATTCACGAATGTTAACTATTATTCGGTTCGTCTTAAAAGTAAAAGTTTATTCTGAAAAGAAATATATGGGGATTTTGAAAAAAAAAGTCTCAAACCCCTCAAGAATGGCATCAGATCAAAATGGAAAGTCTATGATTGGAATCAGCATGGTCGAAAAACCTAGTTATGGGAAATTAAAACCCCCCTCCTTGAACAACAAGGAAAAAGACTTTTTTGCATGGGTAGTACTTATCTGTATTCCGTTTTTTCTTTTTTTTTTCTTTTTTTTTTCTAGAAAGGCTAGAGGGTGACCAGAAACATCAGAGAGAGAAGTGTAATAGCTCATTCGAATGAAAATTAAATTTTCTTCTGTCCTTTTTAAGTGACTAAAAAGATTGGAAAGAAATTAGCCCCACTCCCTTAAGGCCCCCTCCCCCCCAAAGTCATCCAATCATGATTTTGAGATAGCCATTTTCTTCAATATGGTTCAAAGGTCAAATATCTTTGATTTTGGTAATGATATGCCCCTCCTTAGTCCCTGGGGAAAGGGATGTACACTTTATCGGTATCGGACATATCGATATCATGCGTATCGGTATTGGCGTATTGTTATTGGGCGTATTGGTATCGCAAGTATCTAGACAGATTTTTAAATGCTCATATAAAAGATATTGCTCATATCTACGTCCTTCCTATAAATTCAACTATCAGCAAGTTCCAAATGGCAATAAAAGCGGCAATTTTGGTGTCATGTATCAAGTGTAAAAGCTGAGGCTAGCGGACTACCAGTCCTTTCTAGAGTGTCGTTTAATGGCTCATTTGAAAGCTATTGCTCACACAACATCCCCCACATTATGCAACAATTACGTCCTGGATGCTCAAGCACAACGCCCATCATCATGTATTTTGCAGGCTATAAACTTGTCGTTTATATAAGTAAGATATCAATATCATGTGCTAGTGGGATATAAACCATAAGCTAGTGGGCTGCCAGAACTTCTTAGAGAGATCTTTAATGGCTGTTTTGGAAGCTATTGCTCATATTTACGTGCTTTTCATCAGTTTTGCCATCCGTAAGTGCCAAATATTACAAAAATGACACTTTTGGTGCCATGTCTCAAGTAGAAAATCTGGGGCTAGTGGGCTACCAGTACTTTTTAGAGTGCTATTTAATGGCTCATCTAAAAGCTATTGCTCATATCTACGTGATGTTTATCAATTCTATCATCCGTAAGTGTGATATAGTACAAAAATAATACTTTTGATGTCACTTCTTAAGTAGAAAAGCTTGGAAGTATAAAACGAAATCATCATTGTAATAATTATGGTCCGAAACCCGTAGCTGGAGGTCTGCAAGAACACCTCTCGTATGTTCCTCCTCCTAGGCCACTTAATAAGCTACGCAATTAAGATAAAAGCCCTAATATATCAAATCTGATTATTAGAGGCGTGAACCTGTGGGTACAGCGTTCGACTTCGAAAAAGAGTGTCTAGTGTTCGACTCCTGCTTAGGTGTTTTTTTTTTTTTTCAATTATGGTTTTCTCCCTTCTATGCGTTCATTCTCAGATAATTTCACTGTTTATGTAAATGTAATGCACTCATTTTCTAAACATGTCCCAGGAAGGTATTTGGTCAAGGATTTTTGATTCAAAAGGGAATAGAGGTTATCCAGTTCATGGTTTGCAACGACATTCTGAGTAGATCTCTAAATCCATACCCCAACGAATGTCGTAATTTTTTCAAAATCTTGTGGGAAGAGGGGGGGGGAAGGATGGGTCAAAGATAGATCCAATTTTCCTAAGTCAAGTGAAAATTACAGAGAAAACTGAAAAACGAGTCGTATAGTAATAAAAAGGGTTAAAGATGTACTAAGGAATACTGACCTGTTTCAGTGGAAGCTTGAATTATGCAGGCTTATCTTAGTTTTGACCAAATTTTTGGAAAAACTAAATTTCATCTGGGAGGGGTGGGGAGTTGCGAACTGGGGTCTGAAGGAAAACTGAGGTTTGGGAGGTGAAGTTTTCCCCCCTACCCCATAGCAAGATTAAGCCCCTGATCCCAACCCTTTGCCACTAAGTGGTTGAAGAAGCGTAGGCATGTGGTTCTGGAACCACTCAAAGTTGTATATTAAAGGAAGGATTGCTTATTGTTATACTTATTAATCCAAATTATTTACTTGACAATTCCACCGTAATATTTTTTTCCATAGGAAAGATTGTGCATCCAAAGAGGAAGAAAGACAAAAGGAAAACAGTTCTGCAGGAGAATTCAGATAATTCCTCCCAATTTTTTTTTTTTAAATGAAAACAAACTTAGTTTGTAATACCATTTATCGTACCTGCACAAGAAATTATCTTTTTTTGAAATTACTATTCATTTCTGAGTAATGAGTGGCTTTTTACTTAGGGACAGGTCAAATAAATCCCCAAGACTAAAGGCACATTTCTGTTGAGCTAGCAAAATTTTCTGCGAGTATG
Source organism: Artemia sinica (assembly GCA_027921565.1). Lineage (NCBI taxonomy): Eukaryota > Metazoa > Arthropoda > Branchiopoda > Anostraca > Artemiidae > Artemia > Artemia sinica. The sequence goes on from JAPEVW010000022.1 coordinate 3,153,887, forward strand.
TCGATATACAAACCTGTTCGCTCAGTTAACCTTTTGTGTCAAGCTACGCACCTGGGGCTACTTTATTAAGTATGGCTAAATTTACTTCTTTTAAACAAAGAATTAGAGATCTATTTCTTCTTTTTTAATTTTTTTACGACTCTAGGTTTTCATTTTTTTTTTCACTCTAAACTAATTTTTTCCTTCAATTCTTGTATGGCTTTTTAGTTCAGCTCCTTAACAAGTGTTGAGGTGTCTTATCTCCCCTAGATTGGAGGTGATTAGAAATTATATAAAAAAAAAATTTCAACTGAAACTAAGGACCAACATTAAAACTTAAAACGAACAGAAATTATTCCGTATAAATAGAAAAGGTCATATCAGTGTTGTTTCTAAATTAAAATTCTAATCAAAAACGAGCATAGATTAATAAAAAAAAAATTTAATCCGAGGGAAGTAAAGAGCGAAGTTGAAACTTAAAAACGAACAAAAATTACTACGTCGCAGCATATCTAACATATATCAATAAAACGAATGTAAATAAATACAACTGGTGATATTTCCCTATGTTTGTAGGATTAAAGAAAACTAGTTCTTTATTGAAAACACAAAAGCCAAGTAAAAACCAGAATAATGATTTAGGAGTCAAAAGTAAATACGTAGCCTCACAACAACAAACTAATCTATAACGCTTTTCATAGTCCTACAGGAGCTGTAATATCAGCAACTTTCAGCATACAATTAAAATTATCTTAAAAGCTTAGGAATAAAAATAATAGGTTTAAAGTCATTATACAGTATATAAAAATAATGGATTGATTTATAAGGTAAAATTTTGGTCTCACCTAGCATTAATCGAAATGAAGAACATATCAACCGTAATATGAACTCTGGATCTCCAGTTATTCCTCTCTATAAAACGGAGGATTTTAAGTTGTGATACAAATTCTAAAGAGAGTTTGTAGTCCTAATACTAATACGATTCCTTCACTTCGAACTTTTCTACAAAATAATCATGAAATGTCCTTTTCATATCCAGAACGATATTCAATCATTGAACTGAGCTCATTGTGCAGAAGTTATGCCAAATTAAATGAAAAAAAAAAATAAATAACACAAAAATCTAAAAATGCTTTAATTTTATACTGTTAAAAGTTTCCTTAAAAGGTTTACTTTTACCGTACCAAAACTCCTGTATTGTTTTGTGTTTTCAGTAAAGCGCTAGTTTTCTGTAATCCTACAAATATAAGGAAACATCACCAGTTGAGTTATTTACACTAATTTTATTGACATGTTAGATTGGCTGTGAAGTAATAATTTTTTGTTCGTTTTAAGTTTCAACTTCGCTCTTTACTTCCCTCGGAAAAAACTTTTTTTTTTTAAATTAATATATATATATGCAAGTATATATACATTTCAACTCGCTTCAACATTCAGACTTTTCAGATTGGATTAGCAGCATAAGTTATGTGATATAAAAGTATTTTTAGCATCAAAGCATTTAGTGCAAGCTTTCCCTTGCTTAAGAGGGACGACCTGCCTTAAATACAAACGCGCACTTCGTCTTCTCTAAAGTCATTTGACTAAGTAGTAACTGAGGACAAAAATTAGAACCACACTCGGAGGGGAAATGAAAACTATGAATAAATTTCTAGATACGACTCTCGTAAAGGGGAATATAAAGCTCATTTTAAGTAAATTGGAATCAAAGAGGACATCGAAAATTATTCTTCAGAGAAAGTCAAGTATTCCTTAAGAGCGGAAACATCTGAAAAGTGAAACGACAATGCTGAATTTCCTCCTTAATTACATACTCAAGTAGGTTAAAGCTTTTAAAGATCTGTTTCTGAATTTCTATCTAAGTATATCCATTTCAAAGTCCCAAGAAAATGAAAACTTGTCTAGGAAACATTTTGTTTTTTAATCTCGGTGACTGTCCCATGGTTTAATATATTTCATTTGTATTTTTAAGAAAACTGTCATCAAAAGACACGCATAAAACAATTTTTCAAGACAAGCAAGCATTTCTTATGAAAGATAACAGTTCAAAAAATGAAATGACAATGCTGACTTGCAGACCTTTGACAATGATGATGTACTAAGAAAACATTGACTTATTTGAGAAACAAAACAGGCAAAGCTTTTTAAAGGATTTATTTTAAAGCTTAATAGAATATCCATTTTGAAAAGAGTTTGCGATTTTTTTTTTTGGAAAATATGGATTAGAACCATTTCCATAAAACTTAAGCCTCATAAAGATTTGTAAACGACTTATGTCAAACGAGTCACTGAGTATAACATTTCAAAAGCAAAGATTTTTTTTTGCATATTTCAGAAGCAAAAGGCAACGCTTTATAGATCTGGATTTAGAAGCGATCTTTAAGCATCAACAAATTAAATGGAATTATAGGAAATAAATCCATTCAATCTGTTTAGGGGCCCAATTTATGGATAAAACATATAGCCCAGTTTAACACTAAAATCAAAATCCTTCGTAGGATTCTAAAGTTTCAGGTGCTCAAGTATCTGAAAGATGCCCAAAATCCTAGTTTTCAACAGTCTTGCCATATTGAACCGTGAGAAAAAATGAGCAAAACTAATAAGTTAAGTTTGACAACTTTGCCCGTAAATATTCAAACATTAACAACCTGTTGATTCCCTAAGATAATCTACAGCTTCAAAGAAAAGCGTAGCTGTTTGGTACCATTTTTACTTGGCTTATGATTTTACTGATATTTACCCACGTTTCTTTTAACTGAATTTTGGCGCCCGCTACTACCAAAAACTTGAAAATTTTCATTTTCACTGTCCTTGGTACTTTAGAAGAAAAGAAAACAAATCCTGCTTAAGGAATATCCTTTCTCTGTTAATCTAGAAAATATCCTGGTCAAAGGAGAAATGAAATCCACTTTACTAGACAGAAAAATGACTAAATAAAAGACATTTTAAACAAGTGAAAAGAACGACTAAAATCTATTCAAAGGATCCAGTAAAAACTCATCATTTTTTCATGCTTGTATTTAGAAGCATGCCTTATTATCTTTGCTTCATTCAGTGAACCAAGGGGAGTTCCCCTGGCCCACGCTAGATGCCCTGTAAGTTTAAGCTAATCATAGCAAACTTACTTTTGGACCAACCTGAGGTGGCACAGATCAACACAAAACATTTTTTTAAGATTAGAATATGTTTACTGATTTTTTAACCATATTTCTTAACGTTAACCTTTTCTTAAACATATTTCTCCTGCTACCACCACCAACTTGAAAAGATTTAATTTTCACTCCCCCTTGCACCTTCATTGTCCTTGGTACTACTAAGAAAAGAACTACTAAACAAATCCTGCTTAAGGAATATCCTTTCCCTGTTAGTCTAGAAAATATCCTATTCAAAGGAGAAATGAAAACCCCATTACCAGACACAAAATTGACCTTCGTAAAGGACAGCACTTAAGAAGTAAATTGGCAAAACTGAACGACTTTAAGTTTAGAAGACAGTCCTTCACTTTAATGGTTCTCGCACGTTTTGCAAGTGGACCAAGATCAAAACACATGCAGAAGAAAATTATTCTAGAGACAATATAAGTATCTCTCATGCAAAAAATATCTAAAAAATAACTGTCAAACAGTAAACATCTAAATAGTTTCCTCTTTTTTTATTTCTACAAGTCCCTTCCTTTTCTTCCCCTTTTGCGTTTTTAATTACATTTTCTTATAAAAATAACTGGTGTATGCTACTTGTTTTTAAACTTTGTTCTCGAAACATAATTTCTAATGTAATTTCTTGAAATATATTTCCTGGAACTTTTGTTGGTTCTTGTGGAAAGGCAATCTATATACAATAGTTAAATGGAAAAAGATTATACGGAAAAAGGAGCCAAGTTTTTGTAGACAAGATTAAAACAGGACAGCGAGATTTTCACAAATAAGATTGTAAGTTGATCTTCGTAGAGGAAGACAACTCGGAAACAGTTTTGTTTTGAAAGTAATTGAGATCAAAACAGACACAGGGAAAACATTTTTTTTCTCTTTTTTTGAAAAAATAAAATGTCTCTTGCGGAAAAAAACAACCTAAAGTTAATTGTCAAAGGAAGAAATTATGCGCAAAAAGGAGGAAAGCTTTTCCAAATGAGTTATTTTGAACTCATATAGCCAAAAGTTTGGAAAAGATTCGTTCCAGAACCTTTTTTTTAGCTTACTTGTTTTAGAAATGAAAAGGCTGGCCTGAAAAAATTTCGACAAAACCTAGAGAATGATCCCACGATAAAGGGGGTCCCAAAAATAATTTTTCTTACAATACATTTGTAATACATTAAAGGTAAAGGATACGGCACTATACTCTTAAAGTTCAAACTGGCAGTACTGATCTCCGTCTCAAGGCCCTTCAGCCAGAAAGTACAATGGGGGGATGGAGGCCAGCCATCCTGTGCTTTTGCATACGCTTTGTAATATTCTGGCTGAGCTTACAAAGTCATATCAATATATTAGAATGATTTAATTATATAATAACATGTATTAATAATATAAAATTGTAACAATAATTAAGTTGAAAAGCAATTAAAAGTACTCCACTTTTGTTCCACTTAAACAGAGGGCGTTACTTATGTCACACCCAGTAGCTTAATCAGACAATGTATATTCAATAGTTTATTAGAGTAAAGTAATATTATCGCATTATAATATGTATTTATAATATATACTATAATAGTAATTAAATTGAAAAATAATGAAAATGCTCTGCTTTTATTCCGCTTAAACCAAGAAAACTACTTATATCACATCCTGAATATTAATCTGGCGATGTATTGCTAACAATATACGCTAATGGTAATAGAATTGTATTTGTATACAATAATTTTTTTTACATGATATATGATATAATGTATATCATATTCATAATGATAATCAAATTAACAGCACATTAAAAGTGTTTGTACTTATTTTCAGCTTAGACAAAGGGTATTTCTTTTGTTGTACCCTGTGTATTCCAGAAAGCCGATGATTCGGCATAAATAAATTTTGAAAATTCTTATTCATAGTTGACTTACCTGTATAGCTCCACTGTGCCGGGATTTTTTAGAGGTGGATCCCAGGAAATCTGTGCAGTTCCTGAACTGACAACTTGAACTTTATGTTTGTTGGAGGCCCAGGTATACGATCTATAATAATAAAAAGCTTTAATTGCATAATGTCATATATCTTTATAATGTCATATACCTTTAATACCATAGTAGACGATTAAAAAGTGTTAAATGAAACGATTTCTTTCACGTTACATAGTGTCATATATCTTTATAATGTCAAAAATCTTATGCTGTCATATATATTTATAATGTCATATACCTTTAATACCATAATAGACGATTAAAAAGTGTTAATGAAACAAATTATTTCACATTACATAATATCATATATCTTTATAATGTCACAAATCTTTATGCTGTCATATATCTTTATATTGTCGTATACCTTTAATACCATAGTAGACGATTAACAAGTGTTAATGAAACGAATTCTTTCAGCTTATATTTGATAAGTGTATATTTGACTAATTTGATAAGTGTAAATGGTACAGATAATGTAGTAATAAGTGTCTGATCTCAGTTCCTGGCAGAGAAATGATTACAGAACTTGAAAAATTCCAAATGTCACCAATGACTTGATGGCGTTGATAGTTTTTACACGACACTAGCACCAGTTTCCACACTTATAAATTACCCATACTCTTTGATTTGTATAGGATCTTGAAAACTTTGAAAACATTACGTATTTTTTTTTCCTTTGATTTTTCCTTTTTTAAATTGTTATGGTTTAAAATTCTAAATAAATGGTATTTTTCTCAAGGCTGTATCTAGAAGGGGGATGGTTACCCTGTGTGCCCCCCCCCCCCCCTCGAACAATAATCCTGGATACGGCCCTGTTTTTTCTGTTTACTTAAATCCGAGCTATGAATATAAATATAAAATACATTTTGATACTTGTATTGTAAAATATAATTATGCTGTACCCTATGGCCTTCATAGAGTTGAATTCAACCCCACCAAAGTTAAGTTATCAGTGTTTGGTGCTACAAATGGTTAAGTTGTCCCATCACTTTAAGAAGAAATCAGGCTCAAGTGATAGGTCACTTTAAACAAAACTTTTTATTCTCTTTTAAATCCTGAAAAATAATATACGTTCTTTATTATTATGTTTTATGTATTATTTATTTTTTACTTTATTTATTATTATTATTATTATTTATCTATTATTATTGATATTAATATATTTATACTACCATGTGAACAACATTTATTCAAAAATAGTAGCTTATTATAATTTAAATCATATTTTCAGTTTTCTTAAGCGGCACTCATAAAGCTATATTACTTCAAAAAATTATTTTACCCCTCTTTGATAATTAAGAAAACATTATATACGCCTTTTCGGCGTGGAAATAACGATATACAGCATACTAATAATTTATGTAGCAGATCTGTACACCGTAGAGCACTTGTATATATTATTTTAAAATATAATTATATTATATGTATCTAATCATTTTTATTATTTTATATAGCCAAATGCATTTATAATTATTATTATTAATATTTCTATATTTTCAATATCATCTAATTATCATTTATATAGCAAGTTATTTATCTTTTATCCTATCCTTTTTATATAGATAGACCCTAATTCAATTCCGCCGCTGCCAAATGCTTTAAATTAAAATTTCAGTTTTTATGCTACTTTTCTCATCAATTTGTGGTTTATCAGAAGTACAATTATGAATTGATTTAAACACTCATTTGTCTCAATTTTGAAGTACCAACAACATCCAAATAATTTTTTTTGCCACCTGGACCCCTTTAAGGTTTCTTTATACCTGAAAACTGAGATTTCTCAAGTTGATATTTTCTTCATTTAGTTGTTCCAAAATTATGAAGTTTTGACGACTTTATCACATTTTTGACAGTGTTGCCATGTTGAACCATAAAAAAAAATAAGCAAAGCTAATTTCAGTCTTCAAATTTCAAAATAGTACCATCCGTAAAAAGTCGCACATTAGCAATAATAATAATTCATTTTTACCCTGTTTACGAACATTAAAATTCAATGAGGAGTAAATAGAGGGAAAACGAAAAAAACACAAATACAAAATACAGCATAAGAAGTAAGGCACGCCGAAAAAAAAATCTACATGAAATTCAAACAAAACTCCAACTAGGAAATTCAAAAGTGAAAAACCTCACTGCTGAGTAACTATTTAAACACGGATACCTATTTCAATGCTATTTAAACACGAATAGTGATGACAGTGGTCAAAAATGGCTCCGAAGCATGGGCGTTCCGAAAAGCAGATAAAGATTTGCTAGATATTTCCAGAGAAATTGCCTACAGATTGTTCTGAGTACCCTGCTGACTGACCGTATTTCAAACAGTGGACGGTACGAAAAATTTAGTTCAATTCCACTTTCTAGGGCTATAATTGAAGAAAGGTTTAGATGGCTAGAGCAATTTCTGCGGATGAAGGATGACAGATTGCCGAAGATTTTCCTTTTCAGCCCGCCATCACCGGCTAAACAGAAAGCAGGCCGTCCTCGTCTGGGGTGGGAGGATGTCACAAAGAAAGATTTAAAGGAAATAAGAACTTCCTGGGGGGGCGTAAAGAGGGAGGCTTTGAATAGATTGAGATGGAGAAGGAGCGTGCGTAGCTATGTTGGCCTCAGGCGGCTTGAAGATGCGGCAAGCTGTTAGTAGTAGTAGTAGTAATTCAAAGCAATGATACAATCAACACGTCCAGATCGAAAAGTTGCGGGGCCCAATTGGATTAGTTTTTGCGGGCCCCCCTCTATGTATCAGGTATTTAAATAGAGTTCCAAGTCAGTATACACATGATAAATAGATAGATAGATATATAGATTTGTTCGCATGAAAGCCCTATTGGGCCATGGTGACAAACAACAAACAAGCAAACAAATACAACAGCAAAACATAAACTGACAAAACACTAAAACTGATCACTAAAATTGAACTGAACACTAAAAATGAACACTAAAACACAAGAAAATCTTCACGATACCTCATACCTACCCGGACGAACCTTCCAATATTATTTTACCCCTATGAATATATCAGATTTCACATTAATCAAATGCCAATACAAAACATATTAATAAATCTGATACAGCAATGCGCAAGTTAAACTAAACATATTTTCAATTATTTGAATATTTCACAATTTTTCCATTATCGTCAAAAGCGATTTGCTTTATATTTCGATAATGCTTTTGGTTCATTTTGATGGTAACGCGGGGCCCTTTCAAATGTGGGGCCCGATTGGACCCAATCACCGTCTATCCGGCCCTGAAAATCAAAATACAATCTGTTTATTCTGAAAGACACTTACACCTTTAAAAGACAGCTACATTTTGTTAAGCTGTTTGGTGATATCATGTTTTGGTGACATTATGTTTTGGGGTACAGCTTTTAGCTATTTGGTGACATTAGGTTTTGGTGACATTATGTTTTGGTGTTAAACTGTTAGCTGTTTGGTGATATTATGTTTTGGTGTTAAGCTGTCAGCTGTTTTGTGACATTATGTTTCAGTGGCATTATGCTTTGGTGTTAAGCTGTTAGCTGTTTGGTGACATTATGTTAAATGCATAGTACAAAGGTGCTTGCCATTTAAAATTTTCCCAGAAATTTCCCAAACCACCGAATTTTCCCAATATTTTAACATAGATATGGTTGTAAAAGTTCCTTCTTAACCAATTGAAGCAATTAAATTTCATTTTCACTGCCCTTGGTGCTTTAGCATTAGAAAAAAATAACTTACGCCATTTCATTTTGGGTACAGCGATATATAGAATATCAATTATTACATAGTATGTGTATCCATTTGAATTTGTTATTTATAAACAAAATATTATTATATTTATGTTTATAGTTATTATTTATTTCTATTTAGTTGTACTGCTATTTTATTTAAATAAGATTTATATGGCGTAGATAGTATTTTTTACTTATTTTTTATCCAATTGCATGAACAACAAATAGTGTTTATTTGAATCCCACCACAGAATAATACCTCAAACTAAATTTTCCTGTTTGATTTGTTACTAGGTTAACTTTTTCCATCTATTTGAGCCATATCACGCTTTCAGTGAAATATCACCTTGAAACTTCGTTACAGCGTGTTCACTAATTCAATCTGCTTTTCATAACTTGATTCTCATGAGAAATCAGAACTTTTCTGCAACTATTGGATTTAATTCCAAAACTTATTTCATGTTGATTTAGTCTGTTTTTTTAAGGAAAAAATTCAAGTGCTGGAATTTTAAATCTTATCGATTGACGAAGTTGTAATTGAAGAAATTTTAGAAATGAAACAGTTAACTATACAAATGGAACTGAACAAAATAACGGGTAATACTTTTGATTAAAAAAATAAACGAACTCATACATGCTAGGACTTTTTCGATTTTACCGCCCGTTAGCTTTTTTGACGGGAAAATGGAGCTTAAAAACGGAGAAAATTGCTTTAAAAATTGATGCTAGCAAGAGATTTGAACCCGAGACTCTCTAGTGACTAGCCAGAGCTTTCACACAGACAACAGTTCGTGATCTTTTTATAGATTCCTAATGTATATTTTACTGTTCTATTGTTTTTATCATTATTTGATAAAAAAAAAAAGATTAAAAAAAAATGTCCAATATCATATTTTAACATTTGTTTTATTTTGACCCATTCCATTTATATAAACCTAGCGAAAATACAATGGCTAAGCTAAAAAAGGGTGGGGGTGGCTAGGAGCGCCGTTGTCTCCAAACGCAACATTCGTTGGGATGCAAATCATATATATCTTTCATGAACGATAGACCAAATTACATTATTAAGATGTGGGAGGAAGGGGGGGGGGGATAGAAATGGGCCATTGAAAAACCTACTTTAGCCTCTGTGTTTCTAAAATCATAAAGACAAGTTAATTCTTTTTAATATTTGTTACGTTTTTTATAATTGTATTATAATAATTATAATAATTATATAATAATTATATATAATTATAATATATAATATAATAATATATAATAATATAATAATATAATATATAATATATAATTATATATAATATATAATTATAATAATTATATTTTATATATATGTTTTATAATTCTTTTTAATGTTTTTTTTAAATGTTTTTAATTCTTTTTACTCATACTAGACAGACTAAAGTTGAAAATTAGTTGAAGATCAATTGTATGACAGGCCAAAAAAAAAGATTCAGTTTGGCAATTCCTGATAAAAGTTATTGTATTGCAGGTTCAGGCGCATAAAACTGCAGAGCCAATTAGAGGATTTATCATATCAAAAATTTTGAGACCTTTGACATAATTTTGCCTTAAAATACCTTGAAGTTAAAGGAAAATGTGGCACGTAAAAAGATGCATGTATTACATTTTTACTAAACGAATAAAAAATACATACCTCTTCCTTCATAAAAGCAAGAAATAATTTGCTGAGTGTAGGATAACGCGCACAGCTCCGTATCAGTAACTGCTTCCCCCCTGCACCAGTCTAAGCAGCGTCGAGGCACACCCCATTGACTGCAGCAACTCCTATGATCAGACCCATCAGCAGCACATGCATAAGCTTATGAAAGTCGTTAATACAAGCAGGGTTGTCAATTACACTGTCTATGTCAAGGAAGAGTGTACACGCAACCATAACATGATGAAGAGATATTTTGATTGCGGCAACATTGAGCAACGTCAGTTATTGGTACCTAAAAATGTCCGTCAATTATGTTGCTATTTCTTGCACAGTGTTAATATTTTCACTAATTTGTTTGTGTTAATTCATTGGAAGTGCGACTTTTCCTTATTATTGCTTCTCTTCTAGGACAAAAATCTGAATAAAGCAAGACGATTCCAAAACAGGAATAAACGCAGGAATTTATTTCTGGCTGTAGAGGGGGGGGAGGGCGAGGAGTGAATAAAAATTGGATTAATTAAATTAAAAACATTGACGAAAATAAAATACTTTGCAAAAACTTGAGGATTATGTACATGCCATTATGCACAGTTTCTTAGAAGGAGAGCTAGGAGATCAATTAGTTTCATACATACAGTTTTCAAAATAACGTGCAATTTAAAAGAAATAATTTGAAAGGGTACTGATTTGTAGAATCTAATGTATAGCCACCTAAAAAAAGACCACAAATGCCACAAAATTACAACATTTGGGGCCACTGGTACAAAATGGTTCTAACAGTACTCAAATTTTCCTTTGTTCTAGCCACCTGAAGGCAGTCCGTACCATAAGTAACTGGGAAATATAGTTTTCCATCTTGTCAATTTTTTCCCCGATTCGCCCAATAAATTATAAATAATGAAATTAGCACAATCTTTTCTGGAAACTAAAATTTTTAATAAATAAAATGGCCACTTACAGCTTTATCACGAAGCGTAAGTTTTGAAGCATGTGCAAATGATCCAAAGCTATTAACTGCGTTACAGTAATAGACTTGCTCGTCTTCTTTAGAAACGTCGCTTATATATAAGCGGCTAGTATAGGGTGAATCTTCTATGTCCTAGAAAGAAAATGACAAAAATAAATAATATAATTCAAATGATTCAAACATATTTAATATGTACTTACTTACTCTTGTACTTGTTGCATGTTCAAGCCGCATTCAGGCTCATTGTGCCGCCCAGCAGACGACAACATGTTTCTTTCCAGAGATTTCTCTCGAGGCCGGCAGGCTCCATAATTTCAAGTCAGTGACAATCCCAGCGTCTCCCAAATTTTCGGAAACCCCCAATAGGCTCTAGGTCAGCCTTGACTGTCGCAAGCCATGTTTTCTTTTGTCCTCCTGCTTTCTTCTTCCATGTTGGTAGTGGAAGGCATTTGAGGCATTTTTGAATACTGAATATGCACACTAACTTGCACACACAAATTTAACCCTTTTTTTGTGAAAAGACAGATACGAAGTGTATTAATAAACGACAAAGCATTTTTAGCAACGGTGCACAAAACGGTAATGATCTAAATTCAATACTTCTTATTTGATTACTTGGAGACATTGATACATAATTTTCATGAAATTCCACGACTTGCGGCAACTGAAATCGAATTCCAGATCCATTATTACCAAGCAAAACTCAATACCACTGTGCCGCGAAAATTGACAAATTACAAGTTTTATATAAATTAGTGTGTTGTTTAATAAACAACCGTTTCCAAGTAAAGTTTGTCTAGGACTGCCAGTAGCACGATATTGGAGTCACAAACATCACAAAAATTTGGCTGAATAGGCGCATGCGCTCTTGTTCAATATTTACCAGTCACTGCACTGCAGTTATTCCCAATTCAGTATCTCTCACACTTCACCCAGGATTAACTTTTGTATTTAAGCATTTCCTGCCAACTCTATAGAGGAGGACATTTCAGCACACATGGAATCTTCGGCGATTATCTTGAATTATAAGCAGCCCTTTTTCTGCTAGGTAAAACCCTATAAATTAAATGAAAACTGCAAAAAAGTTGAGGGTAGCAAATCCAAAGGAACAATGCGTTCTCTTTGGATCTACCATTTAAAGCTTGTCGCCTGAAAGTGGTTTTACCGAAAATAACATTTTTTGTCGAAACTAAGTTACAAATGCTATCTTGTGTAAAAAAAAAAAAAACATCTCTTTCAGATGGTCTAATAGACATTACTGTAAAACGTCTCTAATTACTTCTATTTGAAGTTCTCCTTTGCCGAATTGCATATTCTTTAAAGAGGGTTGGCCGAATTACATACAGCATGTTCCGTTTTGCCGAAAGTTGCTGATTTCATGAACGAAAGTTGGTTACATGGTCAGAAAATCAACGCTCTAGCCATAGCCGATTCTGAGATACAAATATCAAAATTTTCAAACTCGTTTTTCTCAGGTTTTTGGAAAACAGATTCGGCAAATCCACTTTCAGGCGACAAGCTGTAAGTGAATATGGAGGCACTTTCGTATAATCTCATCAGTGGAGCTGAATTCTGGGCCCAGCGAAAGATTTCTGCAGCTGAGATCAAACTCAGTGTCCCGTGCTACCAAGCAAAGATCAACCCCGCTATATCACCACAAGCTTATTTTTTATTTTCTTTCTGCTTTTCTTGTTTGGATTATTATGGAAAATAGCTCTTTTCTTCCAAGACATGCCCCTGTAGCAGATTTAATTTCCTCTCTAGAATCCTCTGTGCACAAATTTTATACATCTATATCCAACCCAGACGAAGTTAGGGCTAGTCTTATAGATACCCTTTACAACAATAAAAAAAAGATTAATTCTCCCGCCAATAAAAAAACCAGATAATTTGTATGACCTAAAAATACTATCTAATCTCCGTAAAGATTCATCCATTATTATAACTAAAGCAGATAAAAGCAATTCTCTGGTTGTCATGGATACGACAGATTACGATACAAAAATTTATTCTCATCTAAATGACGAGACAACATATAGAACTACAACCCACAATCATACTGATCAATTTGCAAACAAAATTATAAATGAACTAAAAAGTTTAAAACAAAATGGTAAAATTACTCCACAGCTAAACAATAAATATTTTCCCCGCGGTAGCTTTTGCCCAAAGTTTTATGGTTTACCAAAATTACACAAGCAAGGCATTCCTTTAAGGCCCATAGTAGCTTGTACGAAAGGCCCCACATCCAATATTGGGAAATGGTTATGTACAGCCTTTAAACCTTTGCTTTACTCTCAAAAATCATATATATGTAATTCGGTAGATTTAGTTGAAAAACTCAAAAACGTAAATATCTCAGAAAATACAATTATAAGTAGCTTTGACATTGTTTCAATGTATACAAATATTGATGTCGCAGTATCTGAACAGTTATTAGAAAATAAAATCAAGGAAAATTATCACTTAATAGAAGCTTCAGCAGCAGGAATAGATTGTGAAGTCTTAATGACCTTGGTTAAACTCTGTAACAAGTACTCAATGTATTTCCAATTCCGTAATTCTTTTTACCAGCAAATTAATGGTTTAGCAATGGGCACGCCCCTCTCCGGGTTACTGGCGAGTATTTATGTGGAACATATTGAAAATTGGGCATTAGATTCGTATTTTTTAAAACATATCTTTTGGGGACGCTACATGGATGATGTAATTTCACTCTGGAACTATGGGGAAAAGGAGCTTAAGGGTTTTTTAGATCACCTTAATACATACGATAGAAATTTACAGTTTACTTTAGAAATCGAAATCGCAAATAAAATCCCATTCCTAGATGTGTTAGTTATTCGTAGCTTCGATAAACTCAATTTTACTATTTATAGAAAACCAACACAAAATAATAGATAATTGCATTTTAAATCAAACCACCCCCCACAAGTTAAAAGAGCAGTCGTAATATCCCTCGTCGATCCTGCCCTAAACATTTTTTCTGATTCCCACATCACAGCAGAATTAAACTTTATCAAGGACATACTTTTTGGAAATGGGTATCCTATTTTATTTATTAATAGTGTAATTAACTGTAGACTGAAAAGACATTCCCGTAAAATTAATGATAGTTTACCATGTGAGATTTCTGACAAGCCTTTAAACATAATTTACCTCCCATACATCCCAAAAATCACTACAAATCTTAAAAAAGTTTGTACAAAAAATAATCTGTATGTAGTATTCACAAATAATTTTAGAGTCATAAATTTTCTAAATTCTGGTAAAGATAAAACCCCAGTTACTCGCCAAAGAGGGGTCTATCAAATACCATGCGATAGTGGCAAATATTTTGTAGGTAGGACACACCAGAATTTAGAAAAGCACATACAACAGCATAAAGATCATATAGTCAAAGCTCTAAATTCTAATATTTCCGTTGTTTCATCTGATTCTGCATTAGGCAGCCATATTTTTGAAAATCCTAGCCCCAATATACTTTTTGATGAATCCGCCCTTATTAGCAATGACCTAGGCATAAAGCAGGTAGTCCGAGAATCAACTGAAATCAGACTTAAGATTAATAATAATATTCCCTTAAATAGGGACTTGGTGAAATATACACTAAATGCTTTATACATAAATTTAATTAAACATGATCTTACAAAATATTTTAAAAAACCAATAGACATTAACACAGAACCGGTCACAAAAAGACCTTTGAGGTTAGCTGCCAAAAAGGCTGGATTAGCAATAAGAACGTGTTTTCGAATTGTTTTTCTTTTGTCTCATTGAGTCGCCTTGTTTTACCTTACTTTTTATCAGTCCTGGTTGAACTTCGCTGAAGTAAGGATGCTAGGACTGCTTTGAAAAATTTTTAATTTTTTGTTTTATTGGTCGCATGTTGTTGTGAGTCTTTTTTCTTTCATATATTTTTGTCTTGCTGAGGACAGCCCTTGGACTTAGGGCCGAAATATTCAATCAAATTATCTCCACTGTCTTGCAAAAAGATTTCCCTATCGTTCTTCGTACTTTTGTTGTTTGATTATTATGGAGCGTACTCTTATCGCTAGAACCAAATTCATGGCCCTGCGAAAGGCTCCTTCAGCTGAGACCAAACACCGGGTCCAATATTACCAAATAGAGATCAATCCCACTTTGTCTCACTCATTTATTTTTCGTTTTCTTTTTTCTTCTTGTTGTTTGAAGTATTATGTAGATATTTTCGTATAATCCCATCACTAGAATCAAATTCCCGGACTTTCGAAGGAAGCTGTGACCAAACCCGTGGCCCTTATAACCAAATAGAGATCAATCCACTGTGTCACTAGAGGATTACTTTCATTTTATTTCTTTTTATTTTTCTTCTTGTTTGGATTATTATGGAGACGCTTTTGTACACCAGAGTAAAATTTCAGACCCTCCGAAGGGCTGCTGCAGCTGACTGCAGCCCACTGTGCCGCCCCAAGATTATTTTTCTTTCTTTTTTTCTTCTTCCGCAACACTTCCGCCAATCTTATCACTGGAACCAAATCAAGGACCTGCGAAGGGTTGTTTCAGCTACAATCGAAAACTGGGTCCCGTATTACCAAATAGGGAACAATCCTACAGTGGCGCCAGAGGTTTATTTTCATTTTCTTTTTTCTTCTTCTTGTTAGGATTATTGAAACGCTTTCGCATAATATCGTCACTGGAACTAAAGTCCAGGCCTTGCGACGAGTTTCTACTCTGAGATCGAATCCCCTGTTCAAGTGAAAATAGAACCCAGTGCACAACCATAGGACGGTTGCATGCATTAAATTTATTATCCGTGGTTTCTTTGTAATAAATCTTGCTGTATAAAGAGAGAAGACCCATTAGTTTGTCTCCTGTGGAGTTTAAGAGTTATGTTTACATATAAAATGACTCATAGGTGAAACAAAAACATAAATAACAAACTTCATCAATTAGAGAAATTCAATAGTTTTATGACTTCACCTACTGCCTATATGAAATATTTTAAATAGTCATTGGCTCATGGAACCTGAAAAAAAATAGCCCAAATTAGGTAAAAAAAAAAATAGCTAAATACAAAAAGGTGATAGTAACCGAAACAAGTCGGTTTGGGCTAATCATTTTTACGTTTGGGCAATTATAAATTAAAAAATGCCTGGTAATTGTGTTTAAAGCACAAAATTTTACCTCAGCAAGCTTTTGAATTTGAGTCCTATATCTTCCTCCACTAGCAATAATCTGTTCCCCGTCCATGTCATAAGAAAAAGTGATATTTGCCTCTGGATAGGCGTCAACTTCACATTCAATTACTGCTTCATCTCCCAGAGAAGAAAAGGTCAGCATAGGTGCTTTTATATGAGGTCTTCCTGAAAAGAAGTATTTTAATGAGTCGATGCCATCATCCATCAGACGGTTAAGAAATAGCTTTACCACTAACAGAGTGGTCACGGTTGCCATCTTGCAAAAAATTTGCTTCTTATTTCGGTCAATCTGGTTCTTAAGAAATAGAATAACGTTAAATAAACTGAAATTACATTTGACGTTTGCACTACAAGCGATGTGTTTATCACTAATTGGGGTCTTTCACAGAATGAGACGTTTTGTTTATTAATCCTAATTCTTCGCATTTCGGGTCCTAACGTTGAAATAGAATAATTTTAAATAAACCAAATCCTTGTTTAACGCTGGCACTTCCTGCACATTTATTTAACCTTTTCAGATTTATCACCAGTTGGGGTCTATCACGGAATGAATTTCTTTATTTGTTATTTCTGGAAATTAATTTTTTGCGGCTCTTTCGTTGAACTAGAATAACGTTAAATGATTTCACTGGTGGGGGTATAACACAAAACATAAAATTTTGTTTCTTAATGCTGGCGATCTGTGCTTTGGGTCCTAATATAATATTAAATAAATCAGATATTTATTTTACGTTTGCGCTACATGCTGTACTTTTCTTTGAACTTTTCACAGTTGCCAACAGTTTAGTCGTTAAAAAGAATAATATAAAGAATAAATAATAAATTATAAGGAATAACTTATTAATAAAAAAACTTTTAGTCTTTTTTTTGCCGTATTTCCCAACTTTTTTCGGACATCGATTTGCTATGATGTAATAGAAGAGAAGTGGTTAGAAACTTGCAAACTGTTTTGGATTGTGACTTAAATAAGGGGACTTAAACGATTAGAAGTATCGTCCTAGAATCACTATGCAAGGAAAAACGACTAATATGGTTAGGCTCTAACAAAACATAAAATTTTGATATTGGTTCTGATGTTTTGATGTTGAAGTAGAAAAGGTTAAACAAATCAAAATTGTATTTCAGGTTCGTGCAATATACTGGGCGCTTTTTCTTTTCGGAGTCGCCACTAGATGGCATCTATCACGAAGCATAATCTTCCTTTCTTATGTCTAACGACTTGTTTTTGGGTCCAAAAACAGAATAATGTTGAACAAATTGAATTTGTATTTAATGTCAATGCTAAAAGCTTTGTGTTTCTTGGATTTTTTAAAACTGCCACCAGTTTTGGGTCACTCCAACCTACAACCACCGATCTCACCCAAATCCAAACCAGACATCTACATCAAACAACTATAAATCCATAATCTGCATACAATTGCTTAACACAAACATAGTTCTTCCTTCTAATCCCTATCAAGTGACTGACGGGCTTTTGAATGAGACGAGAACCTTCAAATGTTGAGTCCATAGATCTGGCAAAATTGATGTGACGTAGTGCTTTTTGTGGTGAAACCATTATCATATAGTAAAAGAGCTACTTTACTTGTGTGCTAAGTTCTTTTTTTTGATGTGGAGAGATTGTGAAGCAAAAATTGTCAATCTGGAAAACCCTGCAGTATAACCAACCAACTACAGCCTGCAACCAAATAGACAACATCTGAATCTACAATTATAAATCCATAACCAGCATACATAACTTTTGAAGTGACAGATGGGCTTTTGGGCGAGAACCTCCAAAGGTTGATACTGTAGAGGTTTAGTTTTGCATATGCTCAAGTGCATCTAAATTAGCCTTTGATAATCATCTGAAAAAAATTAAAAGAGGAAAAAATTGTTGATAATTATAGTCAATTTACAGGAGGTCCAATAAAATGATCCAAAAGGTGTTATGTCAAAGTGTTTAATAAATTTATATCTACATTCAGCTCTCTTAAACTTAGTAAGTTTTACTGAATAGTCCAATTCGTTTTCTATTTTGATTCTTTAGATATAGACAAGTTTCTATAATGAGTTATACTCTCTTTTCTCATTCACTGCCGTTAATTTTTTAGCAAACAAATATCTTTATTTTTTAACAGTAATAGTTACTGTAAACGTTTTTAGTTTTTCATTCTCCTACAGAGTTCCTATTATTGGAGATATCACCTTTTGAATTATTTCTGCCCTTGACATAACTGAAAACCCTTGTCCTGATTGCTGTGGGGGGGGGGGGTTCATCCTCAAAAACATAATATTCAGAACACGTTGAAAAAACGGCTATCTCAAAAATTCGATTGTATGTCTTTGGGAAAATGGTGGGCGTGAGAGGCGGTTAGTTGCCCTCCAATTATTTTCAACTGTTAAAAAGGGCACTAACCATTTCAGTTTCCAATCAAATGAGTCGTTTTGAAGTTTGTACGATAACGCTTTCTATAAGAACCTTATATGCCCCCAGGGCATAACTTACAACCCTTGCCCTGAGGGCTGTGGGGGGTAGTCATCCTTAAAGACCTAATTTCCAAAACTTTAAACTACGTTGAACGAAATGGCTATCTAAAAATTTGAGTGGGAATGTTTGGGGAAAAGTTTGGCGTAAGAGGGGGGCTTATTTGCCCTCCAATCACCTTCTTCTGCTCATTTTTTCTCATATGAATTTCCCCTTATGTTTAGCCAGCTGCACGTATCTATATGGTTTCCATTGCGTGAGTGTCTATTAGAATCAACTAGTGAACTCATTAAGGCATTATTATTTCCTCTTTTACGCCTTTGATTTTCAATATGGCGATGTCTGCACGAGTCTCATGATCCAGGCAAAGCTAATTGTCCCTACATCGTTGCGTGTTCTTAGTGATTTTTCGTTCTGGTTGAGTTTACCCCTTTTGTATAATAAAGTGTTGAAATGAATCTATTCTTCTGAGTTGTTAAAAGGGTTTGGGTACTAGAGCAGGAACGTCAATTAGAAGGGGCTGTGGGGTGATTGCTCTCCTATATTGTTTTCCCCACTCTAGATCTTGAAAGGTACATTTTGTTTAGTGTTTTTATTGAAAAAATGCCCTTTTCTCGCACTTATACTTAAGAAATCAAAGAGCAGCAAGTGCTCTCCCAAGTTTTTGAAAAATACATTTTAATCCCCTCGTACATTTTCGTAAATTGCCCCCCCCCCCAAGTACAGCTTATTAGATAAAAAAAAAAACATGTTGTTGCCATTGCTTTGGAATTATTGTTATAAGGAGCGTGGGCACAGTTCTCCGGTAAGATATAAAATAATTTCTTATTTACATAATTGATAATGTTGGTAACTCTTAGTCAATCATTAATCGGAAAACAGTCACGTGATGCTATACGCCGGGTACCAGATGATTTTTAGAAGAGACAATAGTCGGATCTGAAGCATCTGTATGTTTCCAATAATCATAGGAAAGAATACATTTTTTTTTTTAATGTCTGAAGGCATACAAGTATTTCTTGGTTAGAGTTTGAAAACAGTCGGTAAGATTTATTAAAAATTGAGCAATTTTTTTTTTAAGTATTGCGGTAAGTATGCCCTGCTTTGTCTTACATCTAGGAGACCTAGTTAAAACTTTAAAGAAAAGATTTTTTCGGGGTGGGGGGAAGGCTGTTCCTCACCTAAGGGTTGCCCCCCCCAAAAAAAAAAAAAGTTTCAAGGTTTCGGGGCTGAGGGCCAATACCTTGAAATTTAGCTAATGTTTTTTTTTAATAAAAATATATTCTTTGGCTCATATTAGAACATATTTTAGTTCAATTTATGAGCTTATACTTTTAGTTCAATTATTTTCTTATGTAAATAGTATTTATGTGTCATAATACATATCAAATTTTAATAATATAAAAGTTTATATTACAAATTTTTTGTTCAATGATATTTTCAGTTCAATTTAGAACTAAATACAGTTTATAATTATATATTTAGTTCAATTTAGCTTATGTGTTAGCATTTGTCAGCAACTTGTCGCTTTTATCGGCAGATTCTTCATATTCCCCGTTCAGACTCAAAACCCTAGCTGCACCCTTGGGGAGAGGACTCAAATTTCTGTGTTTTGCCTATCGTCCGATGGGTTCTTTGGCTAGTAATAATTAATTTCAAAGAGCAATGTACATTTCAATTATATTGAGACGGGGAGAGTTTAGAGCAAGTGGACCTCTCCTACCTCACAGAACAACCACCTTGGCTGATAAATTTGATTTGATCTTAATTTTATGTATTCTTGGCATGTTTTGTTTCTTTTCAATATCCTTAATATTAAAAATAATTATTATCTTTTTTTCTTTTTTTTTCTTCCGCTCATTTTTCTCATGTGAATGAAAAATAATTAGCCTAACAGGGAAATAACATAAAAGAAAAATAATTGACCTAACAGAGGAATATTGCAAAACATGGGCACCGATTCACAAAGATGTAGGGGAGGACAAAATGTGTTTATCAGATTCGGGGGGGGGGGGTATTTTTTTTTATGAAAATTCAAAAAGGATGTGTTTTTCTATAAAACACAGGAATACCGAAAAAAATACCATAAAGAAATTTTCCAAAATCTAGGAGGGGGATTGAAGCCCCCCCCCCCAAGTCATGCCCCTATAACCAGAGTATTTTAATTGCTCACTACAAAAACAAAGGATCCTATCTCTATGTAATATACGATCAACCTTAATCTAATTGAAAGCATTTCTAAGCAGTTGTTGTAGGGACGGAAAACCAATACTGTCAGTACTTGCCCAATATAGCAGAGTCATTTCATTAATTGAACTTCAGTTCGTTGAAAGCAATAAACGAGATTACAAGCATTTGCCATGAGAAGGAGTAAAAATGACAAATAAAACTGGAAAAATAATTGACAAAAAACTTCTGACTTCCATTTATTTTTTTTTTTTTTTTACAATTCATTTTTCTTAGAGAAGACATGAGATTGAGTGTCTAAAGGATTACATAAAATCTTACGCCTCCAAAAGGCTATAAAGAGAATTTTGCTTCGGGTAACCGGAAAACCGAAAATTAAACGTTTCATTCAAACTTAAAATAATGATTTGAATAAGAAATGCCCAAAAATTTGGGAAATTTTAAGATTTGAGGGGCGCTAATCCTGAGGTATAGCTGCGTACGTGCCTGGCCTACACGCAAGGAAAATGGTCTCCCTCAAATTGAGCTGAACTCTGAATTGAAAATATATTAGAGAAATCGTCCCTCCTACCTCCCCAGGAAAAATACTTATTTAGTAATTCCTTATATTTGAAAGAGATATATATACAGTACTTCCCAGATCTGCTGAAAGATCGGGAAATCCAAAACGGGGGCAAAAGCCTTTTGTCCCTTACAGTTTGAAAGTTACAACTGTAAGTCCTTGGGCCAAGACAAAACTAATGCCGCCAAAAAATCAGGGGTCCATCTCTCCACAAAATAATGGAGCCCAAACCTTGTGGCCAATAACCATGACTAAAAAAATCCAGGATGGTCAATACATGTTTTTTTTTCCTAGTATCACTTTATGTCACGATTGTCACATGTTTTCAATCTTAGCAAGAAAAAATTTTATGTTCTTTTTACTGAATCTGGAGATAAAACAATTTCTTTTACTTATTTACGTATTTATTTTACTTTTTTTTAGTCTTCAACAAATCTTGTGATCCTTGGCCAAAATTGGTCTTATCTAAAACTCGACGATATTCACCACGGCCACAGGGAAGTGTCCTTGCCGCTGCTCTATCAACTCTTGTTTAATAATGTTTGTTTTATAGTTTTTCTGTTCACAATCACCCGTTCATGTTGTTTTATTTATACAAGGGGAAGTATAATTTTTTTTTATAATTGGTAGTTGCCTACTTATAGTATTGTTTGTAAACGGGGGAGTAGCATACTCAAGAGGTGGGAATTTTGATTTCGTATTATTGCACTGTCATCGGAAATGAAAATACTGATAAAACTTGGAAATAATTGAATGGTCAGAAGTAGCATAAAACTGTGGCACTTACGGCTTATCACAACTCGGCGTGAAGCTTGTGCTGCTGTTCCAATGCCATTTTCTGCATAGCAGGAAACTTCATTCATATCACGAGTGACGTTCGAGATTATCGTGACAAGGTAGCGAGTTCGCTCCGAGCTTAAAATCTTCCCACCGACGTATATTTCAACTGTAGGCATGGGGTTGCCAAGTGCACCGCAAACAATTGTCATGGATCCTCCTTCTCGGATAAATTTAGTTGGATGAATGGTGACAGCCTAAAAAGATATTTAAAAACTGCTAAAAGTGCTCCTGCTTTTATTGTTTTTTAGATATTCGTAATTTCTACTATGTAATATGACATTAAGCAAAAAGTGCGGTGTGTGCGGTTACTAGCTTTAGCTATGTAGCCCGAATGACCTTGGTCATAAATGAAGCCACTCATCAATTAAGATGGAGCTGTATGGCCTTACGGTTTCTACTCATAATTGGAATTGTTATTCAAATCTATTAGAACAAAACTTGATTGGGACCAATCTTGACAGGGGGGTGGGGGATAACTCTTTACCCCCTCCCTCCCCTTCTAAGACAAGGCCTTCTTCTCCTTCTGAAACAGCAGCAATCCTGAACCTACTACTGGGTATTCATTTAATACTAGCAGGAATAAGAAAAAAAATATAACGGTGCTCCACTTTAGTATTATTATCACTATTCGCCTTATTGTCCAAAATAAAGGATCCTTATTATCGTTATTACCCAACTAAGACAAGCCGCTACACCCATTAAGATGGGGCTTTACGGCCCTTCGGTCTACACCAATGTGTAGGCCGTAAAGATAGGGATTTACGTCCCACACTAAACAAGATTATTACCATGGGCATAACCAATTGATATGACCTTGGTTTAGTTATCAATGTTCAATACAACTGAAGTGCTTAAATTCAACAACGATTATCAGTCAAACTGATCGTCGACAAGGCGGGTAACCAGAAGGAGGGGGTTGATCTCATACAATTTCAGTACAAATGAAGTGCTTAAATTGAATAACTATTATCAGTCAAATTGATTGTTGACAGGGCTGGGTGCTTGCATAATATACGCGCCACCTAATGTTTTTCTAATGTTTCTATGACACTCAATCCTAATGAAATATACCAAAGTAAGATAACAATATAATACTTACGAAGTAGTATTATATTTACGAAGTAGGGGGGAGGGGGTAAAGTAGAACGGGACTGCATGCCTAATGTGCTAGGTACGATTATTCTGCATATTATGTAGTAAGATTTTTTTCTAACTTCACACTTTCCAAATACTTTACCCCCCCCCTCCACCCTCCTAATGTGCAAAGATATAGCCCAAATTATATATTTTCCATCTATTCTGTTACTTCTCTTTGTCTTGTTTCACGCTAAGCTGAAAGAAACTAATGAAAAAAAGAACCGGTTTCTATAATGCGTCAATGAATGAACAACTTGAGCGGTAGGGCATTTATCATACAAGTACCCAAGGCTGGATCCAGAAGGGGGGGGGGGTAGTAAGCAACGTATCAAGCTGATAAGAAGATTTCATCCCCCATCTTAGGTCTATTTATACCTGGAAACCGCAATTTCTAAAAATTTCGCATTTAATTGTTTCAAAATTATGAAGTTTTAAAGGCAGCATCACATTTTTTCAGTGTTGCCAAGTTTAACCGTATAACAAATAAGAAAAAAATTATTTAAAATTAGTAACACTCTTCGTTTTCTAAAACTAAAACATTGACAATCAATTGATTTCCAAAGGGAAATATACCTTCAAAGAAAAGCTACACCTTTTTCAGCTGTTTGATACCATATGCATTTAGCTTTCTTTTTGCTGATTTTTTCACTCGTGTTTCTTTTTTAAAATTAGGCACCCGCTACTACCAAACGCTGCAGAACTACATATGAAGATCTTGTTCGTTAAAAATTGAACTTTTTCAAAATTGAACTTTTTGGTAAATTTGATTGGGGAAGTTTAAACTTAACCGATTTGAACAATCATATTTCATTTCTACTGTCCTTGATACTTTAAATAGTAAGTTTTATTGATGGTTTAATCCTTAAAATTACAATCATTTGAAGTATCAAATAGGTAGATCCGTTCAAAAAGGGGAGGGGGCAACTGGTTCAGCTACCACGGACACCACAACGAGGGGGGGGGAGGGTTGCAAACTTTGATCAATTTTCCACTTTGATTTGTTTTTTTTTTATTTGAGCCAGGAGGAGGCACTTTAATTAATCTTGCTCTGAGCACCACCAACCCTAGGAACAGCACTGCAAATAGCCAATCAAATAATCCATTTAAACTTTGGTTGCTAAAGTTACAAAGAGTTAAAAGAGTTGTCAAGTTATTTACACCTAAGATTTAAAGTGAAAACTCATTGCAATACTTTTCTAATATAAGTCTGAGCGAAAAAAACATAAAAAAAAATGTAGTCTCGGGGGCAGTCACAAAGTCATGTACACCTGTAGTAGAAAGTTAACAACCCCTTTGCTTCAAAGTATTCGTCGAGTCTATTGGAATCTGTTTTGAGATAAATTTATAATGTTATTTAAGAAAAAACAACATTTGGAAATGCAGTTATTTGCTCTTTATTCCCGGGAAATAAAAACGAATGCTGTCCGTCTTAGAACCTTTTCTGACTTAGTCCTTGGGGATACAGCCCAAGCTGAGTTTAGGCTAAATAGTTTATTACTTTTGGAGCTATTTTTGCAGAAAGAAAGGAAACTCTATCCTCTCTAAACTGTTTTACTTTTAGCAATTTTATCCAGAAATCCTATTCTCATAAACGGGTAAAAAAAATTACATGATGTCAATAAATATTTAAATAAAACGATTCAAAAAAACAAATACAGATCGATAATACTACTAACGAAATAATAATCAACTAAATATGACGCTGCAGTAAAAATATAGAAGACATTAAATGTTAGTGGCCCCATCCCCCCTCCATTAACAAAGATTTTTCCGCAACACACAATAGGGGCATTAATGATATTAGTAATCATTTAGCCGTGGTAGCCTATTGGTGTGCCTGGTAAACCTTCAGAATGATAAAAGAGTTTAATAACCCTGAGGACATAGGTTCAAGTCCTGGTGCTGCTGATTATTTGGTTTGGGACGGGGGTCAATGGTGTAACCCTAAAAGCTCAGCCAGAGTCGACCCACCTCTAAATGGGCACCTGGAGAAATCAGGAGGAAAACACAGGAAGCGTCTGATGACCCCCCCCCCAACCATGCATTGCACTTCCGTCCGATGGGAGCGGATCAGGAGATCGGTATAGCAAAACGCAAACCATTGGTCAGCACGCGAAGTTTTTTTTTCTTTTTATATAATTTTATGAATTATTTTGATTTTTGATGTTATGCATTTAGCCAAGAAGATGCGGAAATTTAAGACATTTTCTTTTTTTTACGAGATCGTATACAAAGAAAATGGAGACGTTATACACTCATAAATCTAAGAGGATTATGTTGGATTTTTGCTCTTCATAAATCTTTAGAAATGAGTTAGAAGTTTTTGAAAATCGCTATTGTTTCCTAGTGGAAATTCAAGATTCCGATCGTTTCTTCTGCATGCGATTTATCTATATCGACAAAAAATGACAGGAATGATATGTTGCTATTAACGTGGGTAAAATTTATGCTCAGAGATTGTGGCGTTTATAAGTGACCTTTTATAGCTCAAAGCTGAGATGGAATTTGTGCCAAAGCTACTTTAATGAAGGAAGAATTTCTATCCCTTAAAAAGAGTCTTACGTAAATAGGCAATGTCCTAAGGGCTCTTAAGGATTATTTCAAAAGAATTTTTATTAAATAGCTACCAAACCAGCTGTAACAGTTTACTGACGTTTTATGGAATTTCTAGAACAAGTTAAACTTATTTCCTGCCCCTTCAGACGAAACAAGTTCTATTAATTGGATCAATTTATTTATTTACTACCATAAAACCAGACATTCTATTATTCCCTAATTTTTCAGGATTTCCCAAAATTTACCAAAAAGAAAATTATGCCCATCAAAATTTCTGTTTTTATTCCTGTTAGGTAAAAACCTAACAAAAATGAATATAAACAAATTTTTGATACATTTTTTAATTTTTTTTCGCAACCCACCCCCCCCCCTCCTCAAAAGAAAATCTTGTATACGGCCCTGATGATCAACCCAATTTTGCAGTACATTTTCAACAGTTTGGTTTCCAACCCCACGAATGGCAACTTGAAGTTCGCATTTTGAGGCATGAATTATCTCTGAATGCTTGCCATAACATTCATACTTAAGAGCCGAGCCCTCAGCAAAAAAGGGGCCAAAATCGAACCCCGAGACAGGCAATTAACATCAGTATTTTGGCTGATTATTTAATTTTTAAGCACAGCGAGCAATGCATTGATGATTACGTTGGATGTATAGCAAATGACCCCGCCCTTTTGAAACCGAAACCCATCCGTGTCATACTCCTTAATTTTTGTCTAGCTTTCTATGAGCCCCATTTCTGTCTAGTCATTGACAGAAATTAAACAAAATTAAAGCCACAAAGGAAACCAAATAAAAAAGCATTTTTTGCCACTTTCTTAACGAATTCAATTAGGAATAAAAACAAATTTATTTCAAAAAAATGATTACTAGTATAATGGCCTTTTGGAGTCTTATAGGTAAAAAGAAATACTCCGTTGGTTATAACAACTGGTTCTTGATTCCTGAACAACCCAAACCAACAACCCAAGACCCTTGTCAAGCACGTAACTACCATTAAGGCTACAACCTTTAAATATTGGGAATAGCATACCTCTAGAATGGGAGCATACGATGGGTCCGTCCAGGTAATTAAAGTCTCAGAGGGTCGACTTTCACCATATTCAGAACTTGCTGTTACATATATTATATATTTCACATTAGATTGAAGTTCGTCTATTTTGTAACTTAAAGAATCCGTGGACCATTTCAGAAAATTGGGGTATTCCACAGGACGGTAGTAAATGCTAGAAAATAAAAATAAGTAAGACCTAAACATGCATTCAATTCAGAGAACCAGAGAGATCACTAGTAAAAAAAAAAAAAAAAAAAAAAAAAAAAAAAAAAAAAACTGGCGACTCAATAATTGTCAATCCTACATGGACAGTCCAACAAGTTTTAAAAAGGCAGGGCTATTTAAATGAGAATGAATACAAAAAAAATGAAATAGACTTAAGAACCAATGAAACTAAGGAAAACTTTTATTACGGTATTATAGGAAGCTAATGTGTCTGGTCAATGAAAAGCATTGGAAAAGCAAAATTGTATTTTAACAAGTTCAAACCAGTTCGATGCAACAGGAAATATTCCTGTCGCGTAAATATTCCCTACTTTTTAGAGTTGTTTGAGGGGATGGCATTCCGACTCTTATTTCTAATGTTTCTGTTCGTTTTATGTTTCTAAATTATTCTAAATATGTTTCTAAATAATGTTTCTAAATATGTTTCTAAATATATGTTTCTAAATATATGTTTCTAAATATATGTTTCTATTATGTTTCTAAATAATGTTATAAAGTTTTTGTTATGTTAGGCTGCTAACAGAAAAGCAAAGATAAATAATTTTTTTTTGCATCCGATAAAACTTTTTTCATCATATTGCACCGGGTTTATCATACCAATTCACTTTGTGACTTTCCTGTTTGCTTCATGTTCTACTCTATTATTTATCGAATGTTCTGATTGTTCAAAAATCATTCGTGGCAAAATAGAGAAAAATAAAATTGTAAGAAAATACTTACTGCACCAGCCAGACACTTACTATTGGAACACTTAAGTGCACTTACGTGCACTTAAGAATAATTAACACTAAAGAAAAACACTTACTGCACCAGCCGGACACTTACTGCTGGAACCACAGTTTATATAATTATCCAGTACGTTTACCGCAGATGATTTCTGGCTCTTCATTCTCGGTGCGAACAAAAAGCTCATCCCACTTATTTCTGTACTTATTTTCCACTTATTGGTGAGCCGGCCAAGTGGTTTTGTCAGTACTTGTTCCGTAGGTGATTATTCTTTGTCTACCCGTGAAAAGATTTAATGCCGCTTATGTTTATACCGGTTTATACATTCTCTGGAGCAATCGCACCTCGGTCCGGGTTTTTATAATGGGTGAGATAGGGAAAGATCATACTGCTAATTATATAAACGGTGGCTGGAACACAGAAGAAACACTAAAGTGCACTTAAGAAAACTTAACACTAAAGAAAAACACTTACTGCACCAGCCAGACGCTTACTGCTGGAACACTTATGAACACTTAAGTGCACTTAAGAACACTTAAGACTAAAGAAAAACACTTACTGCACCAGCCAGATTAAAGCTCAAAGAACATTCAACGCTTTAACCAGGTTTGACGGGATGGCATTTCAAATATTATTTGTGGTATTCCTTTTGTTTAATATTCGACATAACTATTCATTGAAATTCCAGTTTGTTTTAGGTCATTCGTCAAAATGCAGAGGATTATGAACTAATCTGCGTCAGATAACACTTTTTGCACTAAATTACACCTACAGATAACATTCTAACTTCACTCTATGCTCAAATTTCCAGTAATGTTACTCAATTTGAAGTCCTTTCAGTTTAAATATTTGCATAACTATTACTTGCTTTATAAATGAGTTGCACCAAATGACATCTTTTACAGCACATTGCACCCGACACACAACACAGTGACTTTTCTCAATACACAAATTTTCACTGATATCACTCTGCTAGCTACTTTTGAAAGATTTCAGTCTGTATAATTGCATCATTAACTTCCATTTTCATTACTAATTGCGTCATTATTATTTGCATTATAATTAACTTCCACCAGATCACGCTTTTTGCACCAGACTGATACCACCGAGACCAGTGGCACCATTTGGGGGGGGGGGGGTAGACTTTTTGAGGGGCCCAATTTTCAACTCTGAAGCTAAAATAAAAGTTCAAAACAGGGATAAAATCCTTTTTAATAGACAGCGTATAACGTGTATTCGTAGGATTGAGAAAGTAAAAACATTTCAGAGCTGGTAAGGCAGCACGAAAGCAGTGTCCGACACAAAGCATGTACCATTTCCTGGACCAAATTTAAAGCTATTCAGACAGAAACGGCCGAGTCTGTTGCCTCATGCCTCTTCAAAGAACGGAAAAAGGAAATATTAGAGAACAGACGGTATGTAAAG
This sequence comes from Artemia sinica, assembly GCA_027921565.1. Lineage (NCBI taxonomy): Eukaryota > Metazoa > Arthropoda > Branchiopoda > Anostraca > Artemiidae > Artemia > Artemia sinica. The sequence continues at coordinate 3,183,665 of JAPEVW010000022.1, forward strand.
GCTCTGCTAAAAACGGCAGCCTTACTTGGATGGCAAGGTCTTGCGTTTCATGGCCATGATGAAGGAGAGTCCAGTGCCAATCGAGTGAATTTTGTAGAGACAGTAGGTCTTTTAACGTAAATAAACCCGGACTTGATGGACAAGTCTCACAAGGCCTATGGCCATTACTTGTCACACGAGTACTAAAACGAATACATTTAGGTCATAGGAAATAAAATTAAGTTCTATCGCGAAAGAAGTCAGAGAAGTAAAATATTTTGCCGTTCTTGCTGACGAAACAAAAGACCTCTCAAAAAAGGAACAACTTGCTGTCTTAGTGTGCTATGTTCATGATATGAAAATCAATGAAAGAGCCATGGGTTGCTACCACATGCGCAAAGTTGACGCTGAGAGTTGGGCCGACTTTATTTACAACGAAATAAAGGGTGTCGGCCTTGACTGGTCAAAATGTGTCGGACAGTGCTATGACGGGGCGATTGTAATGAGTGGACGTTTTTCAGGAGTACATGCCCGTCTCCAGGAAAAAGCACCGCAAGCGATATACACTCACTGTCAATCCCATAGACTTAACGTTGTTATTGGCGATTGTATGCAGAAAAAATGAAGAATTTCGTCAGTATTTTCAGTTTTGCAAACAGTTATGGTTTTGTTTCTAACAGCAACACTCGATACCAGTTGTTTGTCGAGGCCCAGAAAACTGCCAACGTGTTGGTGCTAACGCTTGAACGGACAGTTGTGACACGTTGATCTTGCTGGTATAGATCAGTGGCTAAAATTCTGGTAAGATATGAGTGCATACTCGCAGTTCTGTCAGTTGTTCAAGAATCTTTTGACAGGAAGGAAGTAGCAAAAGCTACAGGTCTTAAGAATCAAGTAGAGTCGTTTCCCTTCACATTCAATTTGAATGTCACTGACGAAGTTCTTGCAGCGATCAACCCTCTTTCTGAACAACTGCAGGCCCCAGATCTGATCATTTGAGACGCCTGGACTTTAATCACCACAACAAAAAAACAACTGAAGACAAAACATGATGTTGAGTATTTCCGAGTCCTATAGCCTACGGCAAGTGTAAGGAGATGGCTATTAATGTTGGAGCTGATCTTTCGAAAACAAGCGTTCTTGCTTCAACCATACCAGCAAAATCAAAACGAGTTCAGAAGATATCCGGAAGACTCAGGATGACACCAACACTTGGAGAGCACAGCACTGAATCTGAGGGCACAAGAACAGAAGAGAAAAAGCGAAGAAAGTTCTACGAGGTTTTGGACAGAATGTTAAATGAGTTCGAAGAGCTTTTTCAGTCCATCTGCCAGTACTAGAAGCCACACGATGCTTTAACCCCAAACCTGAAGACTTCATGAACACAGATTTATTTCTCGAGATCGACACATAATTTGATAAGGCTGTTATCGATGTTATAGAGCTGAAGAGTCAAGCTTTGATAATTCGTGCATATGTGTCGCAGCTTCCACAGAAGCCGGCAAACGTTTTAGATCTTTTCGAAAGTCTAGGAGAATTGAAAGAATCTTTTTCTGAGGTTTTTGAAGTCGTGAAGGTAGTCCTCACACTCCCGCTCACAACATGCTCAAATGCACGATTTTTCTGTGTTGATATTTGTGAAGGATTACCTTCGGACAACAATCGACAACGAGCGACTTTCGCAATTGCTCCTTGTTTTCTCTGAAAGGGCTGCAGTGAAGGAGCTCGATTTTGAAAAGCTTGTAGACGACTTCGCAAAATGAAGCCAAGAAGATATCCATTGCTTAAGAAACTGCACGTAACTTTCAGTTTTTAATTTGTGTAGTAAATGTTCCATCTTGTAACGATTTTTGGTCCCTAACCAGGTTGCAAAAGGCAAAATCTAAATAAATTACGTTGCTTTAATGTGTATTCGAAGACTAATTTGAAGAGTAGTCTGTCAAACAGAGTAATAACATTTTGGGTCTGGAGGGGGGCCCCAAATTGATCTTTGCCCCCCCCCCCTGAGGAAATGGCGCCACTGACCGAGACTTCTCTCTATGTGTATTTTTTTAGTGATATTACTCTGTTAGCTACTTTCGAAGTCTTTTGAATCAATGCATTTGCATTATTAATTTTCATAACTACTAACTGTAGTATAATTAATTTGTATCAGAAAACACCTTTTGCACAAGAGAGATCCCTGTCTTCTCTCTATACACAAAATTTCATTCATATCCCTCTGTTAGCTGCTTTTAAAGCCTTTCCAGTTTACATAATCTTTTCTTAGCTTTACGTCACTTCAGTTTCTAAGAAGTATCCCGAGAACAGAAAAAGAATATGATTATCCCGTCAGAAACTTATCGCCTCTAGACAAAGGTAACATAGCACAATCCCTTCGAAGGGGTGTCATTACCAAGTTTTATTGTCAAAGGGGAGTAATGCTTGAATTATCTTCCATTGCTACATGAGAGAAACAATTGAGCGTGCAATTAAAGACACAGAGTCGATTATTCTGTTGTAAAGCTGAAAGAAGGAAAAGCATTAAAGATACAAAGTCGATTGTTCTGTTGTAAAGCTGAAAGAAGGAAAAGCATAAAACGCTGATACACATTTTTTCTCTCTTCCCTCAGCAGTAAAGCAATTTGTGAAGAGGATCTTTGTTCCATGTGAAATTTAATCTTTCAAAAGTTTGACTTAGGGAGAGGAAACTGAAAACCAAGCACATTGTCCAAATGACGAGAAAAAAAAAATAAGTTGACAGGAGAGATAGGGTCAGTAACGTAAAAAAGGGTCTTTGAGTCTGTGCTTACCTCAAAAGATTGGCGTTATTACAATTTTACAGAAACTTTCTGACAATTTCTATTTAATCAACTACTTCTTTGGGGCTCAACCTCCACCCTCAAAATTGTGCAACGGCTAATCATGGTAGCACAGTGGAATGATCTGTGCTTGGAAGCACAAGGACTTGGGTTTGATCCCAGCTGCTGCAAGGCCAACAGGGAGGGCCCATCGCTTACATATATATCCTCAGGAAATATCATTTGATTCCCTGTGCAACACAGATAACCCACGAAGATCTATTCAGTTAATTTTCTAAGTCCATACTTAGGTTCACAGGAAAACCAGTAATGATGTAGAACTTATCTAAGACCAAAGGTTTATTATTCAAGAAATGTAGACCAACGGGCAAATACCATAACGAATAAGGAAAAAGGGGAAAAAAGACTATGCAAAAACGTCACACTTTTGAAAAACTTGTGTAATAAGACACTAAAATTTAGTTATTTCTGTTTAGTGGAGAGTGCAAAACTATATAATTGTAAGACCTTCATTGTGACTGATAACAATGAGTTTGAAAGCCTATTCCATCTGAAAAACGTTGTCATATTAGAATGTTCGAATTTGATTCAACTAAAACTTCTTTTAAGTGGCTGTAGTAGTCTAGTGACGACCAGAGCAGTCTATTGATTTAAGATCATCGTACATGATGATCTCGTGTATTCTTTCTTTATAAAGTCTGAACTTTTTATATTAAAAAGTATTTCCACCATTTTCAGAGAGCTGCCGAAATCACATTAATTAAAGTATAATCACTCTTTGGCAATGATAATATGACACAGTCCTTCCAAATATAATTGACAAAAAATACTTGAACTATTTTTTCATTACTACAAATAAATTTATGAAAGTAACTTCAGAATAGTAACCTATGTAATTTGAAAGAAAAAATTAAAATGAGACAAAAGATCAGAGCAGATACAGCTTCTCCCTTTCTTATTTCCTATTTTAGCAGTAAAGAAGATTCAAAAAACAAAGCTCTCTTCCAGGAGAAATCTGATTTTTCATAAGCGTTATTTTGGGAAAAAAGAAGTCAGAACCAAGCCAAAAGTACATAAGATGATGAAAGTTTTTGTCGAGAACCAAGACACACATAAGACTTCACACTCCTCTTAGTAACATTTCCAAAAAAAAAAAAAAAAAAAAAAAAAAAAAAAAAAAAAAAAAAAAAAAAAACAGCAGTTCTGTTAGCAACAGTGGTGCCACAAAAACGTGACACCTCAGTTAGTAACAGCAATAGCGCCAAAATACACACTACTGTATTTTTTGCTTCCAACCAAGATGCACAAAAGAGTTGCACAATAAACACCAGTTTTTTTTTATATAATGGATGCACAGCCAAACGTCACACCTCTTATGCGGTTGTGATTAAAAAAACTTAAAACCTCTGTTATAGTGGTTAATAAGCCTCTCTCTCTAAAAAAGGTTTTGAATTTTCTGTGCGACTCTTTTGCTAATCGAGGAACGACATCTTTCTGCACGTTTGTTTGTGACATAGACGCAGAGTTTCTATCGCGCAGTTCTGTCACTAACAGATATGCGATGGTTGTGTGCACCTCTGTCAGCGAAAGTGGTGATTAAAGGCTTGACTCATCTGTTAGAGATAGAGGTGTGCAAAAGCGTCACAGATCTGCTAGCAAATGAGGTGCTCAAAAAACTTAAAACCTGTGTTAGCAAGAGTGGAGCACAAAAACTATTTGCATTTCTTTTACCAAAAGACGCTCATAAAATTTTTTATACCTCTTATAACAATAGAGGTGCAAAAAATATCATAGCCCTGTTAGCTGCAGAAATGCATAACAAAATTCAAATCTCTGGTAGCAAGACAGGGGAACAAAAAACTTTACAACTTTGTTGGTAACGGTGGTGAACCAAAAAATCGAATGTCTGTAAGCAAAGAGATGCACATAAGACTTCACCCCTCAGTTAGCATCAAAGGTGCTTCAAAACTAGTTTATATTGAAGTTTCATTTTCATTATATGCATTATATGCACTCATTTTTGGGATGAAATTTTGCGGCTTCGCTAAAATACCCCACTTTTTTTGACAGGTGTGACTATTATCATGCACTTCAAGGCAGGGGCGTAATTTTCTATGGAGCAGGGGAGCAACTGCCCCTTCCAAACCCAGTTTGCCTCACCTCCAGCTGGAACTTAGTTTCTGCAAAAGAATCTTGTCAAAATTAAGATAAGCCTGCATAATTCAAGTATCCAGAGAAACAGGCTAGTTTTCTTTAGTATATTTTTGCCTTTATCTTTGGCTCATTTTTCACTGTCTTTTTCACTTGATTTGGGAAAATTGGCTCCAACTTCCCCCCCCCCGGATTTTCACTAAATTACGCCACTGCTTCAAGGCAAAATTGTAGACTATTGAACTAGCAGAAGAAGACTGTCAAAGGCTGGCTTTATTTGTTAATTAAGTAAAAAAAAAACAAGTTTTTTTAACTGAAAGTAAGGAGCGACGTTAAAACTTTAAACGAACAGAAATTATTCCGTATATGAAAAGGGCTGTCCCCTCCTCAACGCCTCACTCTTTACGCTAATTTTTTTATTGTTTTAAAAAATAAAGTTGTGTGACAGAGTCAAACTTTAGCATATAGAGCGAGGTGTTGAGGAGGGGACAGCCCCTTTCATATACGGAATAATTTCTGTTCGTTTTAAGTTTTAACGTCGCTCCTTACTTTCAGTTACAAAAAAACTTGCTTTTTTATTTAATTTTTGAACGTTTTTGAATAAATGCAGGTTTTGATTTTGGCTCACCGTACATGAATAATCAACACCAAATTTGCATATTAATTTTACTTTTATTTGGTTAAATGGCTTTCTTGAACGTTGTTTAATTTTATTTGGTTTGTAAGTAATAAATATACGTAACTTGCGAATTAACTTACCTAACGAATTTCTATATTCATATATTTTTAACACGTATATTAGGGGGTTCGCCCCCTAGTCAATACCTCGCTCTTTACGCTAAAGTTCGAATTTTGATCCAATTTTTGAAAAATGACCCCTTAATCACAAAGGTCGTTAATTAGAATAAATAGTTCTTATGAAAGTACTAAAAAATCTTTGGCTTAAAGAGCGAGGTACTGACTAGGGGGCGAACCCAGTCATATACGTAATATTTTCTGTTCGTTTTACGTTTTGATGTTGCTCCTTACTTTCAGTTGAAAAAATTGTTTTTTTTATTTAATTTCTGATCTTTATTTCTAAATAATGCTGGGAAATCCAGCACCCCCTTCATAGCAATGTCCCTTCCCACATGAAAACTTCCCCCATGTAAAGATCCTCCCACATAACCCCCGACCCCCCCCCCCTACCAGAAAAATCCCCCTGAAAACGTCTGTATACTTCCCAAAAACCAATACTATATGTTAACATTGGGTAAAGTTCATAACATTCAGCCCACCCCCCCGGAGACTTTGGGGGATTAAGTCATTCTAAAAGACATAGTTATCATATTTTCGACTATGCTGAACAAAATGACTGTCTCAAAATTTTGATTGGGTGACTTTAGGAAAAATGACCGTAGATGGGGGCCAGGGTGCCCTCCATTTTTTGTCATCTAAAAAGGGCACTAGAACTTTTAATTTCCGTTCCAATGAGCCCTCCCACAATATTCTAGAACAACTGGGTTGATATGATCATCCATGGGTAAAAAAAAACAAATAAATACGCATCCGTGATCTTTCTTCTGGCAAAAAATACAAAATTCCACATTTTTGCAGATAGGAGCTTGAGACCTCTACAGTAGGGTTCTCTGATACGGTGAATCTGATGGTGTGATTTTCATTAAGGTTCTATATTTCTTAGGGGGTCTTTCCCCCTTTTTTCAAAAATCAGCCAAATTTTCTCAGGCGCGTAACTTTTGATAAGTAGGACTAAACTTGAAGAAACTTATATATTTCAAATCAGCATTAACATCTGATTCTTTTGATGCATCTATTGGTATTAAAATCCCGTTTTTTAGAGTTTCGGTTACTATTGAGCCAGGTCGCTCCTGACTTACAGTTCATTACCACAAACTGTTTGAAATTCTTTCAGAGGAAATGTAATTAAGAAAAAAGGAGTTTTCTTCCAAGTGAAAGTTAATCTTTCGAAAAATGGACTTGGTAAAAAATGAAGTTGAATATAAGCTGATTATCTAAATTAAGAAATTCTGGACTGAAAAAAAAGCACCAAGACTGGATTTTGTTCAAGCTTCATTTCCAGAGAAAATTATTTATTGTCAAATTTCCTAAAGTCTTCCACCGAAAAAAAGCAAATATTTAGGGACTATTTGTCCGAAAGCTGAAATTTAAAGCACAATATTTATTTGCAAAGGCGTCAATCTAAAAAAAATGGAGGAGGGGTCGGGAGGAGCTAAATATATTTTTAAAACTCTAAGAGGGCAAATTCATCGTTTTTTTTTCAATTTTTTCACTAAAAATACCAAAAAAGGTATTTTTTGATGAAAATAACTCCAAAGAGTTTTTTTCAAACCTAGGGGGCTAGAAAAATCCATGGGGAGGAAACATGCCCCCCACCCTCCCGAAAAAAAAATAACGCCAATGTTTCTTCGAGTGGATAGCATGTGAATCAAAATTATTAAGACAAGAGATCGAGGAATATAAAGACGTGCCAGTGAACAACTTGACTGAACTTAACTAGCGCTACATAGCCTGAGAGGTTGAACCACCCTGTGTGTCACCAAATGACAAAACCAGGCAATGGACTCAATCGATTTAAGTTAAGCAAATCAAATTCAGGCAAAATCAGACAAATTAAAGTATTGTGTAAATGTTCAACCAATTTCTGACAAAGCCGAATGACAACATCAGGCGATGGGCTCGATCAATTGAAGTTAAGCAGATCAGAATCAAGCCAAATCAAACCAGTTAAGATATTGTGCATATTTCCAACCAATCCTAGCCAAGTACAGGCTTCGGTTGCAATATTTCAAAAGGTTGTATATTACAAAAAAAAAACAATTTTAAAGAAGAGAGGATAAACTAGAAAATTTGACTGCTATTGAAAATTGTTATTGTTAATTTGAAAACTGTTATCGAAAATTACTGTTAATCGAAATTACTGTTACTGTTAATTACTGTTACTGTTACTGTTACTGTTAACAGTAATTACTGTTAACTGTTAACTACCGAAATTACTGTTAACTACCGAAATTACTGTTACTGTTACTGTTAAAAATTACTGTTAATTACTGTTATCGAAAACTGTTAATGAATATAAGAGAAAAAAACTTCTAAATATTTCTAAAATCAAATAAAGTAGGTAAAAAAACGGAATTCAACTAATTGTTGCGTTGTACTTGGTGGAACTATAAACTATTGCACTGGATTTGTCCAGGAAAATGAATAGGATCCAAATTTTCCAAAAAGTGTCACAAATTAACTTTTGAATTATCTCAGCCGAGTTCTTGTAGAAACAAATATGATTTCTCAAATATATATCTTAACTAATAGTGGATTGTCCAGCAACAAGACCTTGGCTTTTTACCGCATTTGGGTTATAATTACTAATTTCAGTTAATAATTAAGGAATTTATTAATTAAGGAATTAATTAATAAGAGATTATCCAGCAATAAATTTCAGGTTTCTCTAGTCCGCATACACTTCCTAATGTCTGAAACACATTTTATTTTAAATTATCAGAAGTGTTAATAAATCCAGAATAAATTATTAGAAACAAAATCTCTTTGTCTCAGTTCTTTAACGTAAGTGTGTCTTAATTATTAATTTTTATTAATATTGCAGCCAATTTTCCTTGGGCAGCTGCAAAGTATAAATATTGGGTTGTTACATGTTATGGTAAATAGATACCTCGTATGTCTTATGAGACCTGAGTTAACAGACAAGCTTGATTGATCCCTATTTATTATCTAGTTCAAAAACAGGTTTGATTTTGGTCTTTCAACAAGAAACAAGAATAAGAACTTCTAGAAACAAGAAATAAATGTAATAACAGCAAGCTTTGTATCAGACAAAACTAGGAACTTTAAAAATATCACTAAACTGATGTTCGAACAGGGAAGAAAAGATTATAAGAATTACAGCGAAGAAAAGATAACGAAATTTTGTAGCGAAGCCTTTTTTAGTATGATTTTTCAAAACGCTTTTTTTGCTTAGAAATAACAGACCACACGTCTTATTTAATCGAAAAATCTGAAACAAAGACCAATCTAGAAAACTTAGTGAACAAAGTCAGGTCCAACAATTATAAAATTTAAGAATAAGTAGTATATTGGGGAAAACTAGGCATTTTAAAAAAGGTCAAACATACTTTTTAAGGGATGCTACAATTAGTAATTTCATTTACACTTTCTTTATTAACTTGATGACTAGAGAAGACAAGGTTATGATATTTTGTAGCACACTTTTTTTTTTAAATGATTATTCACAGATGATTCTTAGAATTTAATTTTGTTTTATCTTCTAATGGAAAAAAGTTTTTTCGCTTAGAAATAGTCAAACCACATTTAGCATTAAATAATAAAACTTAAAGCAAAGGAAAATAAAGGAAACTTGGTGAATCGACTGAATGGATCTAGTGAATAAAATGAGGTGCTACAATGAATAATTATATGTGCATTTCTTTTTTAATCTAAATGACAAGAGAAGAAAAAATTATGATATTTCGTGGCACACCTTTTTTGGCATTGTTTTTCACAAACGGCTTTTATAAAAAAAAAAATAATCTATTTGAAAAGAAATGAGCTTGCTCCCATAGAAATAGTCAAACTATATTTATTTTTAATAAGAAAATTTAAAACAAAGGAAAATAAAGAATAAATTAACTGAATGAATTTGGTGAATAAAGTGAGGGGCAACAATTAATAGCATATTTCTTTTCTAATCTAAATGACCAGAGAAGAAAAAACTATGATATTTTTTAGTACACCTTTTTTGGTGTTATTTTTCAAAGAAGATTTTCAGATTTTTTTTTTATCTTTACAAACAAAAAAGGGCTTTTTCGCTTAGAAATAGTCAAACCACATTATAGTTTTTGATAAGAAAATCTAAACAAAGAAAAATAAAGAAAATGTAATGATTAACCTGAACGAATTTAGTTAATAAGGTGAGGCGCGATAATTAGAAATTATATATATATATATATATATATATATATATATATAATTATATAGAAATTATATATATATTAGAAATTATATATATATATATATATATATATATATATATATATATATATATATATATATATATATATATATATATATATATATATATATATATGTATAGATAACTTCGGAAACGACACTGCCTTTCCATGACGATAAATAAATGTTCAAATAGGGATGAAATCCTTTAATAGACAGTGATAAATTTCACAAATAGTGAAAAATTGCATAGAAATACTAGCTATTTCGGTCACATATGCAGTGACCGTCTAAAAAAAGAAAAATAAAGAAAATATGATGATTAAACTAAATGAATTTAGTTAATAAAGTGAGGTGCGATATTAGTAAATATATATATTTAAATATATTAATAACCGTCATCAGTAATAAAACTACTGATGACGGTCACTGCATATGTGACCGAAATAACTAGCATTTTTGTAAAATTAATCACTGTCTATTAAAAGGATTTTATTCCTATTTGAACTTTTATTTATCGTCATGGAAAGGCAGTGTCGTTTCCGAAGTTATCTATATATATATAATTTCTAATTATGGCGCCTCACTTTAGTAACTAAATTCATTCAGGTTAATCATTACATTTTCTTTATTTTTCTTTGTTAAAAGGATTTTATCCCTATTCGAAGTTTTATTTATAGAAATTATATAGAAAACGTACTAAATAAAGAAAAATAAAGAGAATGCACTGAATAGAGTGAGAGAACGCAAAGAAAAGCGAAGCGAAGAAAATGTATTGAATAAAGTGAACGAACACAAAGAAAATCAAACGTAAAGAGCACCAAAACAAAGAATAATAAAGAAAATTCACTGAATAAAGTCAACAAACGCAAAGAATAGCAAAGCAAAGAAAATAAAATTAAAACGTACCGAATAGAGTGAACGAATGTAGTGAATAAAGTTGCAACAATGATTTGCGACACACGCACTTTTTGCATCACTTTTTATATTTTTTATTATGGAATCAAATATTTAATTTCTGCCATTTTTAAGAAAACGGGCTTTTTTGCTTAGAAATAAAAAAAAACATATTTCTTTTTTTAATAAAAAAAAAGTAAAATAAAGTGAATTTGAATCTTCCGGCGAGGGACAGATGGTATATTTGTACATAAATTGTCATTTTCCATGAGAAAAGAGGAATGAATACAGGATGAAATTACAATTCAAATTCTTTTTATGTTTCTAGTAAAAATTATAACATAAAAAACCTGAAGTCTGAAATGAATATTTCAACTGTCCCCATTTCTGAAAAAAATTAAATCAAGATTAGAAAAACTTGTTTTTTAAGAAAAAAATGTAATTGGTATCAAATTGAAGTGGTTGGTAGTTGACAAGTGAAGGAGAGGATGAATACGAAATAAAATTATAATTTAAGTATTTTTTACTTAAGTATTTTTAATTTAAGTATTACGTATAAAATACAAAAAAAAATCAGCTGTACTTACTCCAAAAATAGAAATAATTTTAACCTCAAATAAACTGGTTTCTTAAGGAAAATGCACAGAAAAAATAACACATATTTCTGTGTATGTTCAAGTAAATATTTAAGCATCAAGGTTAAAGGACCTGAGATCTGAAACGTATTCTTTTTAAGCTAACCCACCTAAAAAAAAAAAAAAAAAAAAAAAAGAAAAAAAAAAAAAAAATCAAGCAAATGTAAACCATTTTAACAAATAAACAATGCAGGTGTTGGTAAAATTTTATAGAGCATTAGTAAACAATTCAATAAATATTATTTTGGGCTGATTGACTACAATTAGGATTACTGTTCTATTAAAACTACTTTAAATCATAGAATTTAAATGTAATTTTTGAAGTCATATAAAAAAGCAAGGAAATCATCATAAAATATAAAATTGAACAAAGCTAACAAGGACCGTAAGGTAAATATTCTTTTCGGCTTCATTGGCTTCAGTTATAATAAAGTTAATTTAGTAGAATATCTCGTGTCTGGTATTTTATTGAAGATTATTAGTTACAACCTCGAAATCAGTTCAATATTTGTCAGTCTAAAATTTCAAAATCTTATTATTTACAGTATGAATGTCAACCTGGTATCTTGATAAACTATATAATTAAATATAACTATTGAAGACCAGAGAGCAAATTTGCCTTTTCTGTTGATTGACCATTAATAGATTAAACTGGCCTTTATGGCAAACTTTTTACGTGGTCGCAATATTTAATAGAATTTTATTCAAATATTTTCTTCTGAATTTTGTGTTTGAACTCTTGGCCTTAGATGTAGCTTAGAAATAAGGTCGATATTTCACAGTCTGAAATTTAGAAATCTTATTATTTGACAACCTTCAATGTAGAAGTGAAATCTAGATAAAATATGGGTATATTTTTAATACTTTCTACATCTGTACTTATGACCTAAGATATAGCCTCGACACCGCGTCAATATCCTCGGTCTGAAATATCGAAATAATGGCATTTGAGAACCTGAAATGTCGACATGAAATCTTGATAAAGTATAAAATCGAATAATATTCCACAGTCTGAAATTTCACAATCTTATTATTTGACAATCTTCAATGTAGAGGTGAAATCTAGATAAAATATGGGTATATTTTTTTTATACTTTCTAAATTTGTGCTTATGACCTAAGATACAGCCTCGGCACCGCGTCGATATCCTTGGTCTGAAATATCGAAATATTGGCATTTGAGAACCTAAAATGTCGACATGAAATCTTGATAAAATATAAAATTGAATAATATTCCACAGTCTGAAATTTTGAAATTTCTGTATTTGACAATCTTAAGTGTAGAAGCGCAAGCTGGATAAGGTATGGTTATATTGATTTAATACATTTTGTTTTTGCACTCATGATTTAAGATACAGCCTCGAAACCACGTCGATATCCTCGGTATAAAGAAATACCGAAATATTAGCACTTGAGGACCTGGAATGTCGACATGAAATCTTGATCAAATATAAAGTTGAATAAAAGTAACAAAACCATTAAATAAATTTGCTTTTTCTGTTCATTGACCACAGATGGAACAAACTGGTTTTTACAGAAAACTTCGCGAGTGTTTGCAACGTTATACAGAATTTTATTAAAATAGTTTATAGAATTTTGGGTTTGAGGAGGTGACCTTAGATATAACCTCGAAATCAGGCTGGAATTCGGCACTCTGAGACTTCGAAATCTTATAATTTGAGAACTGGAGTTGTCAAACAGAGATTTGAGAATGATTCTATTCTTTTAATATATCTTCCAAATGAAACAGGATGACAGGATCCGAATATAAACATCCGACAAGATCCGAATATAAACGAGACATGGACAACCACTGTACCTCAGTTTGAGATTTTCATGAGTAAACTATGAAGCTTCCCTCCATGCAAGAACCAGTGAAAATCACCTTCTCCATACCTATATAGTTGAGATCTGAATTACCATCTCAAATAAAACAATGTGTACACTCTACCATTCGTGCAAATGACTTTGTGTTTTCATACTTGGCTTCCACGTCTCTTATCATGCCTTTTGAATTTCTATACTCATATCTGTACACAGATAAAATCTGTCCACACCTACATAGTCCATCTGTATATAGTCCATATAGTCTATATAGTCTATATAGTCCATCCTATATAGTCTATATCTGTCCACACCTATATAGTTGAGATCTGAATTACCATCTCAAATAAAACAATGTGTACACTCTACCATTTGTGCAAATGACTTTGTGTTTTCATACTTGGCTCCCACGTCTCTTATCATGCCTTTTGAACTTCTATACTCATATCTGTACACAGATAAAATCTGTCCACACCTATATAGTCCATCTGTATATAGTCTATATAGTCTATATAGTCCATCCTATATAGTCTATATCTGCCCACACCTATATAGTTGAGATCTGAATTACCATCTCAAATAAAACAATGTGTACACTCTACCATTCGTGCAAATGACTTTGTGTTTTCATACTTGGCTTCTACGTCTCTTATCATGCCTTTTGAACTTCTATACTCATATCTGTACACAGATAAAATCTGTCCACACCTACATAGTCCATCTGTATATAGTCCATATAGTCTATATAGTCTATATAGTTCATCCTATATAGTCTATATCTGTCCACACCTATATAGTTGAGATCTGAATTACCATCTCAAATAAAACAATGTGTACACTCTACCATTTGTGCAAATGACTTTGTGTTTTCATACTTGGCTTCCACGTCTCTTATCATGCCTTTTGAACTTCTATACTCATATCTGTACACAGATAAAATCTGTCCACACCTACATAGTCCATCTGTATATAGTCCATATAGTCTATATAGTCTATATAGTCCATCCTATATAGTCTATATCTGTCCACACCTATATAGTTGAGATCTGAATTACCATCTCAAATAAAACAATGTGTACATTCTACCATTTGTGCAAATGACTTTGTGTTTTCATACTTGGCTTCCACGTCTCTTATCATACCTTTTGAACTTCTATACTCATATCTGTACACAGATAAAATCTGTCCAACCTACATAGTCCATCTGTATATAGTCCATATAGTCTATATAGTCTATATAGTCCATCCTATATAGTCTATATCTGTCCACACCTATATAGTTGAGATCTGAATTATCATCTCAAATAAAAATATGTGTACACACTACCATTTGTGCAAATGACTTTGTGTTTTCATACTTGGCTTCCACGTCTCTTATCATGCCTTTTGAACTTCTATACTCATATCTGTACACAGATAAAATCTGTCCACACCTACATAGTCCATCTGTATATAGTCCATATAGTCTATATAGTCCATCCTATATAGTCTATATCTGTCCACACCTATATAGTTGAGATCTGAATTACCATCTCAAATAAAACAATGTGTACACTCTACCATTTGTGCAAATGACTTTGTGTTTTCATACTTGGCTTCCACGTCTCGTATCATGCCTTTTGAACTTCTATACTCATATCTGTACACAGATAAAATCTGTCCACACCTACATAGTCCATCTGTATATAGTCCATTTAATGTATATAGTCTATATAGTCCATCCTATATAGTCTATATCTGCCCACACCTATATAGTTGAGATCTGAATTACCATCTAAAATAAAACAATGTGTGCCCTCTGCCATTTGTGCAAATGACTTTGTGTTTTCATACTTAGCTTCCACGTCTCTTATCATGCCTTTTGAATTTCTATACTCATATCTGTACACAGATAAAATCTGTCCACACCTACATAGTCCATCTGTATATAGTCCATATAGTCTATATAGTCCATCCTATATAGTCTATATCTGTCCACACCTATATAGTTGAGATCTGAATTACCATCTCAAATAAAACAATGTGTACACTCTACCATTTGTGCAAATGACTTTGTGTTTTCATACTTGGCTTCCACGTCTCTTATCATGCCTTTTGAACTTCTATACTCATATCTGTACACAGATAAAATCTGTCCACACCCATATAGTCCATCTGTATATAGTCCATATAGTCTATATAGTCCATCCTATATAGTCTATATCTGTCCACACCTATATAGTTGAGATCTGAATTACCATCTCAAATAAAACAATGTGTACACTCTACCATTTGTGCAAATGACTTTGTGTTTTCATACTTGGCTTCCACGTCTCTTATCATGCCTTTTGAACTTCTATACTCATATCTGTACACAGATAAAATCTGTCCACACCTATATAGTCCATCTGTATATAGTCCATATAGTCTATATAGTCTATATAGTCCATCCTATATAGTCTATATCTGTCCACACCTATATAGATGAGATCTGAATTACCATCTCAAATAAAACAATGTGTACACTCTACCATTTGTGCAAATGACTTTGTTTTTCCATACTTGGCTTCCACGTCTCTTATCATGCCGTGTGAACTTCTATACTCAAATGTGTACACAGATAAAATCCTTAGAAGGGAAAGGGGTCAAAGTATATTTCCTGATTGAGGGGATGAAAATAATTAATTGTATTTATGGGTCGCTATTCAGCAATTGTTGTAGGCGGTGGTCCTTCAGAATAACCTCAGGGTTATTTCCGCCCCCATACGCCTTCCTCCTATATCTTTTTTAACACTTCACACTTCCTTATTTATAGGAAGCCATCTTACAGGTTACGAGCATTGGGGTAAATAATTACGTTTAAGAAAAATGTTTTTAATGTTAAATATGGTTCAGTATTCTTACTTGATTTATTTTGTTTTGTCGATATTTCTCTTGTTTTGTGTTAGGCTACAATTTATCAATATTGTAATTACTTAAACTGTATATGTTCGTTTTTTTTACATTCATTTCTTTTAGCTTTCCTGTGCTTTTGTAGACAGGTTTTCAACTAAATTTAGTTAAATTGTAAAGGGTTGAGCTAGGTGAATAAAACTTTCAGAAACGAACTCAATATCAACTTCTGAAATTAATTAAATGTATTATTCCCGTAGTTCAACAAATTCCTTAAAAATAGTGAAAAAAGTTGTGTCGAAAAAATGACTATTTACTCTAGGCCGATGTTTATACACAATTGTGTCATACACAATGTTATACATACTTATATACATACTTATACATTGTTATACATACTTATACACAATTGTGTCAGTTGGATGGATAAAACGTGGAGGATGCCAAGAAACTGTAAGGTAGTCTGCTCCTCTGCTCATAATGCCAACATCAGTGGGGCTTGATGGAACCCCTTTGGCAGTGACGTTTTCTGCAAACAAATAAAGCATTTAATAGATCAATTAGTCAACCATCACACATTTTGACTATTATGCGATATATACATTAAAGAGCAATATTCATGAGCTGGTTAGCGAAAGCTGCCTCTGATTTTTTGACACATTTTTGCGACTGGCAGAAAGCTGCCTAAAGCTACATTCTGACAGAGTGCGACAAAAAATTGCTTGTGAAAAAAATATTTTGCGGGGCGAATTGAAAACCGCTTGGCAATTCGCGCTAAAGGCGTTTTTTTTTACTTTAATTATTTCAGCTTTAATTGAAGTATTTATATTATATTATGAACATTCTATTGGCCAGAAGTAAGCCGACAACTAATATAAACAGAGGGAGCAGGAGATTTTCCGCGAACAGCTTGTAATATTGTTTTCCTTTCTTTATTAAAAGCTATGCTACTGATTTCAGAGATTGAAACAATACCAAACACATTTTTACCTGATTCATCAAACGTTTCGCCACATTCTTCAATACATTTCCTTTTATTCCCAGGTCCTTGCATTCATTGAAGCGTATATCATACAATATAGGATATGATCTAATGCTTGTTATTAATTTTTCAACATCCATTCGCTTTTCTTCTTAAAAAAATATCGCCTCGCTGCACGATTTTTTTTTACTTCAAGTCGAAGCGTGGCAAAGAGATTTTTTCCCGCTTCGAAACACCATTTGTGGCTGGGTGAAGCAATTTTAGCGCCCTCTCAGAATTAAGCTTAACTGATAATAGCAAACTGGCGGGAGTTTGATAGACTTGAGTCACGAGCTTAGGCTGCTATTGGAAAGTGTCTTAGTGGTTTTTATCACATAATTCTAATCATTCCTCTTTTGAATTTCAAACAACCTATGAATTTCGCTGTTCCCCTTACTTGTCAAACTAAACAAAAAAGTTTACTTGAAAAATCATTACTGGAGTGGGATTTGAACCTATGATTTCCTGGTAATAAGCAAAAGTATTGAACTCTGGACCAAAAGACATTGGTCCTGAAACACGCGATATGGGCGCGAAACTCAAAATTCCTTGGTGTTAAGCCAACAGACCAACAACTAGAACAATGTATGTTGGTCACATGCCCTGGCTTGTCACCAGGGAATCTTGGGTTCAATTCTCATGATAGTAGCATTTTTTTCAATCAACCTTCTTTATTTAGTAAATTGTAAGTCACTGGCTTTGTTGTAGTTAAATACACACTCTAGATTCAGCTACGATTGCCAAATGTGCAACGCATCACGCCAGTTTGTTTATTACACATACCTTTATTGTTTTACCATATTAAACATAGCCTTTGTTTCATTGGTATTACTTTGTAAACTATTTACCTAGATATGAATAGTACACTCGCAAAACCATAACTCTGACACAATTTCCAGAAATTTACTAGAACAATGGAAGCGTGGTCAATACATAATTTACCTTTTTTGTCGATATTCACAACAGTTCTCTAATGCATTAGCAGGCTCCAATATCCAACAGATTTAACTGGATTTTTTTCGCCATTAAGACACAACTTGTCCCAAACATCTCCCTCAAGCTCATAAAAATGGCCAATGCCCCCCTTTTCTCCCCAACGACCACTGGGACTCCATGTTGTCATTTTTAGCAACAGAGGATTTTTGGTAATCAATAAAAATAATTTTTAGAAATATATCTATAATAATTACTAATTATTATTTGTTTTATAATTATTTCTCCTAATTATTTTATCAATTGCTTACTTATTTAATACTATTAATTAAATACTATTTATAATTAATGGTAATTAGTTGTTTAATTACTATCAATTATTATTCATTAATTTGTTAATTATTAATCAATCTATTAATTAAAATCTATAAAATTAATATTACTACCATGTGTCTAAATTGCTGGGTAACAGAAGAGGCAAAATTGGATACCATAAATCTTTCTTTACCATAAACCTGGCTACCTATATATCTATATTATATTATCTTAAATCAATACGCAGCTTGTCGAGTATTAAAAAAATTTAACTCAAAGTTTTTGAATCAGAATTTTTTATTACATGTCGTTAATATTTTAATAACATATATCTTAAGACAAGCAAAAAAAGAAGGAAAAAGAAGAAATCATATTTACAAAAATTAATGAAAAATTATTTTTCAGTTCGATTTTGGAGACGTTTTGGCTTCTCTCTTGCGAAAACTTAAAAAAAAAATGTTCAGTTTCCCCGATTTATCCAATAAATTATAATAGCTCTCAGAGCAGAAACCACAGTAATGGTACACGGCTGGCTCACCTCCATTTGTAATGTTTAATGTGACAACAGCAGACGGCAACGAGCTTCCATAGTCATTAGTGGCAATAACGTAAAAGCTATACATCTTGTTCTTTGCTAAACCTTCAATGTGCTGAAACACTTCCGTCGTGTTGATTATTGGCTGAAAAAAAGTATGTTTGTTGCGTTGTGACTACAGAAGAACAAGAACAAAAAAGAGCGCAATATTTGTACAATGTATCTGTTATACTTCTATATCACATAGAGCATATGATAACATGCTCTTACTTACTAGCAAGGTCGTATCCAGGGGGAAGGTTAGGGGGTTTGAACCCCCCTTGAAATGTCTGACTAATAAAACTTAACAAAAATACACACAAATAATTTTTTTTAAAGTTTTCTGTTCCGCACCCTCCCCCCCCCAAAAAAAAACAACAAAATCCTGGATACGGCCCTGCTTAATAGCCTACTAACTTTACTATCACTCTCACTATGGTGAATAAGTAGATCTCGGAGGCGACCGTATCTGAGGAATTGCTATTTAACGCGACGCCAATTAAAAAAAAAATGATCAAAATGAGCAGAAGTCAAATCTGAACTAGAGTTCTAAATAGATCTTGCTTATTGAGCTGTCAGTTATATTACATTTTAATTCAAGAGGTGTGCTGAAAAAAAAATCCGATATTCTTTATGCAAAAATCCTGAAGCTCCCACCGGAGAATTGACAAAATTTTTAGACTTAGAAAAAAAGTTAATATTTGCTTATCGAAGTTTCAATCACATCCCAAGAATGTAGACCAACCGTTAGAATACAGCAAAGCATCGATATGTGCAGTAGTGTATCGAGTGATGGGTAGCACTACATTTAGTCTGGAGTAGTTGCTAAGCTATTTCCCAAGTATTGTTAAAATAAATAGTGGTTTTAGTTCGTTTCATACTGTGGATGGAAATTGTGTATAGTAGATACACAATTTCACCTGTATACAATATACACCTGTATAGTAGATACTTAAGGCCAATTCACTCACAGTTTTGAAAAACAAGTTCTGATTGGCTAAAAAAATTCATTAAAATTTCTGATTGGCTCAAGTTACTGCTAGCTAAATATCGGTATTATTAAAATGTCATTGTGATGGGCATAAGGGGTATCTCAATGTTTTTCTTATTCCTCTGTTGGCGATCCCAGAGGCTTTTAGGGGGGGGGGGGGTAGAGGGGGGAGGCACTTGCCCACGGCGCAGGAATTTTAGGGGCGTAAAAAATTAAATCAACAACCTACCCGTTAGAATCATTTTGTAATTTTTAAAATATTATCTTTATTAAGGTAAAGTAAAGTAGGAGGGCGCAGTTAGTAAATAAAAATAATTAATAAATTATTAATAAAATAAACATAAATTTAAAATAATTAACTAATTATAAATAAATAATAATAATTAAAGTAATCAAATTGAAAAAGTTAATAATTGAATAATCTCAATTATAAGTGAAAAATAATCAAAGAATAAATCATTAATTCATTGATAAATTGAAAACATGGTTAAAATTTGGCATGGAAATTGTGTGGGAGACAGGAGGGGGCCTAATCAAGATTTTGTCCCGGGCGCAAGAGAGGTCAAAACCAATACTGGGCATGTCATATGGCTTTGATTGCATAAATTAAATACAACAAAAATTTTTCAACTGAAAGTAAGGAGCAACATTAAAACTTGAAACGAAAAGAAATTATTTTGTATATGAAGGGGATTGCCCCCTCTTCAACACCTCTCTCTTTACGCTAAAGGTTTTAGTACCCTGAAAATGCATCTTATTGTTGTAATTAAAAGACCTCTATGTTTCAGGAGTCGTTCTTAAAGAATTGGGACAAAATTCAAACTTTAGCTCCTTGCTTTCAGTTGAAAAAACTTGTTTTTTATATTTAATTTCTGATTTGTTTTTTAAAAAATGCCAGCAAATCTAAACCCACCTCCACGGAGAAATCCCCCTCCCCACGGAAATATTCTCTTGACAATTCAATCCCGGTGAAAATTTACCCCTGAAAATTACCCTTAACAACTCCACGCGTAAAATTGAGACGGAAAAGAGAAAGCGAGACACATAAAATGAATTTTGTTTAGGAATTCTAGAAAATTCCCCCAGTGTATAATTTCCCCTGACAAGTTCATCCCCTGGAAACTTCCCTCCACACGGAAAATTTCTCCGTAGAAAAACCCTATCAGAAAATTCGTCCCTCCCATAAGAAAATGTATACATACTTCTCAATAACAAATACTATGCGTAAACAATGGGGAAATTTTACAACTTAAAAACCTTTCCCTGTGGGCTGTGGGAGAGAGGGGGGTCATGTTACATCTAAAGCCACAGTTATTGAGCCTTTTAGTTATGATGAACAAAATGGATATATCAAAATTTTGATCGGAAAATTTTGGGAAAAAAGGATTGGGGAGGGGGCCTAGTTACCCTTCAATCTTTTTGGTCAGTTAAAAATGGCACTAGAACTTTTAATTTTCGTTCGAAAGGTCCCTCTCACAAAATGCTAGGACCACTGGGTCGATACGATCACATCTGAAAAAAAAAAAACAAATCAACAAAATTCTGGCAAAAAAATACAAAATTCCACATTTTTGCAGATAGAAGCTTGAAACCTCTATAATAGGGTTTTCTGATACGCTGAATCTGATAGTATGATTTTCATTAAGATTCTATGACTTTTTAGGGGGTGGGTGTTCCCCTTTTTCCGAAAATCAGGCACATTTTTTCAGGCTCGTAGCATTTCATGGGTAAAACTAAACTGAATCAGGAGCAATAACAATGTAGCCTCCAGCGGGAGGGGTAACAATGTGATTCCTAGTGTCCAGCGGAAACGTTATGGCTTTGACAAGAGCTTCAGGGAGTTTTGACGTTTTTATAACCGCTTGCCCCGCTCCATGTAAAGGGGAGGGGGGCATATTTGAAAACCCCAGTCTAAGTCACAAAATCACTCACGTGACTGTAATTCGTAACATATTTGGCCCTGTTAGCTCGAAGGCCCCGGTAGGCGCGGTTGCACCACTTGCCACCCCCAAAGGCCGGCACTGGTATGTGTGGCTTTCAGGCATGAACATATATAATATAACTCTTGTGTATATTATACACAATCTGATGGTAACTTAAGAGAAGAAAGGTTTTTGAAAAATTTGGGTTGTGTTAGATCTTTGCATCCCAAAATGGGCCAAAAATTGTTTTTCTCTGATCAGCATGAAACTTCCACCCAAAATGGTTGGATTGATTCCTTACCTACATTTTTTTTTGGGGGGGGGGGGCATATACCCCCAATGTTAAAGTATGCCTTTACTACTGTAACAAGCCACTTACCCCATCCCATTCAGATACATCAACATCATGTCCAGAAGCGTTTGCAGGCACTTCATGAAAGTAGATACTGTACATTGAAATATTTCCTTCATCTGGGCGAGTCCAACGAAGAGTGATCTTCCCTTCTTCTACTTGAGTGGCATGGATATCATAAGGAGGACTTGGAATATAGCCAGCTCCTTGAAATATTTCAAAGAAGCATATGAAAAAGGTATGGTGATAATTACTAATAGGGAACTTCTAATAACTACATAGCACGCAATAAATTCCGTTATTTGAATGTAAGCGTTTAGAAACATATTAATACATATTAAACATATCAAGTAAATTAAGTAAATTATAATGTAGATATTCACGTAGACAAAAGAGAGGGGCAGATTAAAACATTTTATAGAGACATGTGAATGGGGAGTTCATAAGTGCATAATGCTCAATTAGCATACTATTTAAATAAATAATAAGTAGATTAATTAAATGCATAATAAGTATGTCAATTAAAAGCGTTGCAAATATAACAATCAAATTAATGCCAACAAAAATTACTAACGGTTGGAGTAATGATAAGTTAAGTTAGAGATTGTAAAAGAAACCAAACCAAATGAAAGGAATTCAAAGGTTCAGGGACGTAAGCAAGCGAGGGGCGGGAGGTGTGACTCCTCCCAATTCAAACAAGTTAAAGATTTGTACACCGTTTTCTCGTATTTTTTATATAATTCTATATTTTTGACATAAATTCCTTTTTGTTACATTTTATTATGAAGCATATACTTACTTTATTTTTCTTAATCAAGATAACTAGTTATATCTAGCAAATGAAAAGTCTACTATCAAGTCTACACTATCAAGGCGGTATTCAGGGGAGGTATTAGGGGGTTTGAACCCCCATTCCGGAACGTCTGTCTGACTTGTAAAAGGTAATGGAAATGCATAAAACATAATTTTGATGTATTTTTAAAGTGTTCTTGTTTTATGAGTGTATAGTAAACTCCTTACTCTGTAAAGTAAACTCCTCCCTAAAAAAACCGATTACTTCCACATTTTTTTTTTAAATCTGATATATTTTTTCTAATATTTTTTTTTAATCTGATACTATTTTTCTAATAGGTACCACAACCATTCCCCATTCTAATATGTTAAAATGATTTGTTTTCATTTACTGACAACAGATTTAAAACCAGTTGCTGCTAAGAGCCTACTAAAAGAATGAAAACCCTTCACTTTCAGATGTAAATACAAAAAGGAAACTGAAGAGCAGTAGAATTATGAATTTTGAATTGAAATTATCAAGTATTTTGCAGTAGGTTTCATCAAGACATGGCTAATTGTAGATAGAAAGAGAAAAGCCAAGACAGATAGTCCAAGTAATTGAGAGGCAAATGTTTAAATGGCTGCGGCACGGGTAAATGGCGGGAGTAAGTATGACTCTCTTATTGGACACATACTTGTTTTTATTTATCAGGTTCATATCAGGTGTATTTATCATTTATCAGGTTCATATGCCATCCAATGGTAAGGTACTTCGTCTCGAGTTTAATTATGTGATTTCACTGACATCTGGCATCCATAAGTTTTTTATTCAAACCCTAATTAATCCCTTTAATACTAAAAGGAGGTCTCTTCTAGGCAAAGTTTACACAACATTCTCATATAAAGCTAAATGTAATCTATTTTTACCATATTTATTTAAAAACAATAGTATTTTCGTGAAAAAGATAATTGCAGTAGGAGGAATGTAAATTATCACAATCTAGCAACTTAGCTCTGTTAATTTGAATTTTATAACAAAAGAAAGAAATTTTCAAAAAGAATAACATCAACATAGAATTAAAAGTTTATTAGTGAAATCAGTTTAAAATCAGTTTTAAAATCAATTTATTCAGTTTAAACTCAATTTTAAAATCAGTGAAAACTGATTATTCAGTTCAAAGTTACGAAAGCAAAAAGTTATAGTTTAGGACTTTAAGCTAAAGTAGCAGGCTGAACACCCTCTTTGTGTTAATTCATACATAACATTACATCTCAGTGTGAGTGACCAATAAGTAATTATATTTTGGAGTATATATTTACAGTTACTACTGTGGTTAATTGTAGAAATAAACAAATTAATTAAATTAAAAAATTAAATAAAATTATTTACGAGAATAATGTTTTTTAATCACCTTCTTCAAAGCACTGTATTGCATTTCCCAGAAACGGAAGACAAGCAGCTGCTATACTGAAAACATCATCTGAAACATGACCAGTGCAAAGACCTTGGCAAGAGCTAGGAACACCTCTTCTTGCACAGCAAAACTTATGATCTCTACCACCAGCTCCACATCTGAGTAATTTGTTAAATTCTCTTCCACATGCTGGGGCAAGCGTCTGCAATAATTTCTATTTTTAGATAATATTATCCTTTCTTTCTGATCACTTCAAAGTTTTAAGCAGTTCAGGTCATAAAATTATTCATGTGTGAAGGGGAGTGTATGATTTCTGTTTTGTTGACAAATGCTGCAAACTCAACAAACACCCCAATGGTGCTTTCACAGAACACTGTAAAACTTATCACACAACGTACCTAAAAATTTCACGTTACATTGTGCAATCATGCGAATTGAAATTTTCTAGTAGCTAAGACAGTGTGGAATAGACTCAAGCTCCATATATAATTTGTAGTCCATACTAGTCTAGTAGTCTATGTAGTATTTACTCGTCTACACTAGTCTTGAGTCTATACTAGTCTATTAAGACTAGCAGCTAAGGCTGTCGAATAGACTCAAGATCTACATATAAGGTCAAGCTTTCATGCAGTTAACACCTCTTATTTTCTGAGAGGATTATCAAACAGTTCGTGGTAACGAACTGTAAGTAAGGAGCGACCCGGCTCAATGGTAACCGAAACTCTAAAAAACGGAATTTTGATACCAATAGATACACCAAAAGAATCAGATTTTAATTCTGATTTCAAATATATAAGCTTCATCAAGTTTAATCTTACCCATCAAAAGTTACGCGCCTGAGAAAATTTGGCTGATTTTCGAGAAAAGGGGGAAAGACCCCCTAAAAGTTATAGAAACTTAATGAAAATCACACCATCATATTCAGTGTATCAGAGAACCCTACTGTAGAGGTTTCAAGCTCCTATCTACAAAAATGTGGAATTTTGCATTTTTTGCCAGAAGAAAGATCACGGGTGCGTGTTTATTTGTTTTTTTTTTTCCCAGGGGTGATCGTATTGACCCAGTGGTCCTAGAACATTGTAGGAGGGCTCATTGGAACGGAAATTAAAAGTTCTAGTGCCCTTTTTAAGTGACCAAAAAAATGGAGGGCAACTAGGCCCCCTCCCACGCTCATTTTTTTCCCAAAGTCACCCGATCAAAATTTTGAGATAGCCATTTTGTTCAGCATAGTCGAAAATCTAATAAATATGTCTTTTACGATGACTTAATCCCCCACAGTTCCCAGGGGAAGGGCTGCAAGTTATGAACTTTGCCCATTGCTTACATTACGATCAGAAATTAAATTTAAAAAAACAAGTTTTTTCAACTGAAAGTAAGAAGCAACATTAGAACTTAAAATGAACAGAAATTATTACGTATATGAGGGGGTTCTCCCCCAAGTCAATACCTCGTTCTTTAAGCCAAAGTTTTTTAGTACTTTCATAAGAGCTATTTATTCTAATTTACGGCCTTTTTGATTAAGCGGTCATTTTTAAAGAATTGGAACAAAATTCGAACTTAAGCTTAAAGAGCAAGGTATTGATTAGGGGGCGAACCCCTAATATACGTATTAAAAATATATGAATATAGAAGTTCGTTACGTAAGTTATTTCGTAAGTTACGTATATTTATCACTAATAAAAACGTTCGTAAATAAAATTAAACAAGTTTCGAGAAAGCCATTTAACCAAATAAAATTAAATTAATATGCAAATTTTGTTTTAATTATTCATGTACGGTGAGCCAAGATCAAAACCTGCATTTATTCAAAAACGTTCAAAAATTAAATAAAAAAAATAAGTTTTTTAAACTGAAAGTAAGGAGCGACATTAAAACTTAAAACGAACAGAAATTATTCCGTATATGGAAGGGGCTTTCCCCTCCTCAACGCCTCGCTCTTTACGCTAAAGTTTGACTCTGTCTCAAAACTTTATTTTTTAAAGCAATAAAAAACTTTAGCGTAAAGAGTGAGGCGTTGAGGAGGGGAAAGCCCCTTCCATATACGGAATAATTTCTGTTCGTTTTAAGTTTTAATGTCGCTCCTTACTTTCAGTTTAAAAAACTTGTTTTTTTTATTTAATCTCTTGAAAAAACCAGTTTTTGGCTATATTGTCTGTCAGGCTGTGTGATTGAACTATTTGTACTATTTCATTTGGATTGAATTATTTCATTTGGATAATTAGAAGGCGTTTATTGGAAAGTGGGGGGTGTAGCGATAAAAGAAAGGACTGAGACAATTGCGGTAATGAAAATTGACCGGGTCAAGTCTAAAATTGTACTTTGAAGCTGTGAACTTACACCTTATAAGTTCTCCGATAGCGCCACTTATAGCGCCAAGGACTGTGCCATATGTAATATTATGATTAAAAGCGGTGTACCGATCGCGCCAGTTCTTCCGGGGTGATTTTTCTTGGGCTACTTAAAAGGCTAGGCAAGCTATAAAAATAATGAGAAAATTAAGTTTATGATCGCGCCACAGCAATGGGGAGTAAAGTAAGTTTATGACCACGCCACTCTCAATTATTGAGAGAAAATATGATGTGTAGCTATATAAGTGTAACCTCTTTTCCTCGAGCTATCTGGAGATCAGATCCCTGGGAACGTACCTTGGAGATATGCGAACTAGCTACCTGTGGTGCGACTACATACAGACATATAAAATATAATAAACGCAAATAGAAAGACAATAGTTTTATTATGACTTACATATTTAGGTGTACAGCAATGCTCGCTTCAATTGACGGCAAATAATAACCAAGTCTCTACAATGACTACATAATAATTTGATTCGCAATGCCTGGATGCCAATATAATTCTGCTCTAAATGATCCTGAATCTGATTTACGAATCCTTCCAAAAAGCACTTTTACCCCACTATCAAACGTAGTTTTTTGTCCTGCGCTCTAATTGACAACTCACAATTGGCCCAAGTCCTGAGGCGGGCCAAACCCTCCGTCCAATAATCTGTCTTAAATATTTCAGATGATTCAAACGTTCACACGGCTCTTATAATTTAAACTTCCTGAGAAACATTGTGTGTGTAGCATCTTTTTTATTGCCCACTATCTTAGAGAAATCCAAAGCGGGATAGCGCCGTTCTTTGTCTTAGGCTAAACTGCAATTTTTCTCTTTGCTGATTAAGGACTTTTCTTTTTTTGAAACTAGATTTAAACTTAATTAGAGGAGGTCGGAATTATCTTTGGAAAGAAGGAACTTTATTTTTTTTGTATTTTAAATATATCATATTTTACTCACGGTACAGGGGGACTTAAAAAAGCCCCCCTTGCGGGTAAGTCATTGTTTTGTGACTTTACATTGAGATTTAATTACGCTTGGACCTACGATGGCTGAAAGGGAAAAAATTATTTTGAATCCGTTACTGAATTGTGTTACGAGAGCACTTACAAATGGAATAAAATTGGAGTGTATCATAAAAGCGTGTGTTGCTTTCTATACACGTGAAGATGTTATAAAGGCAAAGCGAATCCTTCATACTGAGTTGAATATTACGAATCGTCTTGTGACCTAGACAATAAAGATGAAGACAATATCATTGAAATGTGCAAAATTCTAGTTTCAGCTGCGAAAAATAATGTGAGCATGCCAAAATTTGTCATCTTTAACCCCTGCTCGGTTCCGGTCATCGGAGATGCGGTAAATGCAACAGTTACTGCCAAAGCAAATGAACTCTCTCGGAAGCTTGATAATTTTTTAGCTACCCAATCCGCTACAGTCACCAGTATTTTCACAAGCAGTCGTAGTGCATCTGAAACGTCCAAGCCCAGAAACTCTACCTATTCTGTTGTCTTGGAAAATCCCCCCAAGGAGCTCAATGGCCCAAATGACCGGAAAGCTTTCATAGACAGTTTCTGTGAAAATAAAAATGACATTAGTGAAATTCGCAAATCTGCAAACGAATGGAAGCTTGTGGTCAGGTCGAAAGCTGCAGCAGCGAAAATCGTTGAGAAAGCGAAATCTTCCAAGCCCGATCTCAAAATTACTGTTCGAGAACCCCTGCACATAGCTGTGCTTCGAAATGTCCCTGAGGATATAAACTGTGAAGGACTAAAAAATCTAATCCCGAATAGTACGAAGACTGAACAGTGCGGAAAATCCCGTTCTTTCAAAGTGTATTTTGACACTTTCAGTGAGCTCCAACAATTTCTGAGTGTTTCGGTGATTATCGGCTACGAGCGTCTACCTGCTGATCCGTTTAAGTTCTTGCCAAGACGATGCTATAACTGTCACAAAATCGGTCACCTCGCTTCCCAGTGTACGGCTGAACCTTTATGCTCTAGATGTGCCTCAAGTGAACATCGTTCTACGCGAGATGAACCATGCAGACAGCCGACATTCTGCGTTGAATGCAAAATCGGCAGTCATACGTGTTACAGTGTAAAATGTCCCTCAAACAGTAATCCACAAAAGAAATGACATCTGAAGCTTCTGCAGTTAAATGTTTATCGTGGAACATTAATGGCTCGTTCGCGAATAAAATTCCGATCTTAGATGTTGTTTTTGAGCAAAATGAAGTTGTCTGTTTACAAGAACATTTCGTCACAAGCTGCAGTAAAAGTGTTCTTAGTTTTAATAGTTCAGTATCGGTTTATTCAGTTTCAGCGAAGCTGCTAAGTGGAAAAGGGCGACCCTCTGGTGGTATTGCCACTTTTGTTCGTTCAACTCTAAGATCTAGGGTATTTGAAGTCAATGATAATTTTCTGGCGATTCGTGTTGAGGGCTGTGTTTTTATTAATGTATATTTGCCTACAAATTACCATGATGAGCGTTCGGAGCGTGCTTTTACTTATTCTAGTGATAAACTCGGCCAGTGTATTAACCGTATTAGATCCTTAAGCCTTCAATGCATATTAGTTGGTGACTTCAATTGCGACATGAATGAACCGCTCTTATCTAGGTCTTTACGTTCTACGTTGTTGCTTAGTATTTTTGGAGACAAGTTTGACCTTAAGTGCAAAGATTTAAATTTTACACACGTACACACCTCAATGTCCACATCAGATCTCGATCACGTCGTTGCGTCCGCAAATCTCAGGATTTCGCCTGTCAAGATTGTGCTTGATTTTCAGCTGTCTGATCACTTACCAATACAGTTCTCAGCCGAGATTCCTTGCCACAGCTCAGATACACAAACGCAAACAACTTCGAAAACACCTCCTAGGTCTCGCCGTGATTGGCGTAAAATTAACCCTGTTTTATTTCAAGAAGAAGCCGCCAGAGTCCTTAGTAAGATCCGTGTCCCTTTCCATCTTCTCTCTGGATTAACTGCTCTTTCAAGGGAGGAAACACAACTATCAGTTGACTTTTATTGCGCAGAAATTGGCCATGCCCTTCGCTGTGCTGAAAAAGCTGCCGTCCCTCTAAGTAGACCCCGTCATCATACCCTTCCTGGCTGGTCTGAAAATCCAGAGTTAGTGGATACCCATTCTAAGTCTAAATTTTGGCATCTCTCACCTAAAACCTAAACAATCTTTTGGGATTGACGGGATCAGTGCACTCCATCTAAAAAGTGGTGGGCCCGCTCTCATTAGTCATGTAACCCTCCTGATGCAGATTATCCTCATTCAGGGTATTGTCCCAACCACTTTCTCAATTGGAGATCTTACGCCAGTTCCTAAAAAAGGAAATGTTACCATGCAATGCTCCTCTTTCCGTCCAATCACGGTTGCTACCTCTCTCTGCAAGTTATTTGAACTTTTATTCGTAGATGAGTTTGAAAAACTGTGTTGCAGTCCACCAAGACAATTCGGTTTCCAACGCGGCA
This sequence comes from Artemia sinica, assembly GCA_027921565.1. Classification (NCBI taxonomy): domain Eukaryota; kingdom Metazoa; phylum Arthropoda; class Branchiopoda; order Anostraca; family Artemiidae; genus Artemia; species Artemia sinica. The sequence continues at coordinate 3,213,923 of JAPEVW010000022.1, forward strand.
TTGGTTGTGCGGAAGCACTCCATGTCGTTACATATGCACTCCTGGATGCACACAAATCAGGAGAAAGTCTAGCGATCGGGGGCTTAGACCTGCAGAGAGCGTTTGATTCATTGATTCATGCGCTTATGTTGCTAAACCCAGCTAAAAGAGGAGTGAACTCAAATATGATCCGGGCTTTCCGTGATCTTTATTCTCGCCTTCGCGTGTGACTCAATCTCCCTCCCGATAAAGGCCTTCCACCAGCCCCATGGTCAGCTTTGATACCAGTCCGTAAAGGTGCCCGTCAGGGAGCAGTTTTATCCCCCAATTTCTTCAACAACTACATTATTGAACCTCAAGACAGCTGTCCTTCATCATGCATTCTCAGTTCCATTGACATCTCCCTAGTATGCTATGCTGATGACACGCTGAACCTCAGCCGGACGCTTAACCACCTTTCAGAAATATTCTCATGTCTGCAGTCCAACTACGAGAAAGTCGGTCTGAGATTTAACTGCCAAAAGTCGGAAGTCTTGCTTTACAATTGGAAGAATGACCCTCCTACTAATATCACACTAGGTGATTGCTCAGTAAAACCAGTTGATAAAATAGTATATCTGGGGCTGCCAATAGGTTCCTCATTCCAGCACACCAGCTCCCTCCTGATCTCACATCTTGAATGGCGAATTTCCAGCTCCTATGCTTTGATCGTTAAATCCACTCTGAGATTTAACCGTCCACTACTGGCAAGTATTTACAACGCTACCGCTCTGCCACATATATTATATGTGACCCCTTTCTGGAATTTATTGGCAAACCGTGAAAAGTCTAAAATCCGCTCTTTATTTTTCCGTTTTGCAAAGTACCTACTAAAATTGCCACCTTGGACAAAAAATAGTTTTCTGATTCGGCGCTACAACCTAGCGGACCCAAATCTAGCTGTTGAGACACTTATTAGCCGGCAAAAAAACAAAACCAACAATTCTAAAGCACGAGTGGGCAAGTTTGCTTGTTCAATTTTCCCTCTTGTTTCCCCTTTTATTTTATTTTTTTTTCTCCTTTCAAAAGTTCTTGTCTTTGTTGCTATTTTCGAAGAAGTTGTTGTTTCTGTTGTAATCTTTGAGTATTTTATCTTCCTGTTTCCACTTTTCGTACTATTTTGAATATTATTTAGGAAGTTGTTGCTTTTTTTTTTTTTTTTTTTTTTTTTTTTTTTTTTTTTTTTTTTTTTAGTATATTATCTTTTTGTTTCCTCTTTTCGCATTTTTGTATGCTCTGTCATTGTACATTTATTGCATACGACGGGTTTGCAATATATATTATATTATATTATAACTTGTTGTCTATACTAGTCTATTAGTCTATGTAGTCTTTACTCGTCTAGAGTCTATACTAGTCTATTAAGACTAGTAGCTAAGACTGTCAAATAGACTCACGCTCTACATATAATTTGTAGTCTATACTAGTCTATGTAGTCTATACTAGTCTTGAGTCTATACTAGTCTATTAAGGCTAGCAGCTAAGACTGTCGAATAGACTCAAGTTGTACATATAATTTATAGTCTATAATAGTCTATAAGTCTATGTAGTCTATACTAGTCTATTAAGACTAGTAGCTAAGACTGTCGAATAGACTCAAGTTCTACATATAATTTGTAGTCTATACTAGTCTCTTAGTCTATGTAGTCTTTACTCGTCTATACTAGTCTTGAGTCTATACTAGTCTATTAAGACTAGTAGCTAAGACTGTCAAATACACTCGAGCTCTACATATAATTTGTAGTCTATACTTGTCTATTAGGCTAGTCTATGTAGTCTATACTAGGCTTGAGTCTATACTAGTCTATTAAGGCTAGCAGCTAAGACTGTCGAATAGACTCAAGCTCTACACAAAATTTGTAGTCTATACTAGTCTATTAGTCTATGTAGTCTTTACTCGTCTATACTAGTCTATTAAGACTAGTAGCTAAGATTGTCGAATAGACTCAAGCTCTACACATAATTTGTAGTCTATACTAGTCTATTAGTCTATGTAGTCTTTACTCGTCTATACTAGTCTTGAGTCTATACTAGTCTATTAAGACTAGTAGCTAAGACTGTCGAATAGACTCAAGCTCTACATATAATTTGTAGTCTATACTAGTCTATTTGTCTTTGCAGTCTTTACTTGTCTATACTAGTCTTGAGTCTATACTAGTCTATTAAGACTAGTAGCTAAGACTGTCGAATACACTCGAGCTCTACATACAATTTGTAGTCTATACTTGTCTATTAGTCTATGTGGTCTATACTAGTCTTGAGTCTATACTAGTCTATTAACTAGTAGCTAAGACAGTGTCGAATAGACTCAAGCTCTACATATAATTTCATGTTAGGTGCGTTTATGTTAAGCATTGGAAAAGTGAACATAGTAGCAACAAAATGAAATCTTGATGAGCAATTAATAAATTTTGAAGATAAATTAACAAACTCTTCCTAAAAAGCTTTTTCTGGCTTGGTCAGAGCCATTTCAAGTCCATATTTTTAAGTTTTGAATAAGCCGCTTCTAATGATTGTGATGATTTTAAAGGATGAATATGAACGGATTATTAAGTTACCCTAGTGTAAAAGGGCTTATTTGAGTGAGAAAGGTTATACTTAACGGAACGTAACTTAGCCACTTAGCATAGAAAATTATGTATACAGAGTGAACGTTGCTCAAATCCCGTGAATCACCATGGCTGGTGCAGTATTAGGTGAGAAAGGACGATACTGAAAGGTTACACGAGCAAGGAATGCAGCAGAGACAGGCTCGGAAGGAGGGATCGAGATCTCTGAATCTGTATAGTATGGTGATAGAAACGTAGGGGAAGAAGTCATTTTAAGTTGGAATTGAAAGGGGAAGAGATAAAATGGATTTTGAATTTAAGAGGGGGGTCGATTAATATTGGGGAAAGAGAGAGCAAATTTAAGGGTCATAGTGTTAACTCACCCCCTTGTCCGATGTGTGGGGAAGATGATGAGGATATTTTTCATTTTGGGGGAATTGCAAGGAATTGGCGGATCTGAGAAAAGACTGTTTTTCGTCAGTGTTGACAGATAGAAGGTGGGTGGAAGGGATTGTAGGATCACGAGTTAAAACGACATTAAGGAATCTGGTTGAGTATGTTAAAGAAGGACTGATACGTCGTGAAATATGCATCTCTTTATAAATAATTTCGTGAAGATTCATATACAAGTAGTTTTTTTTTTATTTATTTGTGTTTTTTTGGCTGGTTTTGTTATGTTTATGTTCTGTTTTTTCCTATCGCCTGACGGCTTTTTTTGGAAATACATGCACACATACATGTATATATGATCCGTATGAATGCTTATTATACGTAACAAAGCGAATTTACTTTAACACATTTATTTTTGCAGCAAAAGAGTTGTTTTTGTTAAAAATAATTCAAATTTAATAATAAGTATAATTTTTTAAACTCGTTTTCAAACGGACTAACGTATAAAAAAATGGTTTGTTTTCTCTAGAATCCACGAATATAAGTGAAAACGAGGGGCACAAAACGGACTGGGTTCAAATAACGTAGATACCAAACTGATCTAAGTTATAAATGCGTAAATGAAAAATGTTGATAATCTAGAGCAAAACGAGTTAAAAGCATCAAGCTAGGTAGAGTCTACTCCGTTTTGGACCGATTTGTTTTTCACTTATATTCATAAATGCTCCAGAAAAAAAAAATATTTTCCGCGTTTTGGTACGTAAAAAAGTAGCCTAATTCTTTTTAGTGCGTACTTTAGTACTTCCCTAAGACTAGAATAAGTCTTTACTCTTCTCAAAGACAAAACTTTGTTTATGTATTATTAGAATTTGGGAGTAATTGAACATTCGAATGTAATAGAAAAGTGGCTCACAAATTTATGTGAATAACACACAAACTAACAAAATACAAATTATTATTGTAATTTTTCTGTCACAATGTGAATCAAATATGGTTCACTACCAAACTGATACTTCATTTAAATCTAGTAGCAAAAAACACACATTGTCATGTGGTTTGAAACTCCTCCTTTATGAGCTCAGGGCTTTCAACCTTCATGGGTCTCTAATTTCAGTCAACGTACGATGTATAAAAATTATTAAGGAGCTGGGAGGGAGAGCATACAAAATGGACGGATGTCGATGCTGTATTATTACACTATCATCAATGAATTCTTCATTGATATAATTTGGAGGTAATAAAATCTTCAGAAGTAATGGAAAACTGGTTCACAAATTCTACCAATTTATGTGACAGATGTACAAAAATACAAGCAGAGTTAAAATGATCTCAATTCTATACTACTGAAACAAACCATCTCATTTATTTTTTACTGCGAGATTTCTATCGCCAGTAACAATACGTGTATACCACTAATATTGGCTACTATATTTTATTTGAGTAGACATTAACCAGTTGTATAGGTAGTTTGAACGCATAATAGACGAACAATTCTTCAGAAGTTGCTTTATCAAACAAGAAACGATCTAGGACCTTGCGTGTCTTCCAAGTAAATGTGGTGATAGCCCTTGAGAGGACCTGGAGCAGACCCGACAATTAGGGGGGCACACTGTTTTGGAATTTTTACTGAAAATCAAATGTTTCCCCTCTCTCTTTTAGATTTCCATGAACTGATACCCTTGATCTGGAGGCAGAATCTTGAGACTCTTATCACCGTCAATATGTGTAAATCAGACCAAGAGCCAAACTAAAGATGGCCGTACCAACCGTATCAGCAATTTGAACCTTATCCTAACTTTAAGACATATAGACTAACTTAACAACAGCAAAGACAGTGATAAGCAGTGGGAGGGGATGAATTGGGTAATTAACTGTATCTACCACACTAGTGCAGAGAGGGCCACCTTTGCAAGCTGATGAACCCAAACAAAACTTGAACTTATATACAACCTTAAACCATCTAAAATAATTCAACATTTAAAACTTGAGCAAAAAGTATTCTTCGAGTGCAACATATCTCTTTTCACTGAAACAAAGGATCCCTTGATAGAATACATTTCCTAAAAAGGAAAAGACAGAGAAAACTATTCTCAAGAACAGATAAGACAAAGCTAACAACCAAGAGAAGTCAGAATGAAACATGGAGGAGACAAATTGGCTCCCAGAGAACATGTTAAATGACACATTCTTTCTTCCATATATAAAGCTGTTATCCCCGATTCGGTGGATAATGCATCTTAGGCTTTGACAGGCTTGACATATATTAGTTTGGAGGATCCGCTTTTGAAGGGCGTAAAAAGAACTTTGGCGTCGAGCTTAGTGATTTTGGGAGTCGTTTGTCAATGATTACAATGACTTATCGCATCAAAATTGAGTAATAAGCAATTATCATGAGAATAATAAATGACCCATGTAGGGTGTTCTAAAAACCTTAGTTTGTTTGAAACTTCAGTTTAACATCAATTTAGAGTTTCAGTGAATTAGACGTGGGTAAATTATAAAGACGTGGTTTAATTTAAATTAATTTATAAATTTAATCATTAATTAATTATTAAGTTTTAAAATTTCAATTATACATTTATATATTCAAATTTTAAATTTATATTGATTTATATTTATTTATATTGTCTGCATAATATTATATATATATAAAAGTCTATAAATTTATCTTTATATATTCATAATTAAATATTAAGAACATTTATTAATTCATAATTAATTATTTAATTTTAGTTATAATTATTAATTTCACAATATTAATAATATAACAAAAGAAAACCTAAGATTTCAAAAAATCTGCCTTTTTCAAAAATAATACGGTGTATAACAGTTACTTAGCCTTGTGAAGAGTACTTGTGATTCACTGGTAAATAATTATTTCTAGGAACATCCGCTTTTCCTTAGCAGCCAATTGGGAGTTAAAAAATACCTGATTTTTATATAAAGCACTAAGGACAGTGAAAATCAAATCGGATTGTTTGAGTGGGTTAGGTAGACCATCCCATATATCTTGAAAATTTGGAAAAGTAAGGAATTTAGTTTACAATGAAAAACACCTTCATAAGCAGTTTTGCATTCTTTCGTGGCAGCAACGGCCAAATTAACGAACGTGGCAGCAACGGCCAAATTAATGAACGGTGGATGAAAAATCAGCTAAAAATAAGCCGAAAACATAAAGATAAATTCGAGACGGCTAATAGAGATTTGATGAAATTGGCAAAGGGTCATAGCTTGATAAATACTTGTCAGTCCTAAAAAGGGAGTAATTGAATTAGCTTCAGATTTTTATTTTTTGTCGACTGTTATAAAGGTTGATAAGAAAAATAAATAATTCCTCTAGTTATTAAAACTAAAAAAAGTAGCAAAATTTCCAAAGAGTTACAACTCTGAAAATACTTGTTAGCCCCAAAGAGTGAATAGAGTATTTTCAATTAAGCTTTTAGTGATTTGTACTCAAATTTTTCACAGAAAAGTATATTTAGAGTATCATTAAAGTATTAAAATAATGATACTAATAAGAGTATTATTAGAGCATTAAAAGTATTATTTAGAAGGTATTGGTGACAACCTTCTCACGGTGCCTCTTAGCGCAGTGGGCACGATTAGGGGCATGCCCACTCCTGCTAATTTCAGTCTCTGTCTGTCCTTCCACTGGCCGTCCTGTCCAGGGTGGCCACTCCTTTTGATTTATCACTATTTCTGGTGATTTTTTATATTGTCTAAACAAAAAAATCACTGAATCAGCTCATAAATCACTAGATTATTGAAGGAAATCACTAAATCAACAAAAAAATCACTAAAATCTAGTGATTATTTTCTTACCGGGCGACAACTCTGGTCCTGACCTGTTTCTAACCACAAGGAAGGATACTCTGTGGAATACATTGGTTATATTGGAGCCAGTGATGGCTGCCGAACCATGTACGATTGTTAAAGCCAATCAATGGCCGCCAATTTGGAGTATTAAACGTATTTTTTAGAGACTATTGGCGACAACCTTCTCACGGTGCCTCTTAGCGCAGTAGGCACGAATAGAGACATGTTCATTTCTGCTAATTTCAGTCTCTGTCCAGCCACTGGCCGTCCTGACCAGGGTTGCCACTGCTAGTGATTTATCACTATTTCTGGTGATTTTTTATATTGTCTAAACAAAAAAATCACTGAATCAGCTCATAAATCACTAGATTATTGAAGAAAATCACTACATCAACCAAAAAATCACTAAAATCTAGTGATTTTTTTCTCACCGGGCGGCAACTCTGGTCCTGACCAGTGTCTGACCACAAGGAAGGATACTTTGTGGAATACATTGGTTACATTGAAACCAGTGATGGGTTCCGAACCAAGCCCGAGTGGTAAAGCCAATCAATGGCCGCCAATTTGGATATCTGAAGCGATAACTGTGGCGCAACAAATCTCTTTCGAGAAGCAATCGGATGTGGTTGCTGCCGACAGCTGACAGGTGGTGGGGGAAGGGTGAATCCCCAACCACCTGTGTGCCCAGGTTGGTCTGCAGCTGGCATGGAGGATAATTGGTATAAGAGAGAGCAAGAAAGGTTCCTTTACAGAAAATCAAATTACCACGACCGAGGGAGCACCAAAAGCCCATCGGCTTGTCTAGTGTGGAGGTGATGTCTTTGCGTTGAGAACCATGCCAGGGTTTTGTGAGTTAGCCTACAATAACAATGATAGTAATCTTAATATTTACTGAAAAACTTAACAGAAATTCCGTAACAGATTAAAAGTTTAGGATACTTTGAGAGCTGGGTCCAGACAGCCCCTCGCTTAGATTTTGTTTTTGTTTATTAACTACTGGTTGATTTGAATTCAGTTGTAAGGGAAAATATTGTCATAAACATAATCACTACTTTATACAGTCAATTTTTATTTTACTGATTCACCATTATATAGTTAGCCTGAATGAGATCAAACCAGATCGAACTAGAGATCGAAATTTGTTCTTTTTATAGGAACTAGGCTAATAAATTACCATACATTGTATTTATTAGATGGAAATTCTGTAGCTTGACATGGTAAAATAACAAAGAAATATAGAGCTTGTAAAAAAAAATCTAACTCAAAACTTTTCAGTATTTTTATAGCTTAAAATTTCTGACCATAAAACCAATCAGATCGGATTTAACTTTTTATTCTATTTATTGGTTTCAAATATAACAGAGAAAACTTACGAAAAAAACGTCGAATTACGAAAATGCGTCAAAGATAAAGACAATTGAAAGTAAAGCTTAGTTGTTTTTTTTTCCATTGGATCATTGGAAACTAGTCTCTCTTTTTATCTTTGATGCAACTCAGAATACTTAAAAAGATATATAACAATGTTTATGATTTCTTTCTTTTTCTGATTCCAGATTTTAGGGATTTTAGGATTCCTAGGATTTTAGGGATTAAACCCAGAAAACATGGATTTTTAACTACTTTACATATTAACTAATATTTTGTATTAAATTAATTTATGTGATTCATTAAGAATTCCTAAGCTATTTTAAAATCCGTAACATAGAGGGTTGTAACTTGTAAATCGCCTAATTAATTAATCTCAAATAAACTAGCAACACACCGCAGCTTTGGAAAACATTCATCCAAGCCACAACACGATACTGACCAGAATTATGGCTAGACAAAGTGAAACTAATAGATATTTACCAGAGAAAACGCGTTCGCTGAACTAAACAATGCACACTCTTGACGTAAAAAGACTTACTTTTAGGTCACTCATTTTTGCACTATAGCTACAAAGTGGTAAACAAACAGGATTGACGTTTATTTGAACGCAGCACGACGTTACATTATATCCACTATTATCCTCCTCTTCTTCTATTTCAAGCACGCTTTCTTTCTCCGTCTAAAAATAAATTGAAACAAATTTAGTATAGAATCTCTAGTACATAGCAACTGCTGGTTACAAGCGAGTACCAAATAACTATAAAAATTAAACAGCATATGATAGAAGGTGATATCAAATGATATCAAATGAATAGGTAAATTGCAGAGATGATTGGAATGTCCTAGATAAGGTTTATTGCAAAAAGCGGGCCGTAGCAACACAAAGTACAACTACAAACAAAACTCGGAAAATAAAATATAAACTTAAATAATAAAAACCAAGAAAAAAAGCAAGAAGAGATAAGCATATGGGGAAATGATTAAATTTTCGAAGGTTTGGACAGGTTAGGGACAATAATTTTGGAGATAAATGTTAAGATCATTAAAGTAATTTAAATTAGAAATAAATGAGGATTTGGAGGTGATTTTGGGTAGCGAGATGATCATCTGAGTGGATATCTTCCCTTATCCAATTATTATTACCTTACCTAGGTAATACCTTACCTCACCCTATCTTACCTTAAGATCCACTTACCTAGTTTGTAGTATAAGTAAGGATAGTGAATACAGAGAAGATGTAAAAAGAAGAATAGCCAAGGCACAGTTTCTTTTTCGCAGTTTTGAAGTTTGGGGGAACAGAAAAATGAGTCTTTAAGATAAGGTTAGGATACTAGAAGCCACGGTAACGAAGTTAGTTGAGTATGGCTCTGAAACTTGGGCGTTTCAAGAGGCTGAAGAAGTTATGCTAAATACTTAAGAATATTTAATTTAAATATTCTTATTTAATATTTAAGAAATTTTATATTATAAAATACATAGAATAAGAATAAGAAAGGAAATAGAATAAATATAGGAATAGAATAGAAAGAATAAGAATAGAAAAAGAATAGAATAAGAATAGAAATAGAAAATTTAATAAAGAAAATGTCTAGGTGATTTCAGGTTCTTGTTTAAATGACTGTATATTAAACAAACAGCTTTACAAAGACTGTGTTTCGATCCCAATTTGATTTGTGATAGTGTGATTCTGTGGTGTGATGTGTGATTTCATTGTGTGATTCTGATGATGAAGAATGTGGGATTTCTGGGATTATACATAATCATAGAGTTTACACTGTTAAGTCGCGTTGCCAAAACCCACGCTTTTGGAGATTGCACTTGGGTCTAAAGGAAAAACGGGGTGTCCTAAAATTTTGTGGGGAAATGTTATCAGAAGGATTTAAAGGAAAAAAGGAAAATCATACATAAAATTAAGGAGTAAAACACTGAACAGATTGGGGTGTAAGAGAATGTGCAGAGCTGTTTGCTACCTTGGCACTACGCAGAGGTGCCAGAAGTAAGAGTAGCAATCCATCAATGAATTATATGCTGCTGTGGGTAAGTTCCAACCAAAATTTGAGTGAGTTCCAACAAATGTTGCTGAATATCTAATCCATTTGATTAGTTCAATTGTCAATCCTTTTTGGCCAAACAGATCTATCAGATCTAAACAGATCTAAAGCGAACTTATCATCTACTATACTTTATCAAATATTATCAAAATATACTTAGTCTTTTGGATCATATTTATATAACTGGCTAGACTTTCAATAAAAAGTTTTAGCAGAAGACACGAAATTTGTTGCATATAAACGAGCTAGTGACATCGCAATAACAATTCCTGCTAGGAATGGTATGTCTGATAGAAAGCGAAATTATCTTAGTTTTCCTAGAACAATTCTATAGAAAAGACTTTTTTGAATAAACATATAGAAAAACAACAAAAACATATTGGTTATATGTATTCAATACTACATCCTTCGGACAAGAAACTTTACTTTATTTGAAATGAAACTGTTACAGTCGTAAAACCGAATTTTTGACAAAGATCCAAACAGAAGCGAATTAAATATTCGTTGACTTGACGAAAACATCTTTTCATCCGGTGATAAGGATTACAGCTGCCAAAGCTAACTCTGACTCCTCTTTGTACCTAGCCTAAGCATCTATAGGAGGCTTAGCCTCCAAGCATGCAAATAAATATTGGGCCTAAATTTCGCACCACACATTCAATACAACATCATTCAAATAAGAAGTTTTATTTATTTTAAATTAAATTTCCCTGGTCATAAAACGAGTTTTTTCCACCCCGATCCAAATCAGAAATGATTTAAATAATTGTAAACTTTAAAAACAATTCTTTCATCAGGCTAAAGGAAATACAGCTGCCGAAGCAAGATTTGACCTCTGTTAGAAGTTAACATCAGACTCAAAGTTTTAAACAAACAAGGTTAGAGCTGCCGCATTAATGTAACAACAACTTGTTCTCATTTTTACAAAGCGCTAACAAATTCTTGTTAAATGTCATACTGTTAATTGCCACTGTCGTGCTTGGCCGTCCGACTCAACCTAATCCTCTTAACACCAGCTAGAGGTGCTAGTATTTCTAATTCCCATTGTCGTTCTTGGCCATGCGACTCAACCTAATCCTCTTAACACCAGCTAGAAGTATTTATAATTGCTATTGTCGTGCTTGGACGTGCGACTCAACCTAATCCTCTTAACATCAGCTAGAAGTGCTAGTGTTTATAATTGCCATTGTCGTGCTTGGCCGTTCAACTCATTATAATCCTCCTAACACCTGCTCGAAGTGCTAGTATTTATATTTGCCATTGTCGCGCTTGGCCGTGCGACTCAACCTAATCCTCTTAACACCAGCTAGAAGTGCTAGTATTTATAATTGCCATTGTCGTGCTTGGCCGTGCAACTCAACCTAATCCTGTTAACACCAGCTAGAAGTGCTAGCATTTATAATTGCCTTTGTCATGCTTGGCCGTGCGAATCAACCTAATCCTCCTAACACCAGCTAGAAGTGCTAGTATTTATAATTGCCATTGTCGCGCTTGGCCGTGCGACTCAACCTAATCCTCCTAACACCTGCTCGAAGTGCTAGTATTTATATTTGCCATTGTCGCGCTTGGCCGTGTGACTCAACCTAATCCTGTTAACACCAGCTAGAAGTGCTAGCATTTATAATTGCCTTTGTCGTGCTTGGCCGTGCGAATCAACCTAATCCTCCTAACACCAGCTAGAAGTGCTAGTATTTATAATTGCCATTGTCGCGCTTGGCCGTGCGACTCAACCTAATCCTCCTAACACCAGCTAGAAGTGTTAGTATTTATAATTGCCATTGTCGTGCTTGGCCATGCAACTCAACCTAATCCTGTTACCACCAGCTAGAAGTGCTAGCATTTATAATTGCCTTTGTCGTGCTTGGCCGTGCGAATCAACCTAATCCTCTTAACACCAGCTAGAAGTGTTAGTATTTATAATTGCCATTGTCGTGCTTGGCCGTGCAACTCAACCTAATCCTGTTAACACCAGCTAGAAGTGCTAGTGTTTATAATTGCCATTGTCGTTCTTGGCAGTGCGACTCAACCTAATCCTCCTAACACCAGCTAGAAGTGCTAGTATTTATAATTGCCATTGTCGTGCTTGGCCGTGCAACTCAACCTAATCCTGTTAACACCAGCTAGAAGTGCTAGTATTTATAATTGCCATTGTCGTGCTTGGCCGTGCGAATCAACGTAATCCTCTTAACACCAGCTAGAAGTGCTAGTATTTATAATTTCAATTGTCGTGCTTGGCCGTGCAACTCAACCTAATCCTGTTAACACCAGCTAGAAGTGCTAGTATTTATAATTGCCATTGTCGTGCTAGCCCCTGCGACTCAACCTAATCCTCTTAACACCAGCTAGAAGTGCTAATATTTGTAATTGCCATTGTCGTGCTTGGCCGTGCGAATCGACCTAGTCCTCTTAACACCAGCTAGAAGTACTAGTATTTATAATGGCCATTGTCGTGCTTGGCCGTGCAACTCAACCTAATCCTGTTAACACCAGCTAGAAGTACTAGTATTTATAATTGCCATTTTCGTGATTGCCCGTGCGACTCAACCTAATCCTCTTAACACCAGCTAGAAGTTCTAGTATTTATAATTGCCATAGTCGTGCTTGGCCGTGCGAATCAACCTAATCCTCTTAACACTAGCTAGAAGTGCTAGTATTTATAATTGCCATTGTCGTGCTTGGCCGTGCAACTCAACCTAATCCTCTTAACACCAGCTAGAAGTGCTAGTATTTATAATTGCCATTGTCGTGCTTGCCCGTGCGACTCAACCTAATCCTCTTAACACCAGCTAGAAGTGCTAGTATTTATATTTGCCATTGTCGTGCTTAGCCGTGCGAATAAACCTAATCCTCTTAAAACCAGCTAGAAGTGTTAGTATTTATAATTGCCATTGTCGTGCTTGGCCGTTCAACTCAACATAATCCTCTTAACACCAGCTAGAAGTGCTAGTATTTGTAATTGCCATTGTCGTGCTTGGCCGTGCGAATCAACCTAATCCTCTTAACACTAGCTAGAAGTACTAGTATTTATAATGGCCATTGTCGTGCTTGGCCGTGCAACTCAATCTAATCCTGTTAACACCAGCTAGAAGTACTAGTATTTATAATTGCCATTGTCGTTCTTGCCCTTGCGACTCAACCTAATCCTCTTAACACCAGCTAGAAGTGCTAGTATTTGTAATTCCCATTGTCGTGCTTGGCCGTGCGAATCGACCTAATCCTCTTAACACCAGCTAGAAGTACTTGTATTTATAATGGTCATTGTCGTGCTTGGCCGTGCAACTCAACCTAATCCTGTTAACACCAGCTAGAAGTACTAGTATTTATAATTGCCATTGTCGTGCTTGCCCGTGCGACTCAACCTAATCCTCTTAACACCAGCTAGAAGTGCTAGTATTTGTAATTGCCATTGTCGTGCTTGGCCGTGCGAATCAACCTAATCCTCTTAACACTAGCTAGAAGTGCTAGTATTTATAATTGCCATTGTCGCGCTTGGCCGTGCGACTCAACCTAATCCTGTTAACACCAGCTAGAAGTGCTAGCATTTATAATTGCCTTTGTCATGCTTGGCCCTGCGAATCAACCTAATCCTCCTAACACCAGCTAGAAGTGCTAGTATTTATAATTGCCATTGTCGCGCTTGGCCGTGCGACTCAACCTAATCCTCCTAACACCTGCTCGAAGTGCTAGTATTTATAATTGCCATTGTCGCGCTTGGCCGTGCGACTCAACCTAATCCTCCTAACACCAGCTAGAAGTGTTAGTATTTATAATTGCCATTGTCATGCTTGGCCATGCAACTCAACCTAATCCTGTTAACACCAGCTAGAAGTGCTAGCATTTATAATTGCCTTTGTCATGCTTGGCCCTGCGAATCAACCTAATCCTCCTAACACCAGCTAGAAGTGCTAGTATTTATAATTGCCATTGTCGCGCTTGGCCGTGCGACTCAACCTAATCCTCCTAACACCTGCTCGAAGTGCTAGTATTTATAATTGCCATTGTCGTGCTTGGCCGTGCGACTCAACCTAATCCTCCTAACACCAGCTAGAAGTGTTAGTATTTATAATTGCCATTGTCATGCTTGGCCATGCAACTCAACCTAATCCTGTTAACATCAGCTAGAAGTGCTAGCATTTATAATTGCCTTTGTCGTGCTTGGCCGTGCGAATCAACCTAATCCTCTTAGCACCAGCTAGAAGTGTTAGTATTTATAATTGCCATTGTCATGCTTGGCCATGCAACTCAACCTAATCCTGTTAACACCAGCTAGAAGTGCTAGCATTTATAATTGCCTTTGTCGTGCTTGGCCGTGCGAATCAACCTAATCCTCTTAACACCAGCTAGAAGTGTTAGTATTTATAATTGCCATTGTCGTGCTTGGCCGTGCAACTCAACCTAATCCTGTTAACACCAGCTAGAAGTGCTAGTGTTTATAATTGCCATTGTCGTTCTTGGCCGTCCGACTCAACCTAATCCTCCTAACACCAGCTAGAAGTGCTAGTATTTATAATTGCCATTGTCGTGCTTGACCGTGCAACTCAACCTAATCCTGTTAACACCAGCTAGAAGTGCTAGTATTTATAATTGCCATTGTCGTGCTTGGCCGTGCGAATCAACCTAATCCTCTTAACACCAGCTAGAAGTGTTAATATTTATAATTGCCATTGTCGTGCTTGGCCGTGCAACTCAACCTAATCCTGTTAACACCAGCTAGAAGTGCTAGTATTTATAATTGCCATTGTCGTGCTTGGCCGTGCAACTCAACCTAATCCTGTTAACACCAGCTAGAAGTGCTAGTATTTATAATTTCCATTGTCGTGCTTGGCCGTGCAACTCAACCTAATCCTGTTAACACTAGCTAGAAGAGCTAGTATTTATAATTGCCATTGTCGTGCTTGCCCGTGCGACTCAACCTAATCCTCTTAACACCAGCTAGAAGTGCTAGTATTTGTAATTGCCATTGTTGTGCTTGGCCGTGCGAATCGACCTAATCCTCTTAACACCAGCTAGAAGTACTAGTATTTATAATGGCCATTGTCGTGCTTGGCCGTGCAACTCAACCTAATCCTGTTAACACTAGCTAGAAGAGCTAGTATTTATAATTGCCATTGTCGTGCTTGCCCGTGCGACTCAACCTAATCCTCTTAACACCAGCTAGAAGTGCTAGTATTTATAATTGCCATCGTCGTGCTTGGCCGTGCGAATCAACCTAATCCTCTTAACACTGGCTAGAAGTGCTAGTATTTATAATTGCCATTGTCGTGCTTAGCCCTGCAACTCAACCTAATCCTCTTAACACCAGCTAGAAGTGCTAGTATTTATAATTGCCATTGTCGTGCTTGCCCCTGCGACTCAACCTAATCCTCTTAACACCAGCTAGAAGTGCTAGTATTTATATTTGTCATTGTCGTGCTTAGCCGTGCGAATCAACCTAATCCTCTTAAAACCAGCTAGAAGTATTAGTGTTTATAATTGCCACTGTCGTGCTTGGCCGTTCAACTCAACCTAATCCTCTTAACACCAGCTAGAAGTACTAGTATTTATAATTGCCATTGTCGTGCTTGCCCGTGCGACTCAACCTAATCCTCTGAACACCAGCTAGAAGTGCTAGTATTTATAATTGCCATCGTCCTGCTTGGCCGTGCGAATCAACCTAATCCTCTTAACACTAGCTAGAAGTGCTAGTATTTATAATTGCCATTGTCGTGCTTGGCCCTGCAACTCAACCTAATCCTCTTAACACCAGCTAGAAGTGCTAGTATTTATAATTGCCATTGTCGTGCTTGGCCGTGCAACTCAACCTAATCCTGTTAACACCAGCTAGAAGTGTTAGTATTTATAATTGCCATTGTCGTGCTTGGCCGTGCAACTCAACCTAATCCTGTTAACACCAGCTAGAAGTGCTAGTGTTTATAATTGCCATTGTCGTTCTTGGCAGTGCGACTCAACCTAATCCTCCTAACACCAGCTAGAAGTGCTAGTATTTATAATTGCCATTGTCGTGCTTGGCCGTGCAACTCAACCTAATCCTGTTAACACCAGCTAGAAGTGCTAGTATTTATAAATGCCATTGTCGTGCTTGGCCGTGCGAATCAACGTAATCTTCCGATCTCTCTTAACACCAGCTAGAAGTGCTAGTATTTATAATTTCAATTGTCGTGCTTGGCCGTGCAACTCAACCTAATCCTGTTAACACCAGCTAGAAGTGCTAGTATTTATAATTGCCATTGTCGTGCTAGCCCCTGCGACTCAACCTAATCCTCTTAACACCAGCTAGAAGTGCTAATATTTGTAATTGCCATTGTCGTGCTTGGCCGTGCGAATCGACCTAGTCCTCTTAACACCAGCTAGAAGTACTAGTATTTATAATGGCCATTGTCGTGCTTGGCCGTGCAACTCAACCTAATCCTGTTAACACCAGCTAGAAGTACTAGTATTTATAATTGCCATTTTCGTGCTTGCCCGTGCGACTCAACCTAATCCTCTTAACACCAGCTAGAAGTTCTAGTATTTATAATTGCCATTGTCGTGCTTGGCCGTGCGAATCAACCTAATCCTCTTAACACTAGCTAGAAGTGCTAGTATTTATAATTGCCATTTTCGTGCTTGGCCCTGCAACTCAACTAATCCTCTTAACACCAGCTAGAAGTGCTAGTATTTATAATTGCCATTTTCGTGCTTGCCCGTGCGACTCAACCTAATCCTCTTAACACCAGCTAGAAGTGCTAGTATTTATATTTGCCATTGTCGTGCTTAGCCGTGCGAATAAACCTAATCCTCTTAAAACCAGCTAGAAGTGTTAGTATTTATAATTGCCATTGTCGTGCTTGGCCGTTCAACTCAACATAATCCTCTTAACACCAGCTAGAAGTGCTAGTATTTGTAATTGCCATTGTCGTGCTTGGCCGTGCGAATCGACCTAATCCTCTTAACACCAGCTAGAATGGCCATTGTCGTGCTTGGCCGTGCAACTCAATCTAATCCTGTTAACACCAGCTAGAAGTACTAGTATTTATAATTGCCATTTTCGTGCTTGCCCGTGCGACTCAACCTAATCCTCTTAACACCAGCTAGAAGTGCTAGTATTTGTAATTGCCATTGTCGTGCTTGGCCGTGCGAATCGACCTAATCCTCTTAACACCAGCTAGAAGTACTTGTATTTATAATGGTCATTGTCGTGCTTGGCCGTGCAACTCAACCTAATCCTGTTAACACCAGCTAGAAGTACTAGTATTTATAATTGCCATTGTCGTGCTTGCCCGTGCGACTCAACCTAATCCTCTTAACACCAGCTAGAAGTGCTAGTATTTATAATTGCCATTGTCGTGCTTGGCCGTGCGAATCAACCTAATCCTCTTAACACCAGCTAGAAGTGCTAGTATTTATAATTGCCATTGTCGCGCTTGGCCGTGCAACTCAACCTAATCCTGTTAACACCAGCTAGAAGTGCTAGCATTTATAATTGCCTTTGTCATGCTTGGCCCTGTGAATCAACCTAATCCTCCTAACACCAGCTAGAAGTGCTAGTATTTATAATTGCCATTGTCGCGCTTGGCCGTGCGACTCAACCTAATCCTCCTAACACCTGCTCGAAGTGCTAGTATTTATAATTGCCATTGTCGCGCTTGGCCGTGCGACTCAACCTAATCCTCCTAACACCAGCTAGAAGTGTTAGTATTTATAATTGCCATTGTCATGCTTGGCCATGCAACTCAACCTAATCCTGTTAACACCAGCTAGAAGTGCTAGCATTTATAATTGCCTTTGTCATGCTTGGCCCTGCGAATCAACCTAATCCTCCTAACACCAGCTAGAAGTGCTAGTATTTATAATTGCCATTGTCGCGCTTGGTCGTGCGACTCAACCTAATCCTCCTAACACCTGCTCGAAGTGCTAGTATTTATAATTGCCATTGTCGCGCTTGGCCGTGCGACTCAACCTAATCCTCCTAACACCAGCTAGAAGTGTTAGTATTTATAATTGCCATTGTCATGCTTGGCCATGCAACTCAACCTAATCCTGTTAACACCAGCTAGAAGTGCTAGCATTTATAATTGCCTTTGTCGTGCTTGGCCGTGCGAATCAACCTAATCCTCTTAACACCAGCTAGAAGTGTTAGTATTTATAATTGCCATTGTCGTGCTTGGCCGTGCAACTCAACCTAATCCTGTTAACACCAGCTAGAAGTGCTAGTGTTTATAATTGCCATTGTCGTTCTTGGCCGTCCGACTCAACCTAATCCTCCTAACACCAGCTAGAAGTGCTAGTATTTATAATTGCCATTGTCGTGCTTGGCCGTGCAACTCAACCTAATCCTGTTAACACCAGCTAGAAGTGCTAGTATTTATAATTGCCATTGTCGTGCTTGGCCGTGCAACTCAACCTAATCCTGTTAACACCAGCTAGAAGTGCTAGTATTTATAATTTCCATTGTCGTGCTTGGCCGTGCAACTCAACCTAATCCTGTTAACACTAGCTAGAAGAGCTAGTATTTATAATTGCCATTGTCGTGCTTCCCGTGCGACTCAACCTAATCCTCTTAACACCAGCTAGAAGTGCTAGTATTTGTAATTGCCATTGTCGTGCTTGGCCGTGCGAATCGACCTAATCCTCTTAACACCAGCTAGAAGTACTAGTATTTATAATGGCCATTGTCGTGCTTGGCCGTGCAACTCAACCTAATCCTGTTAACACCAGCTAGAAGTACTAGTATTTATAACTGCCATTTTCGTGCTTGCCCGTGCGACTCAACCTAATCCTCTTAACACCAGCTAGAAGTGCTAGTATTTATAATTGCCATCGTCGTGCTTGGCCGTGCGAATCAACCTAATCCTCTTAACACTAGCTAGAAGTGCTAGTATTTATAATTGCCATTGTCGTGCTTAGCCCTGCAACTCAACCTAATACTCTTAACACCAGCTAGAAGTGCTAGTACTTATAATTGCCATTGTCGTGCTTGCCCCTGCGACTCAACCTAATCCTCTTAACACCAGCTAGAAGTGCTAGTATTTATATTTGTCATTGTCGTGCTTAGCCGTGCGAATCAACCTAATCCTCTTAAAACCAGCTAGAAGTATTAGTATTTATAATTGCCACTGTTGTGCTTGGCCGTTCAACTCAACCTAATCCTCTTAACACCAGCTAGAAGTGCTAGTATTTATAATTGCCATTGTCGTGCTTGGCCGTGCGAATCGACCTAATCCTCTTAACACCAGCTAGAAGTACTAGTATTTATAATGGCCATTGTCGTGCTTGGCCGTGCAACTCAACCTAATCCTGTTAACACCAGCTAGAAGTACTAGTATTTATAATTGCCATTGTCGTGCTTGCCCGTGCGACTCAACCTAATCCTCTGAACACCAGCTAGAAGTGCTAGTATTTATAATTGCCATCGTCCTGCTTGGCCGTGCGAATCAACCTAATCCTCTTAACACTAGCTAGAAGTGCTAGTATTTATAATTGCCATTGTCGTGCTTGGCCCTGCAACTCAACCTAATCCTCTTAACACCAGCTAGAAGTGCTAGTATTTATAATTGCCATTGTCGTGCTTGGCCGTGCAACTCAACCTAATCCTCTTAACACCAGCTAGAAGTGCTAGTATTTATAATTGCCATTGTCGTGCTTGCCCGTGCGAATCAACCTAATCCTCTTAACACCAGCTAGAAGTGTTAGTATTTATAATTGCCATTGTCGTGCTTGGCCGTTCAACTCAACATAATCCTCTTAACACCTGCTCGAAGTGCTAGTATTTATAATTGCCATTGTCGTGCTTGCCCGTGCGAATCAACCTAATCCTCTTAACACCAGCTAGAAGTGCTAGTATTTATAATTGCCATTGTCGTGCTTGGCCGTGAAACTCAACCTAATCCTGTTAACATCAGCTAGAAGTGCTAGTACTTATAATTGCCATTGTCGTGCTTGGCCGTGCAACTCAACCTAATCCTCTTAACACCAGCTAGAAGTGCTAGTATTTATAATTGCCATTGTCGTGCTTGGCCGTGCAACTCAACCTAATCCTCTTAACACCAGCTAGAAGTGCTAGCATTTATAATGGCCATTGTTATACTTGACCCTGTTGTTGGCTTTTAACCTTCATGGGACTAACCAGAAGCGCTAGTTTATTCTTAAAAATAATCTTGCTGTGAGTTTTAATTGTAATGTTGTTACTTATAGTTCTCCTGTAACCAGCTAGAAGGGGTAGAGGGTATGGGTTTCTTGTTAAGTCAGGCTGCAAATTGTCAGTGTAATTCTTGATCATGCTATTGAGCCTAATCTCTCGGCACCAAACGACAGCGCAGGTATTTCTTGCTTAATCATATTGTTGAATTGAATCTTCGTGACACTAGCAAGAACTGCAGCTATTTTTATTAATATTGCACGGACATGAAAACGAGAACCCTGTAATTAACCTAAAGTATGCAGTGCTCTATGGGAATTTCCCTTGTTTGGAACTCTGAAAATGGCTGTCAGTAAGTATGATTGGCAGCAGAATCTTCAGTATGCACTACGAGCACAATATAAATACTAAACTGTAGCAAAAATTAGGTTCACAAATGGAACACATAACAGCACGTGGAAAAAGAAGTTACCAATACGTCAGAGCAATAGCTTTATTAGCTTCAGAACAGTAGGTCTCCCATAATCCCATCGTAATGCACTAAAAATTTGTCATTACGCGAGCGCGAAGGCGGAGTAATGAACGAAGGTGTGCGACTGATGTGTCCTAAAATCTTTAATGGAGAGTATAGGAATTTTCGCTACTGTTTAATATTTATACTTTGACCACGAGTTTAGTTAGTTAGTTGGCTCGCGACCGTCATGTCTCTAGGGGTGACCTTTTCTGAAATGGTCAATTCTGTTTTTGAAATTATAAAGTGATTTAGCTTTGACTACTAATTCAGGAAGAGAATTTCAGTCTTCTATGGCTTGAATCCTCCAACACTGTTTTGGGTTCACTTAAAGCTGAAGTTTTGAACACTTTTAGGGAATGGCCTTTTGTGACTCCAAATTTTACCAGCTGAAAATAGTTTTCAAACCTGAGTTTTGCCAATTTAAGTTTGCTTTATACATCTATATTTCATTCTCTTATCCAGGGGCATAATTTCCTATGGAGCAGGGGGACACCTGCCATTTCCAGACTCAAATTGGCCGCCCAGACCCTAGTTCCCTCACAGGTGAAATTTAATTTCTTCAAAAAATCTTGTCAGAACTAAGATAAGCCTACATAATTCAAGCATCCAGAGAAACCAGTTTTTCTTGGTAAATAATTGCCTTTGTGGTATTATGTGGCTCATTTTTCATTTTTCGCTGTCATTTTAACTTGATTTGGGACTATTGTCTCTAAATTTACCCCCCCCCCCCCTAAATTTAGGCAACATTTCGCCACTGCTCTCATCTGCATCTGTACTTTACTATGGGTACTTCAAATATTCTAATAAAACGGTTGAGGAAAAAGTAGAAAAGACTTTTTGGTTATAATTGAAATTCCTTATAATTTCAAATATAATTTTTAACTTGGTTTAAAAGTTCTTTGAAGGTGTTATCAACTTTCTAGCTTTATTTTCATTAAAATTGCTCATTGCATACTTAAATTAAATGTCCAGCTTCCAGAAAGGCAGTTTTGTTTATCTACTGCATTTTTGTTCCAAGTATCATTTAAATTAATGCTTGTGATTTAATTTTATCTGGACTACAAATGGCCATAATTTAATTACATGGATGGGGACTGAGGAAATCGCTTGAATTCAAGATGTATGTATATTAAAAATTAAACATTCTATATCTTTTTTTATGTGGATTTTTTTTTTAATTTGCATACCTCTCTTTATCCTATTGTAAAAGCAGAAGTCAGATTTATTCTTACCGTTGTTAAGAATCTTTACTTACTTCTACTTTTCATTGAATACCAGCTCGGTCTCTGTTGTTCATATTAACTAAAAAAAGCAAGTTTTTTTAACTGAAAGTAAGGAGCGACATTAAAACTTAAAACGAACAGAAATTATTCCGTATATGAAAGGCTGTCCTCTCCTCAATGCCTCGCTTTTTACGCTAAAGTTTTTTATTGTTTTAAAAAATAATCTTGTGAGACAGTCAAACTTTAGCGTAAAGAGCAAGGCGTAGAGGAGGGAACAGCCCCTTTAAAATACGGAATAATTTCTGTTCGTTTTAAGTTTTAATGTAGCACCTTACTTTCAGTTAACATAAATTGCTTTTTTTAATTAATTTCTGAACTTTTTTGAATTAATGCAGCTTTGATTTTGGCTCACCGTACACGAATAATTAAAACAAAATTCGCACATTAACTTTCCTTTTTTTGGCTAATTGGTTTTCTCGAAATTTTGTTCTGACTTAACTTACGAATTAACTTACGTAACGAATTTCCATATTCGTATTTTTTTATTATGTATATTAGGAAGTTCACTCCCTAGTCAATACCTCGCTCTTTGCGCTAAAGTTCGAATTTTGTTCGAACTGCAAACCCCTGAATCACAAAGGCCAAACTATTAGAATAGACAGCTCTTTTGAAAGTACTAAAAAAAACTCTAGCGTAAAGGGCGAGGTATTTACTAGGGGGCGAACCCCCTCATATACGTAATAATTTCTGTTCGTTTTAAGTTTTAATGTTGCTCCTTACTTTCAGTTGAAAAAACTTCTTTTTTATTTAATTTCTGATCGTTTTTTAAATAATGCTGGGAAATCTCGCGCCCCCTTCACAGAAATGTTCCTCCCCCCAAGGAAATATTCTCCATGGAAAGATCCTCCCCCGTAGCCCCTACTCCGACCCCGACCTCCCACTAGAACAAAATTCCTCCTGAAAACGCCTGTATACTTCCCAATAACCAATACTATATGTAAACAATGGGCAAAGTTTATAACTTGCAGCCCTTCCCCCGAGAACTGCGGGGGATTAAGTCATCTTCAAAGACATATTAATTAGATTTTCGACTATGCTGAGCAAAATGGAAAATCCAAATGGAATTTCCATAGTTTTTTCCGACTATGGAAAAAAATGAGCGTGGGAGGGGGCCAAGTTGCCCTCCAAATTTGTTGGTCACTTAAAAAGGGCACTAGAACTTTTAATTTATGTTCGAATGAGCCCTCTCACGATATTCTAGGACTAATGGATCGATACGACCACCCCTGGCAAAAAAAAAAAAAAACAAACACAAAAAAACAAACAAATAAAATACGCCTCCGTGATCTTTCTTCTGGCAAAAAACACAAAATTCCACATTTTTGCAGATAGGAGCTTGAGAACCTCGCAGATAGGAGCTGGAACCTCTATAGTCGGGTTCTCTGATACGCTGAATCTGATGGTGTGATTTTCATTAAAGTTCTATGACTTTTAGGGGTTGTTTCCCCCTTTTTTCAAAAATAAGGCAAATTTTCCCAGGCGCGTAACTTTTGATGGGTAAGACTAAACTTGATAAAACTTACACATTTGAAATCGTCATAAAAATCTGATTCTTCTGATGTATCTATTGGTATCAAAATTCTGTTTTTTAGAGTTTCAGTTACTATTGAGCCGGGTCGCTCCTTACTTACAGTTCTTTACCACGAACTGTTTGATTACTTAAAATTACTATTTGTTTTTACTTGTGTATCGGCTAGCATATAAACACAACTAAGTTACTGGAAGGGGCGGGGATCCAGCAAAGAAAAACAACTGTTTAGTGGTTGTATATTTAGAGCAACTTTCTACGGACTATTTTTTCTCATATTAGAGAGCTCTGTATACCCTGGGTTTTACTTTCCCTTTTGGTTATACCAGCGCATTTTAGTACATATATATAATATACAAATAAGTAAATTTGTTTTTATATAAGCCAGAGTAGACCATAAATAGACCATTCAATAGTGTAAACCCACACAATCACATAAATATCAATCGTCTCTCCTCTCCAAAAAAAAAGAAAGAAAAAAAGCTTTAATTCTCTACCATTTCACTGACACATTTACAAACCAGAAATATTATTTTTTTTAAATTCATCTCCAAGATCTTTTAGGATCTCAGGGATACCACCCTAAAAAATAGTCCATAAATGAGAAAGCTGCTGGCACCCTCCTAGACTTTGAGCCACATCCTCAACTCCTAAATTACACCTGGGGCAAGAGCAACCGCGTCTGAGGTCAGCCTTTTTCTTCCGAATACTTTTTTTCTATTATTTAGCGGTAGAGGGTCCGCTTGATATACATCTTACTCAAGGATTCAAACCATGATTCAATTTTTTCTACATTTCGCGTTCAATATTACCTTATTCATTGTTTACCATCCTCTTAAACTAATTTTACTTTATTTCTATCTCTTATAATTTTAGCACTTACTTCTCTGGTAGCCAAGTTGTTGATTCGAGCTTTTTGGATAGACAGAAACTTTCTGCTTAATTCGTTATTTTATTTCTATCACATACCTTTTTCTATTCACGTTTTTTCACATGGAGTACTAAATTGCCCCCTTAATCAAAGAGATTAATGGGGATGTATAAGCATAAGCTTCGACCATTAGAACTAATGAATTTTACTTTTTCCCGTTTCTTCATTTGTTAAGAAAAATAACCATAAAGTGAATTGGGAAAAAGAGAAGTTACTGAAGTAGCTATTCCCTAAGCAAGGTAATCTACAGACAGAAAAAAAAAACTATGTTGAAAGAACTGCTGCCAGAAGGCTACTAGATGTGAGAAGTTAGTATAAGTAGCAGCATTAATTAAGGTTTTCACCAGGGTTGCAGCAGCATTTGCTACATATTAAAGAGCAAGCCAAAGACCATTGTAACTGAAAGTTTGAAACTCGTTTCGAAAAAAAAAATGTGTAGTGAGAAAATACTTCTTTCAAAACTAGTTCTGGAATGACAATTATTATATAGGCTTTTCTTAATAGCTGAAGATTATCCTGAGAACAAAATTTTGAAAACGAACTTGAAATTTGTTAAAAATGGAGATCGAAAGGAAAATTACACCAAAGGAATCACCATGGTTGAAAACCCTCGCCCGGAGGTTCTGATTCATTGCATCTTAAGAAACTCGGGGAATTGATTTTTTGGGGGGGATTGGCATTGATTTGTCTCCTTTTTCACCAGGCATTAATCTAGGCCCAGGGTTAAAGTGCTAATAAGATCTTAAAAAAAGGGTGAAACCGCTTTCGCACTTCACATGCATTTACTATCATAGTTGAATTTTGCCATACATTATTACGAATGCATAGCTACAATATTGATACTTAAAAAAAGAAAATTAAGATTTATACTGCTTTTGACTGGACAGAGATAATATTTCTTAAGAGGTATTAATACTAAATAGATTAAAAAATTCATAATAACACAAAACATAAAATACAGAGCTCAATGGCACTAAGACAAAAACAATTTAAAAAATTAGTTTAACTAAACACTAAACTAGGAGAGTGGCGATAACGTCTCCCTAGAAAAATCTCACAATTTTTTATTATTCCCAAATTCGCAGCGACAAGTGTAATTAAAAATCTGATTTCCCGCTAGTCTTTTATCGAGATTTCAGATGACAGTTGAAGCCTCTTTTGAAAGAGTCAACATAAAAAGTTGTAGAGGTAGTTTCCCCTGGAAGGCCACAATTTTTTTTTTTTTTCTCTCATCCCATAGGCTCTTTGGCTAGTCTATTCTATTTCGCCCAAATGCTGAAGAAGTCGATCATATTGCTGATTCATTTTCGTAATGATATCAAATATCTTATATTTTTGGAAAATATATTTTTTTCCAAATTATATTTGGATTAAAAAAATTAGATAACTGAAAAAGATATACACAGAAATGCTTTTACTAACGCTTATCATCCTGCTTATAATGATCTTCGAAAAAGGAACGATCAACGATATAGGAGGTTCAAATATCGTATTATTTATTTTACACCAGAATAGAAATAACTGTATGATACACGCTGTCGTAACTAAGAATTAATTCCAACTAAATATGGTTCACAAAAAAATAAAATAAAAATAAATTAAATTAATTATTTTAAAATAAAATTAAAATTAATTTTATTATTTTAATTAATTTAATTGATTTCATTAATTTCTTTTAATTAAAAGTTGGTTAATTAATTTTTTGATTTCTTTTATCTTCAATTTTTTTGTACTCAACATTGTTGTTTTTGCTTTTTGTGGGTAGTAAATTTGTGTTATTATTATTATTATCTAACTTTTGCGCATGATAACGTGCAAATAAATTTATGAAACGTTTTTTAAGTGCAGTGTTTATAGGATACGTTTTATAGGATACAATAAACGATGTAGGAGGTTCGAACATCGTATTATATTATTTTACACTAAGAATGGAAATAACTGTATGATACATGCTGTCGTAGCTAAGAATTAACTCCAACTAAATATACCTCACAAAAAAAAACGCATTTATTTGGTACCCATCGTCTTTTTTTATAAAAAGACGATATAAAAAAAAAAAAAATGTGTTTATTCATAAAAATGAATAAACACTAGAGTAGTACTAATTCCTTCCATCCTTCCATGCCTTCCAGTGCATTTCTTCCTTGATGTTGGTTAATTGGCGAAGTTGGTTAATTAATTTTCTTGTTTATAGTATTTAAAGTTATTATTGTACTGTGTTTTGCTTTCTTTTATCTTCAATTTCTTGTAATCAACATTGTTGTTTTTGCTTTTTGTGGGTAATAAATTTGCGTTATTATTATTATCTAACTCTGGCGCATGATAAGGTGCAAATAAATTTATGAAACGTTTTTTAAGTACAGTGTTTATAGGATACGTTTTATGTTTTGTAATCTTGTATTTACTTATTGTCACTAGAGGTGGTAAAATTTTCAGCTCAATTTAAAGCAATACTCACGAAGGGACGATAGTTGTAAGATGGATAAAGCCAATTCATACCTGGTGAAATTCATACCAGGTATTTCATACCAATTCATACCATTCAGCTGTGATACTGAAAAACCGAATCGGTGCAGATTAAAGACGCCTTTACAACGAAATTTTACTTATACTGAGATATAGTTTGTGCTAATTTGAGCCAATAAGATTTTTTATAGAATTTTATGATTGGTTCAAATTCTTATAATAAATTCTGATTGGCTCAAATTATCGTTAGCTAATTCCCAGTGTTAGCAAAACCTCACTGTGAATGGAGCTTAAGCATTACATAATTTACCTTTGAAGTTTGTAATTTTCTAACTTTGTTTACTTAATTTTATGTCTAAGACTTATTAAAAAAAAATAATAACAAGCATCATTTCCTTCATCATCGCGTTGCCGCATTAATTTTAAGATAGTTAGTGAAATAACTATCTATAGTAGAGTGAAATAACTAAAGACAGTGAGAGAAATTATGAACACCACTAATAATTAGGGCCCAGGTCACGCATAATTTTTATAATGCGGCCAGCACGACACTTACCTTGAATAAGATCCGAGACGATGGGTCACTAACTCCATGATCGTTCACTGCTCGTACATAAACTTCATATTCTCTACCACTTTCAAGATTTTCAAGGATAAAGGGGTCGTGAACATGAGGTATGGCCTTGTAAGTTGGCTTACCAGCTTGAAGCTGTCTGAAGTAAAGATTATATGATGTCACAGTGTCCCCAAGGACCTATAAAAAACAATATATCTGCAAATGTTTAAATCAAACAAAATGTCATGGCCAAAATAGAAGCAGAAAGTAGAGAAAAATATGTAAACAAAATAATTTTTCCCTTTTTTTGGTGAAAAAAACATCTTGCTCAATCGTAGCATAGAAAGTATTTTCTGAATTATAACCCACCCCCCAAAATTGTCTTATTCATTGAATATTGAAACTAAAAAAAAATCCCACTTATTCGCAATGAAAATGCACAAACGTGGGTCATTCAAACAGCAATAACAGCAATGATTGCAACATAACAGCAATATATGCAAACAACAATAATTCAAACGTTCAACAGCACCGAAACTGCACAAACATGGGTCATTAAAACAGCAATAACAGCAATGATTGCAACATAACAGCAATATATGCAAACAACAATAATTCAAACGTTAAACAGCACCGAAAATGCACAAACGTGGGTTATTTAAACAGCAATAACAGCAATAATTGCAACATAACGGCAATATGTGCAAACAACAATAATTCAAACGTTCAACAGTACCGAAAATGCACAAACGTGGGTCATTCAAACAACAATATATAAATATACAAAAAGTGTCTCAGATCTTCATCCTTTCCGCTCATTGGACAGATGTGATTCTATACGGCACTCCCTTGTAAGGAGCATTTGCTATGTACATAAGTTTTTGTATCAGATGTACCTTTTTTTCTTACTCTCAACCTCCCTTATACCTTAAAACTCAAGTGCCGTGGAAGTTCCTATTGCTGAAACATCCATCTTGCTCATTCCTAATCACCAATTTGAAATAGCACTCTTGTATCCGTACTTTCTTGACTTCCCAGGAAAACTGAAGTAGCTCAGATTATTCAGATCATAAACTTTTTTCCTGATATTATAAAAAAAATGTTATTTTTAGCCAAAGTGGTTTGCTGATACTGTACAACAAATACTGATAACTCATTGCAGTAGCATATTTCCTAGGGCCAATACAGTTGAGCACACCTCTTCTCCAGCCTCCTCTGCTCATAAAATCACTCTATACTCCCTCCCAATGACCTTCTACTAGCTTTAAATCTTTTCTTACCACTCCTTACAATCCCATTCGATGGCGTCTCACTTTCTCGCTCACAAGAGCGAGTTTTGCTCCTTTTTTTGTCCTCAACTAGACCAGAGGTAACGCTGCAGCGTTAACTATAGTAAAGGCCATACGGCTCCAATGTTTTATTATTTATTATTATTTTTTTTCCCAGAGGGACTTCATATGGAAGGGGTCGTCGAAGAAACTTCAAAGGGGGCTCATTCGATTGGAAATCGAGAGTTCTAGTGCCCTTTTTAATAGTCGAAAATGATTGGAAGGCAACTAGCCCCCCCCACGCCCATCATTCCCCCAAACACATCCAATTAAAATTTTTAGATAGCCATTTTGTTCAGCGTAGTTGATTTCCAGATAGAAAATACATTTTTGAGGAAGACACTCCCCCACAACCCTCAGGGCAAGGGTTTTAAGTTATGCCCTGGGGGCATATAAGGTTTTTATAGAAGGCGTTGTCGTAGAAACTTCAGAACAGGCTCATTCGATTGGATATTCAAAATGCTAGTACCCTTTTTATATTCGAAAGTGATTTGAGTGCAACTAGCCCCCCCCCCCTCAAGCCCTTCATTCCCCAAAAACATCCAGTCAAAATTTTGAGATAGCCATTTTGTTCAGCTTAGTTGATTTCCAGATAGAAAATATGTTTTTGAGGAGGACACTCCTCCACAACCCTCAGGGCAAGGGTTTTAAGTTATGCCCTGGGGGCATATAAGGTTTTTATAGAAGGTGTTGTCATAGAAACTTCAAAAAAGGCTCATTCGATTGGAAATTCAAAGGGCTACTGCCCTTTTTAATAGTCAAAAGTGATTGGAGGGCAACTAGCCCCCCCCCCACGCCCATCATTCCCCCAAACACATCCAATCAAAATTTTGAGATAGCCATTTTGTTCAGCGTAGTTGATTTCCAGATAGAAAATATGTTTTTGAGGAGGACACTCCCCAGAACCCTCAAGGTAAGCGTTTTAAGTTATACCCTGGGGGCATATAAGGTTTTTATAGAAGGTGTTGTCGTAGAAACTTCAAAAAAGGCTCATTCGCTTGGAAATTCAAAGGACTAGTGGCCTTTTCAATAGTCGAAAGTGATTTGAGGGCAACTAACCCCCCTCTCACGCCCACCTTTCCCCCAAACACATCCAATCAAAATTTTGAGACAGCCATTTTATTAAACGTAGTTTTAAGTTCTGGAAATTAGGTCCTTGAGGATGACAACTCCCCACAGCCCTCACGGGAAGGGATGTAAGTTATGACCTGGGGGCATATAAGGTTTTGTATTAACAACGTTGTCGTAGAGACTTCAGAAAGGGCTCATTCGATTGGAAATTTAAATGGCTAGTTCCCTTTTTAATAGTCAAAAGTGATTCTAAGGCAACTGATACCCCTTCCATGCCCACTATTTCCCCAAACATATCCAATCAAAATTTTGATGTAGCCATTTTGTTCAACGTAGTTGGAAGTTCTGGAAATTATATGTTTGAGCAGGACACTCCCCCCCCCCCCACAGTCTTCAGGGGCAAGGGTTATAAGTTATGCCCTGGGGGCATATATGGTTCTTATGGAAGGAATGCTCCTATAAAACTTCAGAGAGGGCTCATTTAATTGGAAATTGAAAGTTCTAGTTCACTTTTTAAGCGTCAAAAGATATTGGAGGGTAACCAGCTCCCCCCTAAACCCTTATTTCCCAAATGCACCCAACAAAAATTTTAAGATAGCTATTTTGTTAAAAATAGTTCAAAGATCATACAAAAAAAATTCCGGTGTTGACACAGCCCACCAGGGCCCGAGGACAGATGTTGTAAGCTATGCCCTGGGGGCATATATGGGTCTTATGGAAGGGATGCTCGTAATAACTTCAAAGAGGGATCATTTGATTGGAAATTGAAAGTTCTAATTCACTTTTTAAGATTCAAAACAGATTGGAGGGCACCTAGCCCCCCAGCCCCTCCCCGCCTTTTTTTCCTCAAACCCATCCGATAAGAACTTTGAGATAGAATGTTTTTTTTTTAATAGTTCAAAGACCATGCAACGAAAACTCAGAGGTCAACAAAGCCCCTCAGGGCCCGAGGGAAGGTGTTGCAGGTTATGCCCTGGCGGAATATATGGTTCTTATTTAAGGGATGCTGGCATAAACTTCGGAGAGGACTCATTTGATTTGAAATTGGAAGTTCTTGTTCACTTTTTAAGAGTCAAAAGAGATCAGAGGGCAACTTGCCCCCCCCCATCCTCCACGCCCTAAGTACATCAGACACAAATTTTGAAATAGACATTTTGTTAAAAATAGTTCGAAGTTCTGATTAAATAAAATTCTGGTGTTGACACAGCCCCGCAGGGCCCGGGGGTAGGCGTTTTAAGTTATGCCCTGGGGGCATATATGGTTTTTATGGAAGGGATGCTTGTATAAAATTCCTAGAGGGCTCATTTGATTGGAAATCGAAAGTTGTAATTCACTTTTTAAGAGTCAAAAGTGATTGGAGGGCAGCTAACCTCCCCCCACACTCCATTTATTTTTTTCCCAGAGGCGCTTCATATAGAAGGAGTGGTCGTATAAACTTCAAAGGGGGCTCATTCGATTGGAAATCGAGAGTTCTAGTGCGCTTTTTAAGATTCAAAAGTGATCAGAGGGCAACTGGCCCCCCAAGCTCTTTTTACCCAAATACATCTGATAAAAGATTTGAGGTAGCCATTTTGTTAAAAATAGTTAAAAGATCATATAACAGAAACACCTTTACGTATGGTCATTTAGTTAAAATAGTTCAAAGATCAGATAAAAAAAACTTCTGTGTCGACACAGCCCCCTCCCCCCAGGACCGGGGTAAGGCGTTGTAAGTATTGCTCTGGGGGCAAATATGATTCTTATAAAAGGTATGCTCGTATAAACTTCAGAGAGGGTTCATTTGAATGGAAAATAAAAGTTGTAGTTTATTTTCTCAGAGTGAAAAAAAATCAGAGGGCAACTAGCCCCTCCCGCCCTCCATGCCTTTGGGCGTGTCGGATGGATAAACCCATGCGATAAAAATTTCAGGTGGCCATTTTGTTAAAAATAGTTCAACCATCAGATATTAAAACTCCAGGGTCAAAACAACCCCCCAGGGCCCAGGGATAGGCGTTGTAAGTTATACTCTGGGGATATATATGGTTCTTATAGAAGGGATACTCGTATAAACTTCAGAGAGGGCTCATTTGATTGAAAATAGAAAGTTCTAGTTCACTTTTAAAGAGTCAAAAGAGACCGAAGCTTAATCTAGTCCCCCACGCCCTTTTTCCCCAGACCCATCCGATAAAAATTTTTGCGATAGCAATTTTGTTAAAAAATAGTTCAAACATCAGATAATAAAAACTCCGAAGTTGACACAAACCCGTTTTTTCACTTTGATATTGTTACTTTGATATCAGTGTTGATACTTTGATGAATATTTGATTATTTTTTTTTAAGTTCGATTTTGAAATAAGGAATTCTTAAAAACTTGAAATTTTTTGCAATCAAAAACGAACAAAAATTAATTTAAAAAAAACTTTCCGAAAAATAAGTTTTTCAAAGAAAAGTAAAGGCCATTTTAAACTTAAGCTCAGTAGATACAAATACCTTTTACAATTCAAACTCAAAACGACCAGAAATTACTATTAAACAATAAATGAAACCGAAAATGAACAGAAGTTAAATTAAATAAACAATCAATGCAAACAAACATACAATAGATATTAATGTAAATTAATAAATAAATCTTAAAACAAGGGAGACTTAAATTGAATATGCAAATCAAGCTTGAAACGAACAAAAATCACCACAAACAAGAGTTTGGGTATGACTTTACAGTTAGGAAAGGGGGCAGTATCCAAACTTGTTTGTAGGGAAACTATATTCGTCTTTAACAACTTTAAAAAGAGCTAATAAATTAAACTGAATAGTTTATGTATACTGATATTAATTGCTGAAAGCTCATCAGTTCAAAATTTTACTATAATTTTAATGTTTATTTTCAATATTAAGTACAAAAGAAAATATTTATCATAAAATTGGTTTTCAGTAAAGCGCCAATGACGCAGTAGGTTTTAGAATTTTACAGTGAGAGAAGGAGGTCATGTCCAAACTCTTGTTTGTGGTGATTTTTGTTCGTTTCAAGCTTGATTTGCATGTTCAATTTAAGTTTCATTCGTTTTAAGATTTATTTATTAATTTACTTTAATATCTATTGTATGTTTGTTTACATTGATTGTTTATTTAATTTCTGTTCGTTTAAGCTTGATTTTCATGTTCAATCTAAGCATTACTCGCTTTAAGATCTATTTATTCATTTATATTATTACTTGTTGTATGTTTTTGCTATGATTATTTATTTAATTTCTGTTCGTTTTGGTTTTCATTTATTCTTTAATAGTAATTTCTGGTCGTTTTGAACTTGAATTTTAAAAAGTATTTGTATCTACTGAGCTTAAGTTTAAAATGGTCTTTACTTTTCTCTGAAAAACTTATTTTTCGGAAAGTTTTTTTTAACTAATTTCGAAAAATAAAGATTTCGGCAAATGTCAGGCTTCACCCGCAAGATCCGCCACCATAGACAATGAAATACCAAGAACAGTTAAACCATAATCTGATTATTTGAAATTTATATTGAAAAATTAGGAAAAATCAAGAATTTAATTTAGAAAAAGAAATACCTCCATATAGAGTTACGCACCTTTTGGTAGTAGCGGGCGTCAAATTAAAAAAAAAAAATATTGGCGAAAAATCAGCCAGAATCAAAAGCATATGGCATCAAACAGTATAAGAAGACTTAGCTTTCCTTTGAAGGTTTGTCTTTGAAGTTGTCTTTTGGAAACAACAGATTGCTAGTCTTTGAAATTTTACGAACGAAAGCGTTGTCAAATTTAACTAATTAGTTTTGCTTATCTATTTTCAAAGTTCAAATTGGCAACACTGACGAAATGGTGATACTGCTAAAAACTTTACAATTTTCATACAACCAAAAGAAAATTTTTAAATATCGGGATTTTTATGTATGAATAGATGGTTTCATGGGTTCCCTGTATGGTTTCCTAAGATGGGGCTGCGAGCTGATAGGACAGAGAAGAAGCTGCTAAAGGGGGTTTACTGGCTGTAGTAGATTCCAAATTGGAAAAAATAGTCGATCTTGCTGGAAAAAAATCTACGAGCGTTACAAAAGACTTGTATCAGTGACGACAAACTGGCATTTCAATAATATGATTTTGCAAGTAACATGAGCGGATGCTTTGAGAGAACACAGAGTCACATTTCCAAAAAGTTAGGAAGAGCTAATCGATACCTCAGATACCTAGCCCATAGAAGGAACATAATTATCGTTGAGCACTGCTGTGAATCAAGCTCCTTGACGCGCAGTATGTTTGGTATCTTACAACAAATCTATAACCTTTTCACCAGGGGACCCTAGCACTTCGATTTGTTTCGCAAGAGGGTAGAAGTAGATAATTTCGAAGACCACACTGCCTTACCATGATGATAAATAAAAAGTTCAAATAGGGATAAATCCTTTTAATAGACAGTGACAAATCACAAAAATATCCCTATTTTTAAGATTTAAGATAATTTTTATAAGATAATTTATTAAGATTTAAGATATTTTTAAGATAAAGATTTATCCTTATTGGAAGTTTTTATTTAAGAGGGTAGAAGATGTTGATGACAAGCTATATCCTAATGATTACCTCTACTCCCTAAGATGGTTTCAATGGGCAAAAATCCTTTTATTTTGATGTCCTTGGTACTTCAGGTACAGCCGCGGGACCGATACAAATTTTCCACGCAAATCATTATTTAATATGCGGTAATTTAAATCGGTACCAAAAACTATTCTTAATTACGGTAAACGATCGCTTTCCAATAAATTTCCTTTAATAATTTCCTTTGGAAAATTTCAAGGGAAATATTTGTGCTCGATGACTGAAATTGTCAGGAATTTGATTCACCTGACACTGCTACTTTCTTTGAAATATCAAAGAAAGAGTGCCTAGAAAGCGATTTCTACCCTTGGCGTAAATTGGCATAACCATCTTTTTGTTCATTATAGCCCTAGAAAATGGAATGGATATAAACCTTCTATACAGCTTATTCTTTGGTACAAGGTCAAAAAAGAGTACCTAAGACCTTGGGCAATTCCTTTGGAAAGAACCTAGTCCCCTTGTCAGATCCCCTCTCACTACGTCCTCCTTCACTACGCGATACCCTACCTCCTGTAGAAATAGATGGTTAAACAATTTTAATAATTTCCGAAATTCGGGTGTAAAAGAAAGAAGAGTTTTATCGATCATGGGGAGGCGGCAAAGGAGGGAAAAATGAAAATGACCTGGAAATGAAAAAAAAAATAGCGTACACTCACTTTTTTTACAACTAGCGGAAATATATTTCAGCGGAAAAAACCGCTGAAATTGGTTAAAAGTCACTGAAAAAGGTAATTCTTCTGTCTTTCTATACTTTATAATCCCTCAAAGATAAGCAAATGATTGGGAATTTTGTACATTAGTATTTACAAAATTCATCAAAGAAATCTGGATAAGAATCCAGGTCTTTACAAAATACCTTGTATCTATCGATACAAGGTCAAATAAAAGAGTGCCTTAGACCTTGGGCAATTCCTTTGGAAAGAATTTAGCATATCTTCCTCGACCTTTCGAAGGACCTCGTTTCAGATCTAAACTTGACTAGGAGGACCATATCGATTACCAATTGTTACTCTAATTCCACTGGAAAACTTCTAGGTTATATTCCTCAATAGCACAAACTTAGGATAAGTTTTGGCTTATTTTTAATTTTAAGTCAGTTCTAACTTAGGTAGAAGTTTACACTTAGGGAATAGTAATAAGTTTCGATTGACTCCTTGATTATCCTTCAAGGTGGCAAAGCAGTCAAATGGGCTATAGTCCATTGGGGGGGGGGGTCTTTAAGGTCATTGGTAAATTTTTATCATGTGAGCAATGCTATCCCAGGGTATTTGTGACCTCTTTTATACGTTTACTACCGAATATACCTGGTAAATTTTTATTCCCAAAACTAAAACGATATTAAATAAGTAACGGTTGGTTCCACAGCTCAAACAGATGTGGAAAAGGGGCATGGCTTTGATTGTGTGTGGCTCCCATTTTAAATCTCAAGTTTTTTTTTTTTTTTAATCCCCATGAAATGCCTTGCATCTCCAATTTTATCGTCCAATTTTGCGTGTTTTTTTTTGCTCCCCCTCCCATACTATTAGACACATATCTAGACATAAATTTTGACCTCATTTTCAACCTCAAAGAAATTTAGGGAAATGTTAAAAAGGTCCACCTGTCAAACACGTCCATAATTATACAATAAATAAAAAAATTTTTAGAGAAAAGAAAGTTCTTTTAGGAAATCAACAACTCCCCTCTTTCTTTATCTGACATTTAGAAATCATAAATAGACAACTATCTCATTTCGAATATTCAAGTCTTTAGTTTTCTCTTAATCCAACAAGTTTCTTAGCAAACTTTAGATTTCCCCCCAGCATGCTCTGAATGTGATATGAGACAAGGCACCAAAGGTATTATTGAAGAGAATAAATAAATAATAATGATAGACACGGAATATGTAAGCGCAGTAAAATACTACTTATAAAGCAATATTTGTTCCAGAAGAAAATCATAAAAGTCTTCAGGAGTCTGTCTGTTATCATTTTATTAGAAACCATTCTAAAAAGAGAACCAAGTTAGAGCCCAAAAGCCGTAAAAAACAGTCCATTGCTTACCAGTGAATAATTTAAGCAGGCTATCAGATAAAACGGCCAATACTGAATCATCGGAAGTGCCTAGGATCACCTGAATAACAGATGGGAAGGTAAACTTGAGAAGCACCAGTAGGAGTCACCTTTCAACAACCT
Source organism: Artemia sinica (assembly GCA_027921565.1). Classification (NCBI taxonomy): domain Eukaryota; kingdom Metazoa; phylum Arthropoda; class Branchiopoda; order Anostraca; family Artemiidae; genus Artemia; species Artemia sinica. The sequence goes on from JAPEVW010000022.1 coordinate 3,250,666, forward strand.
TTCTAGGGAAACCACAAAGACGAGATCTAGCATATTATAACCTCGATACAAGACTAGCGGCAAATCAGATATTTAATTGTACCTAGCGCCACGAATTTAGGAATTAAAAAAAATAAAACATTTGGACATCTTTAAGGCCAACAAATCCTGATTTTCAAAATTAGTTCCTGTAGGAAAAGAGGGTAAAGAAGCGTTTCTGTTTCAAAAGCAATTCCAGGGAGTAAGGTCTTTCAGACAAATCTGGTGCGTTTGTCTCCACACCCATACTCCATACCTCCATACTCCATACATACTATGTGTGCAGGTATGCGTGGCCAACAGTCTTTCCCTTGAACCTATATTTTGGCGCTGATTCTGTTCAACATTAGTTCATTTGCCATTCTCGTGAAAATGGACCAAGGAAACGATATTGTTCGGAGGAGGCCCAATATTTTGTAGAAGACTTATAAAATCTTTTACTAAATACTGGTAGTACAATAGTTGACACGCACATTTTGATTGATGGTCTGAATAGCTTGAGCTTGTTATATTCAGCAAGGTGCCAGCTCCATGCCCTTTAGAAAATAACCGGCACCTAGGATTTGCCCAAAATTATTGGTTGGTACTTATTTTAGCAAGTAACTAACTTTGAGATTCTGCCAGCCGAAGAATTAAAGCCCGAGGAGCCAGACATGACCGTCAAAAATAATTTTGTGCTCTGTCAGGATGTCTTGAAATAAGATTGCAAGGTATCTTTAGTTTTGTCCACGCCAGCTCGAGTGATGTCCATCGCGCTATGAGCAACGTTGCCAACTTTGTCCAAGGTAGCCTGTGTCACCCCAGATGCAGCATCATATGCACCTTTTGCAAGCCTTTACCAAATACTTTCAATTAATTTTTCATTTGATGAACAATTAACCTTAAGATATGGTTTTGGCTTAGGTCGCACTTTGACGCTGTTTACCTTGCAACGTCAATTGTACTTAAAAAGATAAATTTACGATATTATCCAAAATTTTCAGAGTTGCTTAAAATAATTGAGATTTTAGGATAGAAAGATGTCAATTAGGCGTCACGATCCGCTAAAAGAGCCCAAACAGAAATCTATCCTTAGTTAGCGGTGACCCGTTGTACAATATCATATCAAATTAAGTCTCTAATCAACCTAATGTGCATAAAACATTTTGCTCTTTCAGTCGATATTAATAAGACAGTTAAATGAACGTAACTTAACGCTTGAATGCATCCACTGTCTGCAGAGTGAGCACTTCTGCGTTGGATGTACATCCAATTTATTATTTTCAAATAGTAAGAAAACAGTAGTCATGTACAGCATTTTTCCAAAAAATTTTCAAAGGAAATTAAAGTGATATTTAAGCTTCAAACTTGCAAAATTTTATCTTAAAATGTTAAGGGTTTGGGTTCTTCCAACGACCGCACACCATCTACACTAAATTTATATTGCTTTGAACAGGATTTCCTCCCAAACTAATGAACTAGTCCTTATACATTTTGAAAAGTCTGCTCTAGGAGACGCAGAGAGTAAGGTATGTACATTATGATTGTCATTTTTTTCACCACTTTTAGTTTAAGACACTTATGAGATTATGCTGAAACAAATCTTTTGATAAGGGTACTGCAATTACGGGTGATTCGTATTTAACGAACGCCATTTTGTTTTTTTCTGCGTGTTTTGTTGTTCTTTCAACTTCATTTTTTAACAATATATATATATATATATATATATATATATATATATATATATATATATATGTATATATATATACAACAGCCAAAAACCAAGATAATAACCCCCCCTCTCAGTGGGCTCTATAGAACAGAAATAGGAAAAAAAAACAATGAAAAGAAGAGAGCGACCTAACACTCATTATCACCATTTATTAACTCAATACGAAAATATCCGACTCCAAAGAGCCACCGAAAAAAAAGGTGACATACCACCATCTTACAACCAGCTCGAAAAAATAATTTATTATTTTTAACGAATTATTTTTAACGAAAATTATTATAACGAATAAAATTATATTATATAATATATAATATTATATAATATATAATTAATTATATAATATAATTAATTATTATTATATATTATAATTATAATTAATAATATTATATAATATAATTAATTATATAATATATAAAATTATTTTAACGAAATTATTATTTTAACGAAAACACAATTTTATGACCAGTTCAAAAATAAATACAGAGCTACTTTCTTCATCTTTGCAAATGCAAAAAGAAAAGAAGAAAGTGATTAGGCTTTGACATTGATGTCTTTGCTATCTCAATTTTGCTACATTTAAATGTCTTTCTTCATAGCCTAGGGGAATTTAGGATAAACAGTCTATCATAACCATTGGGAGATAGCGTGAAATCGTTTAATCTTTTCTTGCAGGAAAGTGTTATCTTTCATTGTTTCCTTCCGCGATCAAGTTAACATCCTCTTTCTGCTTGTTTTAGAGTCAGAATTTTAGCTAAAATAAGACTTTTTACGAGAGATACTAATTCAGCATTCTTTAATTGAACTATTTTAATATCAAAAATTCAATGGAGAAATAAAATATTTAGTTTCACACTAAAAACGAATAATAGCATTATCTTTAAATGGTTTCTTTTCAAGAATTGCAAAAGAAAGATTTCGAATAATTATTTTCAGAATATGGTTTTCCACCTCTTTAATAATCAGGATTATTTTTTTTGAGGATCAAGATGTTTAAACTTACAAGACTTTGATAAATGAGATTCAACAAAAATATGTTTACTGTTAAAAATATATAATTCTCTACATCATCCTGTCTCTAGATGACAACCCTGCGACTAAGATGTAGATAAAAGAGGCTCCAGGGGGCCCAGTTTGTCTTTGAGAATATAAACAAACATTGTCATTTAGCGCTCCCAAAATCATAAAATTCATTATAAAACCTTAGAGAAAATGTTTCTTTTATTTGCATTCTCCTCTTTTTATTTTTGTTTTATATCAGGACAAATACAAAAGAACCAGAAATAATAGGTATGTAGAAGCTGCTTTATGATATGTCTGGGTACATACCATATGTATATACCATATGTATTAATAGGTATGTATAGGCTATATAGGTATAAAGGCTATTTTTCCTATATTCAACTAGTCAAAACCCTGTCACAAATATTAATGCCCGTGCCACATTATAGTCACACTTGTCGATAAAATCAAAATTACGCACGACTACAGCGCCAATTACGTTCGCTGTTCGCAATTTCTCGAGTTGAACATTGTTCAACTCTCAAACATAAATTTCTTGACTGACCAATCAGAGTCAAAGTTTAAGGCATAATTTTTAAAACTAGAAAAGATGGAAACTTAGAACAGCGGTTTTTTTTATTTGAGAGAGGAATCTGACAAAAGTTAAGAAGACTTAGTATTGGTAGAGAAACGTTGGACACAAATAACTGTTGGTGACAGCTCTTTAAACTAATTTCTTGCAATTTTAATTTTGTGCTTTTTAAATGCAAGTGTGACGCTAAGATCAAGAAAATTGCCTTGTCATTGATGATATTTGGCTTTCTTTATCGATAGATGTGACTATGATGTGGCACGGGCATAAGAAAAAAACTGTTGCGCATGCGCTTTTTTAAAGCCAAGAGGGAAATATTTTACCCCATTCCCCAAGAACAAATTCTAAGTAAAAGATAAAATAAAATTTTATTCCAAAGACAACTATCTCAAGTCAGTTATAGTCAGAACGTCAGGAAATATTTGTATATCATTTGCATAGCTTGCGTCACATTCTATCTTTGCTCCACGCTCGCATCGTTGATCAGTCCACGCAATCAAAGGGCACCTCTCTTCAGCACTGCCAATGCTGAGTAAGAGATGTTTCAGTTCAAGTCCACTGTAGGCTGAAGCGTCTTCTTTTTTCAAAAATGAAACACATTTGATACCGCGTCTAAAGACTGAGCCGTATAGTCACAGCCTAGTTCAGTTGCTACTCGGCAAAAAAAAAACAGGTTTTCTATAGGCATATCGTAATGTATACATCAGAATCACGCATGCGCGAAGGCAGAGTATGAATCTTGTGTGGTTTTAAATCTGTTTCACTTGTTTATAACGGAGAGTATACCTTTGTCGATACTGTATATTCTGTCTACTGTGGTTCAAGTCGGTTAGGCCACGGGGACTGTGGCACGATGCAATTTAAGGTTTACTTTACAGAATAGATGTAAACTTCATTTTGAAGGTGGGAGAATGGGCAAAAATATTGTTTAATCTAGTTGTGCTCATTGTTGTGAAAACACAAAGCTTCTTCCTATTAAAGTTTCGAATATATTTTAGTGGGTAAAATTCTTGTTTTGTTGCAATAGAAGCAGGTCTTAACGAGTAAACATGAAAAGCAGCTTTTCCTGAATATCTATGCCAATTGTTGCCATTGCATGATGCAGTATACCCTGCGGTTAAAAAACACACGGTTTAGCGCATGGATTTGATCTAGAGAAAAAATCTAGCAATGCGGAAAACGTCGGAGTTTTTCTGCAGGATTCTCTGATTGGTAAAAGATTTAAATATTTTTAGTTACATTTAATTAAGGCAAGGCTCTGGGTAAATATTTCGCTGTTCATATTATTGACTTACGAACAAAGTGAACATACCACTAGATGCCATTCCCTATGCTCTTTCTGAATATAAACTTCTTCTGAACATAAATAAACTCTTCTTTCTGAATATAAACAAAGACTAGAAATTTTTTGGTCATTTTCAAGGGTTCAAAAGGGGCTTAAATTTGAAATTGCGAGAGCAACAATTATTATATTCTTAAAGAGCATAAAAAGAGGCATCAAGAGGTATGACTTTATTCGTAAGTAAATAATATGAACATCAAAATATTTACCAGGCTCTGATGATGTCCGTTCTAAATTAGTATTTAAGCTACATGCTTCTGATATCAAAAATATTCAAATCAATGGTCGATCACATGTCAAAGGATAAATTTTTCTTTTACAATTAGAATTTTTTTACAATTTTTTTTTTTTTACATTTAGATTTTTTTACCATTGTAATTAGAAGACTTGAAAAGAACTTGAAAAAGAACTACAAAACTTGAGTTTTTCTCCAGCCCTCATTTATTCTATCATCAATAAAAGCAATCTTCCTAAAGTTCTATCCTCCCTAAAGTTCATAGTTGGTACCAAATATACTTCGTCCTTTTAAATACTGATGACGGTCACTGCATATGTGACCAAAATATCTAGTATTTTTTGTCAAATTTTATCACTGTTTGTGAAAATCACTGTTTATCAAAAAATTTTATTTGAACTTTTATTTATTTAGTATCACTAGTAGTTTTCAGAACTATTTTAACATTGCTAAACCAAGGGTTCATTTGTTTTCAGTTCCCTCAGGATAAGACATATTAAGATATACTATTAAGTATACCTAATTATTATAAAAAGTATAATCCGGTTCCTAATAGGTTGATATGTTTCTAATATGTTGATGTGGTGATATGTTATCAGTTCAATATCAGCTGAAACAATTCAATATAAAATTCATTTGTTTCTAGTTCCCTCGTGATAAGACATATTAAGATATACTATTAAATATGCCCAATTATTCTAATAAGTATAACATGATTTTAAAAGGTTGACATGCTTCTAATATGTTGCATGTTGCTGTGTTCAATAGATTATACTAATAAGCATAACATGATAATAACAAGTCGACATGTTTCTAGTATGTTGATATGCAAAGATTAATTTTTCATTTTGACTGTAAAGTGCCAGTAATTTACTTGTACTCGTTAATTTTTTTATTTTTTTTCTCGTGATAGTGCTATTTATTTCATTCAGAATTTTGTCCCAAGCCCTATGAGCTCTCCGTTCTGGAAATTACATCTATTTTCATGGATAATATGCTTATATAAATAAACCTTATTAAAACAATATTATACAATCTTAATAAAGTTCAAATAAAGATCATTAAAAATTGGTCAATAATGATCTTAATAAAGATCAATGAAAATCTTGACAAAAATAAAGATCAATGAAATCCCGTTTAAGTCACGTGGCATGAAAGGTCCTTACATCAGTTTTTACACTTTGAAAGTTTCTATATTACAAATCCAAAATTTAGATTTCTCATAAACTATTTGTTGGAAATATCAGATTCTTTTATACACACTCTAAACTTTCAGTTACATTTCACTATAAAACTTGGTCTTACCTTTGGTAAGTTCCAGTGAAGGATGGCAAAGTTGGGGCTTATATTGGAAACTTCCAGATTTCTTGGCTCACTTGGCAGCACACCGAAGCCTTGTAAAACACAATTGCTCAAATCATCCATGTATTGAATACACCTGAAAATAAACAGTTGGATAAAAAGAGAATAGAAACTTGTTTTATACATTTCAGTTTAAAGAATGTAAAAATTACATTAAAGAATGTAAAAGAAAGATTTAAAGGAAATGGGAACTTCATGGGCGGGTGTAAAAAGGGAGGCTGAGAATAGATTGGGAAAGAGGAGGAGCGTGCGTAGCTGTGTTGGCCTCGGGTGGCTTGGTGCTGCGGTGAGTTGCTAGTAGTAGTAGTAGTAGCAGCAGTAGTAGTAATGTAAAAATTGAAAAGTACTTCAATATTTTGAGTAGTAGTACTACTACTCAAAATAAGAGTTAAAGCCAACGATGACAAATATTGTTTTACCATCAAACGCCAAATAATTTTTTGATATGGCAATTCTTGGATTTTCATAAAGTCATTGTCTCTAACATTTTACGTTCACTAAAACAGTAAAAGAAAAGCTAAAAATGGCAAAAAATATTTTGCCGCTAAAATCCAATTGAATTTGATGATTAAACGATTTTAAAAAGTGAATAAAAGGATAGAAGTGGATAAGGTTGGCATGATGTCAAAGCTCATAGTCTAACCTGAGATATAATCGATTTACTTATGATTTCCTAATTTTTTCATAAACTCTACCTGTTTTTTTTTCTTGCATTTCCATTAAGCTTGCCCCCCCTCCCACCTCATTTAGATTAATGGGCATGGGTATGTTTTGGACACTTACTCTGATAGCGTGCTAAAACTTCTTTCATACCTTTTATAAAGATATCAAGGAAAATTTTTTTTGTTCAATTCCATTTTGAAAACCCTTAACCGTGCTTATTTTTTTCGGCATTTTTTATAAAAAATGAGCAATATTATTAAAAACGAAATTATTTTTGCTCACATCCCCAATAAACTGAACACAGTTAAAAATTAAGAATGGAAACATATTTTTCACGTTTAAGGATTCCCTTAAGTCCATTATCCCAATGTGGGGCACAGGCAGGTTACTAGCAGGACGTGCACACTTCGGCTGACTATATTCTAGAGCCTTAATTTTGAAAAAAATTAATAAACAAAATTTTATTATGCAAAATTTAAAGATCAAAAAAGATAAAAAATCGTTAAAAGATAAAAAATGCATTGTATAAAAGGTGTTATACAAAAATTAAAACAAACATTTTCATTAGTATAAAATACGCCTGAAGTACGACTCAAAGAAAGATAGCAAATTAATGGCCTTTTAGTTTCTTTAGTCGATACACGTAAAATTTCTAGTAACAAAATTTTTAAATATCTTGAAGAGAGCATCATGGTTTTAGAACTGCCTAGGGGGCATGGCCCAAGATCGGTTGGGAACCGTTGCTTTTGATAGAGACCCAAAATTTTTTCGGTTACCCTCTAATATAATACATATCTAATAAATAATTTAACTAATCTGATTTTCTAAAAGCTCTTTTCCCACTTACAAATATTTCGTTTTGAATATTTGCATCATCATGGCCAAAAGGACAGGACATGTTGACATTGTCTTAAGAAACATTTGAACAACAAGAAGGATGTCTCTACTGAGTTTGACACTGGTCACAATTACTTCTCCCAGTAATTGTCATTATTTCTCCCAGTACTGTCCCCTTTCATTACTGCCTCATAGTAATAACATATCTTTAGCCGTTTTTCTTAATCAAGTTCAATTACATTTATTATCACAAACCAAAAAACCAACAAAATTCAAAAAAATTAAAATCTTAGGGGGTTCATTGGCCTATTAACTTGGAACAGTAGATGGATACTACCAATTTAATTATTATCGTTGGTAATTAATTGTTCCAACAAACAATAAATAAGAAAGTTTTTCTAAAATAACTAAATCCAAAATCAGGAAAAAGATAGCATGGATAGCCCTCTTTCGTACTTATCTAGAAAAATAAGTAAAGTGAGCAGGTAATTTCATCGCTGCATACAGTAGTAACAATTAGATACATAGTTCCATGCATAAATTTATCTCTGTTCGAGGAGTCTTAATACTAAATTTGTCTAAGTTTTAATTATAAGGCAAGGGATATTTTGGGAACTCTGATACCAGCTTAACAGAAATTTTGTTGCACATGAATCCTTGAGGAACAAGGACATGAATTCCAATGGGAATGGGGGAAAACAATGCAAGTTATCGTTTGAACGTAAAATTAAATTTTCAGAGTTTTAGATTTAAATTTACAGGAAAGCAGCTGTTGATGGAAAACTGGATCTTTTTCGGTTCAGTATTGAATTTTTTTTTTGAAAGTCCCTAAAAAAAGGACACACAAAAATCGATAAAACTAACCAGGGTCGCCGGTACCTGGCTATTGAAATTTTAGATCTGAAGTCAGAGTAGCAGCTTACTGATATTGACATCCATGACAATGTGGCTCCATGTAAACATGACATCAGTGGGGTTATTACTGGAAAAAACTATTAAGCTAGGAAAGTAGAAGTCGATAATGGAGGAAAATATGTGACAGCCTTCCATTAATGCATTAATTCTACACCCCCTCCCCCCAAGAGGCAAAAGTACAAAATTCATGAGCTTCAAAGAACGATTTCAAAGATGAGAAAGCGTCTATCGTTGTCTTGCCTTATATACAGGAACATGTCATCTGTTTTGCTTATTGGTTTTCAAATTGTACCCGATTTAGCAAGATGCTACTCCAAATTTAGATTCAAAAAGCATCTTACTGGGTTCCGAATACCGATTTCACTGAAAAAATATTCAGCCCCTTTTCAGCCGAAAAAAAAAGTTTGAAGTTTTTTTTTAATTCAGATGGTTCTTCTTTCCCCAAAAGCTACGCTTTTGGGTAAAGACTTTTGTGCTTACGTATGTAAGTTTTAAGCTTTATCGAAATAACTTTCGGCCCTTTTCCTGACGAATTACTATTTAACCAGGGTGTGCATACTGTCTTTTCATTAACGACTCAAGTAACAGAGCATAGGGGCATGGAAGACTCAAATTTGTTGGCCCCCCACATCCTCTATCTAGAAAATATGAAGTCTCCTTGCTCACTCTTCCCCTTAGCAATCCCAGAGTTTCACCTCAACTCCCCAAAAACTATTTCTGAGATGATTCAAATATGTCATTTTTATAGCCTATATCCGTAGTTTCTTTCAATTTACCTGCATCCTTCTCAAATCACAACTGGTGGTCCACTTTGCCCCTAAAACAACCTTCAAGTTTTAAGTCGATCTCCCAAGCCACTCCAGATATAATGCCGATACGCTATTTTGATAACCTGGGTTTATACAGTGTCTTTCGACCTAAATTTCTACTTCCCCAGGAATAAATTCCAGTCGCACAGGGGCTTATGGTACCAAAAACCTTAGAACGAAAAGTTAGAACAGATTGGAGAACGAAAACTTTAGATGCTTTTCTTCTATCCCCTCCCCAAAATCGAGGCTCACTTACCCCACTTCCCTCAGAAACCCCCAGAAAAATTAAAATTAATCCACACAACCGATCCCAGTACCTAATAGATATGCAGTTTTAATTACCTGACAAAAAATTACTGTCTATCTAATTTACTTCTCTGTTTAACCGTGACAGAATAAACATCTCGCTAGGGCTTATAATGCAAAAACATTTGGTCGGATCGGAGAATAAATATTTTTATACCCCCACCCCCCCCCCCATTCTCTTCCAAGTTAAAATTAGAGATCTAGTTGGTCTCCTAGCACCCCATGAAAGTTTTAAAAGCTTGATGCTTTAAGTCATTCCTAAGATATTGCAGATGCACCTGTTGAGGTCCCACCCCTGTTTCTTTTCCTTTCAGATAAATGACCTATTTTCTTTTTCTTAATTACATTTGCTTATAGTATAATTTCAAAAGACAGGTTAAATTCCCGTTACTAAGCGATAGTGGTTTTGCAATAGGTAAGAATTGAACCAAGTTTATTTTTGTACTTCCTGGTTTGGGAGTCATTGAAAGATAAATCTAAGAGTTAGAATTGGGTTTGAATGGGGATGTAGCTGATTGGCTGGGCCAAGTGACGGTCCACCCCTACGGACAGTGCTGTAAAGATTATTATTATTTTTTAGTCTGCGTTTTGACCCCGTTTGGGGAAGGATATTTCTGTTGTTATATGTGACCCTTTTGGAAGAATACAAGTCAGAAATTTTCTACAAACTGTGTACTATTTTCCGTAGCCCAGTCAGGGTAGGAATAGAGCTACAAGGTACCGTCATTATCATATTGACAGGGAGGTTTGTTACCTCCAAGGAGAGAGTTAAGAGATTTTCTAGCCGTAACCCAAGGCGGGTACATTTGGCTTTAGAAAGTGGCCATTTGACCACTCGATCGCGTTATCATACCCTGGGATAGGGTATACTGTAAATAGGGTAGTACTAAACTCGATATTTACAGAACCGTTGGGGTAAGAGCGGGAATCCCACAAATATTTGGGCCGACAAGGGGTTCTCCCCTTCGAGTAAGTGGCATAGCAACGTTTTTGCGCCATTTTTGCATCAATAATTGGCGACACCCGTACTTACACCCCAATAAGTGGTGCCAGCGGTATAAATACACCCCAATAAGTGGTGGCAGCAAGAACAGGAATTATTAACAGCGTTGATAATAAAAGAATTCCGCGTTTTCAAAGAGACTAGTAATTTAGCCTACAAGAGTAGCCTATTGTGGTTACATAGGCTATATAAAAAATCGCAAAGAGAAATTTTTTATCTGAGCTGTGCCTAGTCGGATAATAATAAGTAATAAAATTTAAGAATCAATAGATCACGCGAATAATTAACTTGTAAGACAAGGGAGGCTGCGCCACCCACGTAGAATCGGCAAATTAAAAGGAAATAATTTTTCACGAAAAGATAAAAAGAGACATTGGTAAAAGAATTTTCATTTGGACGGAAGACGTTAAGGAAACCTTGAAATAATGGCGGAAAAACGAAGAATTCAGACAAGATCTACCGCGGTAAAACAAAAATCGGATTCAGACACACAATTGTATGCGACTCCCGCTGGAAATACCCTAAGAAAAACACAATCAGATAGAACCATATATCACCCAACAGGTGAAATAGACATTTCTGGGACGTGTGAAGAGGAAATCTTCAAAACAAAATCAGTAATAGAGCGATCTCCGGTACGAACCAGGGAAGAAGAAAAAAGTCTAAGGCAAATTCAGGAAAATACGGGTAAAACCAAACAAACTCACCCTTCAGAGGAGGTACAAAAAGTAGGGGAGTTGCGGGGAGAAGAAAATATTATGTAACGAGCAGACTCAGAAAACGAATTAAGAGAATATAAAGACAGTGAGATTCAGAGTAGGCCAAGTAGCAGGAGTAGTAGAAGTTCAATTTCCAGCAGGAGCTCACGAAAAAGCACTCAAATAGATATGACACAACAACTTTTAAATTTCATAGAGAATGAAAGATTAGCCAGAGTACGAAAAGAGGAGGAAGATAGAAAAGAAAGAGAGAGAGATAGACAAGAAAGAGAACGAAAGGAAGAGGCTGATAGGATAGCCAGAGAACGAAAGGAGGAGGAAGATAAAGAACAAAGAGAAAGAGACAGAGTAGCCAAAGAAAAAAAGGAGGAGGCAGACAGAGAGGAAACAAAATACATAATGGAAATGATTGCAGGGAGGAATTACCAAGAGCCTCAGAAATCGGCTACAATAGAGATAATGCAGGCAGTAAACCTTCAACCAATGAAAGAAAATGAAGATGTATATTTATACATACACAATTTTGAAAAAACGGCGGAATTAAGCGGATTACCGAGAGAAAATTGGGTGACAAGAATACAGCCCCTCCTTAACTACAAAGCACAAATTACATATAAAGCATTACCAATGGAGTACTCAAAAGATTTTGAAAAACTAAAGCAAGCCATTTTTGAAAAATTTCAACTCACCCCCGAGCACTTTCAAAGGAGATTTAGAAGCGAAAGAAAACGAGACAACGAAACTTATAAAGAATTCGGGTACAAATTGAAAGATATGTGTTTAAAATGGCTAGAGTTAGAAAACTATAGAATGTTAGAAGACCCGGAAGAAATAAAAGAAAAGATAAAGGACATAATAGATAAAACAGTAATGGAACAATTTTTAGAAAATACCCACAGAGAATTAAAAATATATTTGAAAGAAAAGAACCCAAAAACAAGCGAAGAAATGGCGGAAATGGCAAATAGGTGGACCGAAATAAGAGAGGAAGTTGAGGAGACAGACATATTTCAATATAGAGAGTATAATAAAAATAGGCACTATAACACAGCGCAAGGAGAACTAACTTGCTATAACTGTGGTACCACGGGGCATTTTGCAAGAAACTGCCCCAGTAAACATGACCAAAAACTACATAAAACGACAGCCAGGGCCATGACCCATAATAAGGAAAAAAATTACGCATTTGCAGAGTCGCATAAAATATACAGAAAATTGTACGGGGAATTAGTCGAAATGGGCAATTGATTCCTGCAGTGACCAAACCTATGTGCGAACTGGCCTAATTAATAGAACAGAGATAGACCATAAAAATAAGATTACAACATTATGTTATTATGGAGACAAGCACCCATGCCCGTCTGCTTGGGTAAGAATAGAAACTGCAAAGAAGGACGGTACAGTCCAGAGAAAAACGATAAAAGTAGGCTTAGTACCTACGCTAGCAGTGGATGTTTTAGTAGGAGGAGACTTTGGAGATGTCGGAAATCTCATATCGTTAAAAGCGACTTCTTTAACAGTGGGAAAATTACAAAATTACACTACAACAGAAAAATATAATACTCCGTTAACTGCGGGGGGAGGTGGACCGGCCCATAAAACAAATGGGGAGACTACGCCGCCCTGTCGGAAAAATGAAATACTTGATACGCGTGTTCAAAATATTGATAATCCACAAAAATGGGATGCGGAAGTAAAAAGACCACAAAATATTGAGAATAAGACGCGAGAGAATGATTTTTCGGGAAAATTTCCAGAAAATGGAAAACTTGAGAACACTTTTAATGAATATGAGACGCTAACAAGTACAGGCCAAAATGAAGCGCTGATTGTACCAGAGAATAAGCAGACGAAATTTATTGTACGCGCTTTTCCTCGTAAAAATCGAGAAATTTTAGTACAATATGAAAAACCAAATGTCGGAATTCAGTTCCCATTTGATAACGAACTATTTGTTTCTGCGGTAAGAATAAAGAAGACCAAAAGAGAGAATAGAAATATTAAACGGACCTAAAATGAAGTTATGCAGTCAAAGAAGGTGGACACTGGAGTCCAAATCAGATTTAACGATGATTTAGTATTTTGCGAGAATGACAAAATTGAGAAAAGTAGAGATGAAAAGAGGAATGCAAAGAAGAGACAAAATTTGGAGATTATGCCTGCAGTGGCGAAAAATAAAAAAATGTTGGATGGGCTGTGCCTTCAAAACATAAATAATAGGGATAAAAATAAAATGTTGGATGGGCTGTGCCTTGAAAACATAAATAATAAGGGGGAAAAAGAGGTCAAAGACCCATGGGGAATAAAACAAGATGGTTACAAAATAGAGATGAATGACCTACAACGGGTTGGGGGAAAGTGGGGAGATTTGGAATGTCGAATCGGATTGGAAAAATTTGGGAAGGAATCTGATATTGGTCTGATCAACTCAAAAGAGGGGTTGTTCCTTTATGAGGAGGAGGAATCCCTTGGGGAAGATCCCCTGCGGGAAGTCTCGAAAGATAGCCCTTTTCCTCAATGCACAACTGGCGGACAAGTTGTGATCCCTTTACCGAGATTTTGCCTTTCTGATCTGGAGTCCTTGGGGGATACTCTCTCGCAGTCACTTCATACGTCACCCAAACCTTTGTCCAGTGACCCTATTCATAGCTGTTATTCTTCATGGGAGCCGACAATTATTTCCGGCAAATTGTATTCAGTGGGAGATGTATCTAAGTTTCATCTTCAATTAGCATCAACGTATATTCTTCAGTTAATTATCCCAGGGGAGGGAACCCAGAAAAAAGGCGATTCATGGTTCGCGAAAAATTTTACTTCATTTCCAGTACCCTTATCGTTTTCACAGGCCTTTGCATTTTCGGCCTTAGATTATTTGAAATTTTGCTAAGGGGCAATTCACTTTTTGATTGAGATGTGGGGTTGTTTCCACAGATGGAAATTAAGAGGCTAGTGCAGCTAATTTTTCACGATGGCTGGCATCATCACATGTGCCAGAAACTGATTCTCTGCTCCTCTCAAATGTAAATTCGTGAGAGCGAGCAAATTTTTTTGTTTTGATTGTGCTACGCACAATCATTATCTACGAATCTTGAAGATTTCAACTTTCAAAATTTAGTGCGGATGCTATGCGATTTGGACCATGGTGGTCCTACAGTAGAGACGTGTCGAGGACGACCGATCCCGAGCCAAGCGGTGGAAGTAGTAGCACAGACACTGGTGGAAGAGAGAAGGCAAATAGATTTTGTAAAGTTGAAGTTATGTGTTTATGTTTGTAAGGGTGGACCAAGGTAGCACGTGGGCGGTCATTTATCTTACGGGGGGAGGTGTTGGGGTCCCACCCCTGTTTCTTTTCCTTTCAGATAAATGACCTGTTTTATTTCTCTTAATTACATTTGCTTATAGTATAATTTCAAAAGACAGGTTAAATTCCCGTTACTAAGCGATAGTGGTTTTGCAATAGGTAAGCTTTGAACTAAGTTTATTTTTGTACTTCCTGGTTTGGGAGTCATTGAAAGATAAATCTAAGAGTTAGAATTGGGTTTGAATGGGGATGTAGCTGATTGGCTGGGCCAAGTGACGGTCCACCCCTACGGACAGTGCTGTAAAGATTATTATTATTTTTTAGTCTGCGTTTTGACCCCGTTTGGGAAAGGATATTTCTGTTGTTATATGTGACCCTTTTGGAAGAATACAAGTAAGGTATTTTCTACAAACTGTTTACTATTTTCCGTAACCCAGGCAGGGTAGG
Source organism: Artemia sinica (assembly GCA_027921565.1). Classification (NCBI taxonomy): domain Eukaryota; kingdom Metazoa; phylum Arthropoda; class Branchiopoda; order Anostraca; family Artemiidae; genus Artemia; species Artemia sinica. Next base: position 3,265,925 of record JAPEVW010000022.1, read on the forward strand.
AATAGAGCTACGAGGTACCGTCATTATTATATTGACACGGAGGTTTGTTACCTCCAAGGAGAGAGTTAAGAGATTTTCTAGCCGTAACCCAAGGTGGGTACATTTGGCTTTAGAAAGCGGCCATTTGACCACTCGATCGCGTTATCATACCCTGGGACAGGGTATACTGTAAATAGGGTAGTACTAAACCCGATATTTACAGAACCGTTGGGGTAAGAGCGGGAATCCCACTAATATTTGGGCCGACAAGGGGTTCTCCCCTTCGAGTAAGTGGCATAGCAACCTTTTTGCGCCATTTTTGCATCAATAAGTGGCGACACCCATAAATACACCCCGATAGCACCATTTTGATAACATAGTAACACATAGTGTGTTCTGATTTATCTCACAACTTAAACGGGAATAGATTCTACTTTCCACAAGAATTATAGTCAAAAAATCTGTTAAGTCAACCAAGAAAACATTTTTAGCCGCTCCTTTCCTCCTTCCTCTCCTTTCAACATCATCCACCAAGCCATTCCTAAGATAGTGCAGATATGCTATTTTTAAAGCCTGAAAACATATGCTCTTTAGATGCACCTCTGTTCCCTCCCCCATGCTAAACCTGAGGGTCCGCTTCACCCCACCCTCCAGTACCCACTGAAAGTTTCAACTGGATCTCCCAAGCCTTTACTAAGATATTGTATATATTCTATTTGGTGGTTTGCTCATGAACTTTCAGATACAAGTCTCAAGCCAAACTATATAAAAAGCGTTTTGGTGTATTTTTGGGGGCCTGTGCTTCCAACCTAAGCTTAGGTTTGGGTATGAAATTTCCCTTGGCTAGGATCTTACAGATTTGAGTTTAAAGCCGTTCGAAGAAAAAAAAAGTGTTTTTGGCCCTTTTTCCGACCTGGTTTTAGAAAAACTTTTTTTTTCTATTATCCTATTGTGCATTAGGGTCGGCTTGGTCCCGAACCTCGTGAGTGAAAGTTTCAAGCCGTTTGAGGAATTAATTCGGCCATTTGTGGGGCTCCGTATCGGGTGAATAGAATTTTGTTTCAATTTTTTTTTCTTTTGCATCGGTGTTCCCTTAGCCCAAAAACTTAATAATACAAGTTTCAAGCAAATCAAAAACAATAAAATCAAAAACAAGAAAATTGTTAGCCCTTTTTGGGCCATCTCTGTCCCCATTTTTTTTTTATACATTAGATTCCATTTGATCCAAGGACTTTGAGTCCGTGAGTTTCAAACTGACCTTGGACAAAAACCTTTTGGCACGTGGCTTTTTACATTATATGAACACTATAATGTTCCCAGGGCCACCAATTGAAGGAGGACAGGAGGCGGGGCAATAGTCTCTTTAGATTTTAATAAATCTTATACTTTAAAAATGCCTCTTTTTTATATTTGCATTGAAACAAATTAAAAAAAATACCAAATTATAAAAAATTTACTCCCCCTACATTTTCGTGGATTGATGCCCCTGATCATTGCATCTGATGTAAAGACTCCAATCTGTATCAGGGCTCTTGGAATTTAAGCCCGGAGGTCCTCTTTTGCTTATTTTTTTGTGTTATTTAGTAACTAATTTTCACATGTTTTCATAATATGTTTTTCTTTAAAGCAATCTTTTCATAGCTAGCTTTGACTATATGCCAAAATTTATTTCCAGAAATACTAGCTTTCTTATCTTTCCGCTCCATATACATGTTTCATATTGACCTCTCTCAGGTTTTTCTTAGAATTCCAGGGGCGTAGACACGGTTGGTTGATCAAGCTCGACACTTTTCAATTACGTTAGGTTTCCAATCAACCTTGTTCTTTTTTCAGTATGGTCTTAAAATTGGATTTTAGTGCTTATCTAGCTGTCAATTACACCTGTATTGCCCGTCATCGATGGTTTGAAACGGTATTCGTAACCTGAGAGTTAAGTTATCTCATTCCTTAACAAACAAAACTTTGGAGATCCCCTACCATGTAGCGTGATATTTTTCACTTTTCCGAAAGATCGATGTAGGGACTCTATAGGACCTACTGTTGCTTAGCAAAAGCAAATTCAGACTTATCCTAATCGACAATCGCGGTCAGTACTTTTCTTAGGAGTGATATTATTCTGTAAGCGAAATTAGCCTATATCCTGTATTTAAAATTTTTCGAACTTTTTGCAAGCCACGGATATTGGTGAATGACTCACTTTTATGGTTGTTAGGTATTTGGTTTTAATTCTTATAATTTTTTGTTTTTATTGAATTTTATTCATCTTTTAATTTTTTGTTTTTTTTCACATTGGGTTTCCGCGTTTTATTTTGTTGGTTTTTTCTTCGGCACTCTCACTGAATATATTTATTCGTTTCGCGCTGAAGTAGAGAGGCGTTTGTCCCCTCGAAATATTTGCTTTGTTGTGTATTTTCAATATTTTCATTTGGCCTTTAAAAACCTTATTATGCTCGTTTTTCTTTATTTATGTTATGTCAAGCCAATGTGGTTTAAGAAATTATCTCCTGTATTTGTTTTTACTATCTTTAACGGCTGAAGGAAGAATCCAGGTGATACAATTTCTCTACCTGGATTATGGAACGATCAAAAACAAGCGTTAATTGTTTAATCGGCTTTTCTCAGAATGCGTTTTTGAGCCGGATGATTTTGCTCTCAGGTCACGTATTAAAATAGGTAGTTTCAAGCGGTATCCCTGCCCTAAATAACATAAATACAGATAAGTAGAATTCTATTTCTTTTCCTTAAAAAAAATTAACCCCAACATTTCCGAAGTATTCTTGGGCAATTGGAATAAAAATATACTATCTAAAGTTAGAGTTTATAGCCCAATGACTCTCCAAAAAGGGATAACTTTTTTTTTGGAAAAGTCCCTTTTTTTCAAAGTCCCATAAGTAGCTTTAACCCTAATTTCTAACCTCTCAGTATTCATAAGTTTTAGCCATGAAAATGGGGGGGGGGGGTACCCCCATTTACGCTCTGGAAATGACAGTCCACCTTGAAAACCCTTAAACACCATTAAATAAGTAGATTCCATGCAAATAAACTACTTCTCTCCGCACCAAAGATCTGCTTGACTACCAGGTCTAACAGATCTTTGCCCAAACAGTCTAATCACTCAACTAGAGGTCGTTCTATCTTTTTTCTATTTCTTCTACAATAACTATAATACACTGGAATTGCTCCAACCATTACAATTTTCAAGAATTTGGCCACGCCTTACGTTTTTACTTACTTCCTATAGTCAACTACAGCTTACCATGGTCACTGAGCTTGGTCACTGAGTCGAGATAGCAGCTTGCTAAATTTGACATCCGAGATCTTTAAGGTGACTAAAAACAGAGATACCGATTGACAACTTATTGACGAAAAAACTATTGTAGATGACATGCCTCCATGTAAACATGGCATCAGTAGGATCATACTTGATAAAACTATTACGCTAGGAAAGTAGAATTCAATAATAAAGAAAAAACAGGGGATAACTCTCCATTAATTTATTACCTCCAAATCCAACTAGAATCTGTTGAGTTATAATTAAAAGCTACCATAAATACTCCATCCGCGTTGTAAATTGAGATGTCACTACGATGACCAAAAATTTTCGAGGTTAAATGTTGCAGCAGCCCCTTAGCTTCCACTTGAAGTGAGACTTCTCATTTAAAAGGTTACTCCCAATAGGTAAACTAGATTCTTGGCCTTTCAGTAGTTCATGTGTTTACCATTGAGGATAAAGCTCCAGGACTCCCTAAAGTGTTCCCTCCTTCAGAACACCTAGATATCCTTAAGTGAATAAATTCCATGTAAATGTACTACTTATCCCCATACCAAAGATCCACTTGACAGTCTTATGCGACACATCTTTGTCTAAAGAGTCTAAAGACTCATTTAGGAAACTTCCTCACATACCAGAACTGCTCATCTGATTAGCGTCTCTAACAAATATAAGAGGGACGTGAGGATTCTCTAAATCAAATCAGTTCTGTAAATTAGAACCTAAATGGATGCAACTCAACTCCACTAGAAGAATCAAGGAGAGAAAATGATCTAGTTTATGTGATGGGGAAGCACTTTTCTTGGAGAAAATAGCAATTAGGTAAAAGTTAGCTCTCAGCCCCAAAATGGGAATATGATTTCTGATTTTGAACATTTTCGACACAGAGACAAAACAGCTATTTAAAAGTGGTTTATCTATTTAGATTTGACTTTAATTTATTATAAATTCAATTCAATTTATTTATAACCTATCAAAACAAAAAATGGCGCAGAGCCCCTAACTGACAGAGTTAAAAATCCATCTAAAATCCATCACTATTTTATCAATAATTGTAGCTGGAAAGATGAGTTTAAATTTATAAGACCAAAAAGAGCTACTGGTCTAAGGGGGCATATTATGCAAAAAGAATTTAGCAAATTTAAAATAAATCCGTTAAATAAGTTCTTTTTTTGCAGCAGGAAATAGATGCCAAAGAGGAGACGGAGCAAGACGATGAGGCCCAGTTAGACTATTGTAAATTTTAGAATTAAGGAAACGACTAATGTATGTAACATTAGAAACAAGAGACGCATAAACGATCTTTGTCTTTTTTTCAGGATTTTGGATGCCATGCTTAATAGTTTCTGTAATTGAATTTCCAATGGGCATTCCCAGGTAAATAAGGCTTTTAGAAGGGGGGGGGGCAGAAGTTTGAGGAAGTTGGATGGATTTATCAGAATCAAATCAAGATTTAAAAAGAATTGGTTGAAACCAACAGCTACAGTTTTATCAACATTAAAATGATCTTTAAAATATTTATAGAAAAAAGCAAAGAACTTATTCAAGGCGGTGAACGTGGTCCACATGCGTCGCGGTCAATTTAGAAATGGAAAATAAAAGTATTGGTTTTTGGATCAGTGCGCTTGCGCACTGCCAATATGCATTTGCACATGTATAACGGGTATTAGAAACTGTACCCAGAAGTACTAAATGTGAACCAAAAGTATCGGAAAATGATCTTTGATTGGATGAAAAAGATTGCACGACATCACTTTCAACTAATCAGAGGGATTTCCCACTGACGTCTAGTTATTGAGTGGAAAGGGGTATTTTATGCCTTTAGTGAAAGGATCATTGACAGCTAATGAAAAACTACTCTTCCTCGAGTAAAATCAGAATTTTATCGTCCTCCTGGTTCAAAATTGACTCTTTTGGCGTAGTTTCTAGTATCCGCCATGCTTGTGCATGCGCAATGACAGTGCACAAATGCATTGGTTAAAAATAATGATACTCGGCTATTGCGCAAATGAGACATGTGGACCACGTTCGCCACTCTGCATTCTATTTATTATTATTTCAAGTAGAGAGATTTTCGAGTCGACAGCAGACCCTTAAAATCTCAGGATTATAGTAATGTCAAACAAATTTCTTCAGTTATATTGCGTCCATTGTCTTTTTCTTAATTTACTACCTCTCCCCCCCCCCCCAAATTAAGACTTACCATAAACACATCTATGCGTGTCTATATTATATATAGATATAAGATAAAATTTATTTTCAAAGGGCTGTCGCGAGCTCTAATATAACTGAATTCACTTCATATATCCAGTAAAAGAAATCAAAAGAAATAAACAACCAATACAGCAAACAAAGAAACAAAGAAAGCAAAACAAAGAAATAACCAATACAGCAAACAAAGAAACAAAGAAGCAAAAAGAAACAAAGAAAGCAAAACAAAGAAATAACCAATACAGCAAACAAAGAAACAAAGAAGCAAAAAGAAACAAAGAAAGCAAAACAAAGAAACAACCAATACAGCAAACAAAGAAACAACAAAGAAACAAAGAAAGCAAAACAAAGAAACAACCAATACAGAAAACAAAGAAACAAAGAAAGCAAAACAAGAAACAACCAATACAGCAAACAAAGAAACAAAGAAATAAAGAAAGCAAAACAAAGAAACAACCAATACAGCAAGACAAAAGTTAAAAATATCAATCAAGCATAAAAAATTGTCAATAAAAATTTAACGCAAATTAGTATAATATAACAAAAACTAATCCATGACAAAGAACTAAAACGAACTTTATGTGATTAATGATAAAAAAATTAACAGAAATTAGTACAATATAACAAAAAAAGAATATATGTCAAAGAACTAAAACGAACTTTATGTGACTAATGACAAAAAAAAGAGGGGAGGAGGGTATAAAATGATATACTCTATGACAAACAACTATCACAGGCTAAAGGAAAAATATAGCTGAATTCGTATTCCAAGTCAAGACAACAGTTTCATATGCTAAGAAAAGACAACAGTGCAATTAAGAAAGTTTTTGGCAGAATCGGCTTGGGAAAAGATGTTGTGAATTTTTTTTTTTTTATATAAAGACAAAGATTTCTACGAGCGAATTGATTTTGATAACTGGATTTCAAACCGCCTGGCAAACCAATGTTTTCATGTGGACGAACATTCGGTTAACTTGTGCTTCGGTTCAAAATATCCCCAAAAATACCACTTCCACGGCCAACAGAATTATATTTAAAATAAATAAAGGCTATTTACTTTTGTACTGATAAAAATGTGCCACTGATATTCATCTTTGGATAAGTATTCACAACGACTTCTTGAATTTTGCCTTCAATTGGATATACCAACTGGAATTCACATTGCAAGAGCGGTCAGTCATTTTAATGCCAGCATTTTTATGAAAATTTTTTTAATATAGCAGTACTTCGTGCCTTCTACATAAGGAGTAAATATAGCAATACTACTACTACTACTACTACTACTACTACTACTACTAACAACTCACCGCAGCACCAAGCCGCCTGAAGCCAACACAGCTCCGCACGCTCCTCCTCCATCCCAATCTATTCAAAGCCTCCCTTTTTACACCCTCCCACGACGTTCCCATTTCCTTTAAATCTTTCTTTTTGACCTCCTCCCACCCCAGACAAGGACGACCTGCTTTCCGTTTAGCCCTAGACGGTTGGTCGAAAAGAACAATTTTCGGCAATCTGTCATCCTTCATCCACCGTAGCCATCTCAACCTTTCTTGTATTATAGCTCTAGAGAGCGGTATTGAACCACATTTTTCGTAGAGCCTATTGTTTGAAATACGGTTAGTCATCCGGATATCGTATCAAATAGCTCAATAATGTCACTATTTTCTCCATTATCTATATATCCTAATTATGAAAAATAGTCTACCCTAATCATAAGTCCCCTGTATCATCTACTTCCTGTAGTTATCATTCTTGATAGAAATTATCCACTGAAAAATCTAGTGATGAAATTCTTATATAGTTGCTTGTCTTATATGATTGCTATATCTGAAAGTTACTCAGTTTGGTGAACAAAACTTTCTGGAACTGATTTCCAACCCACACTATAACAAAATACGGTGTATTCAAAACACAGCCATTCATGGTAAGCTCCACAAAAGAAGCTTGCCAGGAACTCTCTGGAGATAGCTTCTGTTAAGAATTTTTCCCTTTAATCTACTTGTTAGAAATGGGTAAATCCACTCTTGAAGCGATATTTCCCAAGCAAAGTTCCCCAATGACAGGTGGATATCTCGAAGGTGGAACCTACAGATTTCGCACCAGTAGGTGAAAGAAGCACCAATATTAAGGTATATTCCTAGTTTTCATTATCAAGATATCAAAAATATTTTAAAGGATCTTAGCAGAAGGTTTCCAGGAACATATAATTTCCAAAAAATATCAACTTGAAACATTTATTGGTAAAAATTCTAGTATGGCAGCTGTTCAATATCTGTGGAAGTTGCTTAGAAAGGTTAATGAAACTTTCAATAACAGATATGTAGCCGAACTGAGTACCAAGCATGATTTCTTTAGATAACAAGCCCCCCTCCTCCCGCACTAAAAGAAAATAACTTTTTATAAACTTAGAAATGTTTCGGGGTAGGTGAGGTAACTCTCAAATACAGATATGCTGCCCAAAAAAGATCAAGAATCTGGTTTCAACATCATACCTCTACTCCATCCCTACTTATATTTGAAATATTCTAGGAATTTAGTTCCAAACTTTGAAAAAGTTCAGATTTGGTTTAAAATCTAGCTCAAAACTTGTGAGTCATCTTGCCGGGGCCTTCAATTCAAGAAATCATGGTTTAAGCATAACGTGAGAAAAGTGTCGATTTAAAGTATAGTCCAGTGTATGTGTAGACAGGGTGTAAATAAAAGGTAGAGAAAAAATGACGGCACTGGACTTCTTAAAGTCCAAACTGGCGGTGTTGATCTCCGTCTCATGGTCCTTCCGCCAGGAAGTGCAATAGGGAGATGGAGACCAGCCATCGTATGATTTCGAAAACCCTTCCTGCTTACCTTCCCCAGATGTCTCCAGGTACCCATTTAGAGCTGGGTTGACTCTGGATGAGCCTACAGAGTCACGTCACTGACCCCCCTCCCAAACGAAATAACTGATGGCACCAGGAATCGAAACCACGCCCTTTCGGACGAAGGATTCCAAATCCAGCGCGCCATCCACTTGGGTATAGTAAAGGTCGACAGGTATATATATATATATATATATATATATATATATATATATATATATATATATATATATATATATATATATATATATATAGAAGTACAGACAGGTTTTCGCAGAATTTTCAAGGCTTTACTAGTAGGCACAAGAGCTTGGAATTACTGAACCTTAATTGACGGTGTAGTTCCTTTTCTGCAAGTTTTAACCACCAAAATCAACAGAATGTGCAGTTGGTAAAAAAAAAAAAAATCTATGTTAGAATATTACCCATTGTTTCACATTGGTCATCTGGACTATTTACTTTATCTTCTTAAATAGCAAAATATAAACCCAATCCCATGTGGTCATTGAGCCATTAGAAAACACAGCTTTGAGTAAGAAATTCTATTTGTGTTTATTATTTCATAGGTAACTAGCGGGGAATAAAAATAAGCTAAAACGAAAATTAATGAAAATAAAATTTTTATTCCAAAACGATTAACTTGGATTTTAACTTATGGGCAATACCTTGCCATTATTCGATGTATTCAGTCAGAGTTCTATAATTTTGTAAATTTTATATTTGCAGAATCTGTTTTATCCTATTGCAAGACATTCTGCTAAGATTTCAGAAACTTTTTCTTCGGAGACCAAATGAAACACAAGCTTTTTTCCCCCAAAAAAATCTTGCTCAGAGAATAATTGGATAGCTTTTTCGATGCTTTAAAAGAATTTTCCAACAAAGACTACATACGAAATATGCTTTATATTTTGGTAGAAAGAAAGACAAATGATAAATGAACTTTCTTCTTTTGCAAGTTTTGTTTCCCTGTAATTCCTGAACTCCTCAGGTACTCTTAGACCCATCTTCAGTTTAGATTTTAACTAACGAAACTGCATCATTTTTTTTACATTTGTTTAAAACTAAAAAAAGCTAATGATGCATCGCTATTCTTCGCCTTAGAGACGTCAATACTATTTTTAAATGTTCTACCAGGGGATTTCTGGGAAACACAAACCGTTAAAATCCTCATCCCACTCAGATTTACTTACTTGAAGTGGTTGAAATCCACTCTTGAAGTGATATTTCCTGAACAAAGTTCCACGCAGATTGGCGGGAGTCCACGAGCTTTGCAGCAGGCTGAATGGTCAATTTCATTGGCTAAGCAGGAAAAGCTTTCTTTTGCCCACGGTGCACAGATCATCAATTCAGGCAGCGTTGTTGCCCCAGATTTGACAGGATCGCAAAATTTATCGACGCACCTTTAAAAAGCGAATACTTAAAACAAGGTTAAACAGTTAGACATTATAATTCAAAAGCAGTAGTCCAGAGCAGGGACGTACGGAGAAGGTGCTTAGGGTCTGGGCACCCAAAATCTTAAATCTATTCTGGGTCCTTCCTATTATAGTTATCAAAATATAAATTGTATTTTATTATTTTCTGGTCCGCCTCCCCCCCGCCCAAAAAAAAAATCGCGGACGTGCCTGGTTAAAAGATAAAAAAATGAATTACAACCAAAGACCTTAGGGAGTTTAAGCACATAGGGGTTCCTATTTCTGTCCAATGCTAAAAAGCGTTTCATGCTTTAAGTCCCTGTATTAGCTATTTCAAAATATGAAAGTTTTGTCGTGAGAAAAAAACAGGGTACACCAAGAAAAATTATAGCTGTGAAAATGCTCATTTACGAAGATAAAAGTTCCCCCACCGTTTTGTCTAATTGTGTAGCCATCAGCACACGTGAAATGATCAAATATTAATTTTTTTCGTCACAATTTTAAGTTTTGAGATTTTAAGATTTTATAAGAACAAAAAACAACAACACGGAGCTAGAACCCTTGACCCCGAGATGGGGAGTTTGATGCTGTAACACCTGAGCTAGACAGGCTTGTTAGTTTGTTTTACACCATCACTGTAATAATAAGTTCATTCTTATAGTTTAAGACTTTCGAATGAATTCAGACTACCTAAGCCTGTGACAACTAGGTCAATGTTTTGTATCCGCCATGTTAGCCCTCGTGCTTGGAATAGTCTACCAGAAGGGATAAAGAAGGTGACGGATGTTTCTGAATTTAGAAGTCTGTTAGGGAACATTGTTATAGGGTATATGGGAGTGAGTGAGTCAGTTTTCCGGTCTCTTTTGCCTTTAGTTTGCTAATGTTTTTTTTTTTTTTGTGTTTGGTTGATGGATTGAGAAGGACAAGGATAAATATGTTGAATATTGAGAATTGTTGAGATAATAAAGAATAGGGGTGGTATAGTCGATTATTAGTTATTTTTATGTGATAGGTTTGTTTGTTTTTTTTGTTTTTTTTTTTTCTTTTTTTTTTTTTTTTTTTTTTTTTTTAGGCCTAGTTGGGGTAGTGATCTCCTTTACAAGCTTAGCTTCTGGATTTTGTTATTTTTGGTTGATGAATAAACCCTTATTTATTTAAAAAAAAAAAAAAATAAGCGTCCAAATATACGGGTTTAATATAAACAGGCTGTCCTTCGAATCGAACATTTATATAAAATGAGACAAAGGAACTTCTTTCAAGTTCCTACACTATCAAAAGTGACAAACAGAATCTCCGTTTGTATTCGGATTTTATGCATATAATATATAATTATATAAAGTAAGGCAATGGAACTTCCTCCAAATTTCTACACAATCAAAAGGATACAAAACAAAGTCTTTAAGGAAAAGTGATTCACATACAACACAATTAGATCAAGTTATCTCTCAAACTGACATTCTCCCACAAGAGTTCCGTTTGTATTCGGAATCACACTTGGTGAAAAGCAGGTAAGTGAATTTCCCTGAAAGGAATCTATTCTATTTATTCTATTCCAGCTCAGTATTTTGAGCTTTGACGCTCTAGGGAATCTTACACATTTTGAGAGACAACGTTGGCAATCTAGTCAATCTACATTATGATCCAAAACAATCGTAATACAAATAGTTCTCTCGTTATACGGATCAACATTTACATAAATACCTGATTCCAAAAACAAAAGTTTAAATCCCTAGCCCATCTGGAAATTGGTTGAATTTGAGGTTGACGGAGGCATCCCAGAAGAAGGCTTTTCTCTATTTATGGAGTAAGTATAAATAGAAAGTAGTTTTACTATAAAAAAATAATGGATAAAACTTTCTCAAGGAAACTTCGTTGGTATTCAAAGTCTCATTTAATCCTTAGGAGGTAAGAGGATTTCGCTAAGTTATTCAATCTCAGTGTTTTGGATCTCAATATTGCTAGGAATCCTACATTTTTGGGAAATAGCATTAGGAATCCACTCAAACCAGGCTTTGATCCAAAACAAATTGTAGCCAAATTTCTTTTGCTATCTAGACCAACACAACTGACCCATTGCAAAAACAAAAAGTTTAAATACCCGGCCCATTTGAAACTTGGTTGAATTTGAGGTTTACGGGGGGTATCCCAGAAGTAAGTTTTTTTTCATTTATGGAATAAGTATAAGCAGAAAATTGTTTAACTGGGAAATAAAATGGTGGAAGAAACTTTATCAAAGAAACTTCTTTGGCATTCAAAGTCTCATTTAATCCTAACGAGGTAAGAGGATTTTGCTTAAGTTATTCGATTCAATCCCAGTGTTTTGAATTTTAGTATTGGAAGGAATGCTACATATTTGTGAAAGAGCATTAGCAGTCCACTCAAACCAGGCTTTGATCCAAACAAATTGCAGCCCAAATGTTTCTTTCGCTATCTAGATGAACAAAACAGATCCATTTCAAAAGCAAGAACTTTAGGAACCTAGCCTATGTATATATCGGTTGAATTTGCTGTTGTCGACAAGTAGCCCGGAAGTCACTTTTTCTTGTCATTTAGTCATTTTAAATTAATAAATTGATTAAATTGACTAAATGCAATTGACTAAATGCAAACAGGAAATTCTGTTATTGAAGATTCAATGTCTTATTTGCTTTAAAGCCGGCAAGTAAATTTCCCTGAAATACATAGCCCACCCGAAAATCAAATGAATTTAAGGTTGACTAAAAAGCAGCATAACAGTCAATTTTTCTGTTTATCCACAAAACTATTAATACTACTAACAGCTTACTACAGCAACATACCTCCTGAGGCCAATACAGCTCCACACGCTCCTGCTCATCCCAGTCTATTCGAAACCCCCTCTTTACACCGTCTCAAGAAGTAACCATTTCCTCCAACCCCATTCGGGGATGACCTGTTTTTCGTTCTGGCACTAGACAGTTGGCTGACAAGAACGATTTTTGGCAATCTGTCATCCTTCGTCCACAGAACTTGTCTTAGCCATATTAACCTTTCTCTCAATATAGCCTTAGAAACCGGGATAGCACTACCTTTTTCGTATAGCTTATCGTTTGAGATACAGTCAGTTAGTCCAGTATTCAAAACAATTCGCAGGCAATTTCTCTGGGAGACAACTATCAAATCCTCCTCCGTTTTTCAGAGCAACAATATACAAAATACAACATACTATAACTGAAGAAGTGGTGGATTCTTCCTCATGACGGTTTAGTTGGTATTCAAAATATCGTTTGTTACAAAGCTGATAAGTGATTTGACCTTTGATGCTCCTGGGAATTATATAAATCTTGGGAACCAGCATCAGTAGTCCAGTCAATCTATGCTGTAATCCCAAACGATCTACAATACAAATGTTTATTTCATTATACGAACTAACGGAATCTAAATACGTAGCTCACCCAGAAATTGGTCGAAATTGGGGTTGACGAAAGGTTGTTGAGAAGTCAATTGTTCTTTCTATAGACTTAATGTCCTTTAAAAAAAATTGTTATTACAGAAAAAAAATAGTTGAGGACTTTTCCTCAACAGAGTTTTGCTGGTATATAAAATCTCATTTGATACAATCGGAAAATTGAATTTTTCTAAAACTATTCCATTCCAGATCCGTGGTCTGCAATGGCTATAGGCCCGACAATAAATTCAATGCCTTGTTCATTTCTACTGGAAAGCTTAAACCAGTAACTTTTCAGCCAATAGAAGTAGTCAAGTTTATCATCAATTTGGAAAAATTTGATGTTTAAGGGGATCAATAAAAAATAAAGTAGGTTTATGTAGCAGATTGATGTAGAGTAGTAAATTAGTAAAGTAAAGTAGTGGCAATAATAATAAAGTGGATTAATATAAAGTAGACTGACTTACATTTGATGATAGACTCCTTTCCTGCTACAACAGCTCCTAATATCTGGCAATTCCGGTGCTTTTCCGGTTGATGGACGGATTGACTGGGGTGTAAGGGTTAGAGTTCGAATATGCTGACTTGGGAGTGAGGTTCCGTGTTTGTTCACAGATTGTACCGATATTTCATACATAGTAAATGGTTCTAAATCGGAAATTATTGTGGAATTTATGCCTCGGTCTACCTAGAAAAAAAAGTTGGTATTAAATGAAAGCATTAAAAGTCCACCTCAGCCAAGTCCACCAAACAAACTAAAGGAAATTATGACAGAAAATAAATTTATGCAATTGGTTTTAATTCCCGAATCAATGATACATCGTTCCCCATCTTCGATTGGACTTAGTCAAATTGGATTCAGAAACAAAGAAACAATTACTATTTCCAAGGCATTTTTTTCTCTTTTTGCATAAGTCCTTATTTTTAGTGAATGATGTTGTGATTGTACAAAGTTATGAGCCAATAGAATATTTCAACTCTAGATTCTCAATTAAATTTCTCTTTTTTATTATTAGATACTAGTTATGCCCAGGTTTTCTATTTGTTCACTTGTTTTGGCCCCCTCTATTTTTATATCACAATTAAATTCTTAATATATATATATATATATATATATATATATATATATATATATATATATATATATATATATATAATATATATATATATATATATATATATATATATATATAATATATATATATATATATATATATATATATATATATATATATATATATATATATATATATATATATATATATATATATATATATATATATATATATATATATATATATATATATATATTGTTTTTAGTTTATTCTGCCCTGGTTTCATCTTTTTATCTTTTTAACTGACACTCTGATTTTTTTGTTTTTTTATTGATTTTTTTGTTTGTATTCTATACCAGTTTTTGCGGTTTATGATATTTTGACTGACAAAATTCAGATTCAGCTCTTCGGGGCTTGTGATAGTAATTTTTTGAATGACTATTTTTGAATTACTTTTGTTGCCAGAAAATTGATAGCAAAAAGATTTATTTGAATGCTTTAATCTTGACAATTGAAAATTATTTCTGCGCGTAACTATGTCTAATTCCTATTTTATTTCTATTTCCTAGTCTAACTTCCTTTTCCATGACTTTTTAATTTCTAAAAATGTTTAATAATTGATGCAAGTTTTAAGCTAGAATCCTGCTCCTGTATTTCAGTCAGGAGCATTTTTCATATTTCATTCAATTTCCATTCGTTTTTCTTTATGTCATTACAAATATTCAGGATTGAATGCATCAAAGCAAAATAGATGGCAAAATATTTTCGGAATATTATCCTTCAATTTTTTTTTTGTAAAATACGAGATTTTGGAATAAAAGTGGTACAGCTTGTGATAAGTAGCCTAAACCTCTTAGAATAGACAATTGGTTTTTGTTTTATTACAAAATGGATAATTTTTTTTAGCACTAAATAAAACAATCTATATCTGGGCCAACCATAACTAATACTGCAAACCTAAAAGTAATTAAGCTAAAATAGAGGATTGAAGACGTTGCCGAGTCACCTATGGTAAACCATCAGTTTGTTTTTCCGTTATTTTATTACTCGACTGTTAATTTCCTGAGCGGCTCCTAAAGCCCAAAAATTTTGACACACAGCCACTAAAGGGAAGGGGGTGTGAAGGGAGAGACATTCATGAACCTGACCTCTGATAGAATTTTAAATTTAAATTTGATATTTTTGAGTTATAACCATTTCTGTTTGTTTTAAATTTGTTTATTTTTTCACTTGTGTTACTTTTTGTTCGTTTTAATTTTGAATTCTTATACGAGACAATAACGGCTCGTTTTAAGTTCTGAAGTTACTGTTCAATTTTCAGAGAAACTTTTTTTCTAGAACAGTCGGAAGAAAAAAAACGTCACTCTTTTTGGCTACCCTGCCGAAAAAAAGACAATAAAGGGATACATATCATTGCTACCCATACAAAAGCCATTTTCCTTGTTTTTCAAGATGGAGGGCTAAAAACATCAACTTAAGGGTTTACGACCATGGTGATTCCAGTGATGCACTTTTCATTTCGATCTGCCCATTATCATTCGTTACCATTCCTGAATTACCTTAATATATTAATTTTTCTCACTGACAGTTTTTGTAAAAACTCGTTTTTGAACTTTAGGTTACAATGGGCTGTGTTTCAATCGTTATTATGCTGCAGCTATTGCCTGCAACCATGATTATCATAATTTTAGAGTGAGGAATTTTCTTTTTCTCATGATGAAAAAATTTTCCCTCCTTTACCCGCTGCACTTGCATTCCAATCGCTAACGACTTGGTTTAAAGGATAGTTCAATAGAAGCTTTAGTAGTTTTTTCCCTGGCATATCAAACTTTGAATTTGACATATATACAGTTTCCAAAAAGTCGTGTATCCTATATGGATAAAACCATCCCTAACGCTTTAAAACTAAAGAAGACCTTTCAGAATTAAGACACGTCAGTGTCTTAGAATGAATCTATACATTATATATATATATATATATATATATATATATATATATATATATATATATATATATATATATATATATATTATATATATATATATATATATATATATATAATATATATATATATATATATATATATATATATATATATATATATATATATATTAACAATATAAGAAAGCCAAAAGATGTAACGTTTTCTTTCCAATGTCGTATTTTTTTTTTCTTTCTCTCCTCAAAAAAAATCTACCAAAAGCTATTATTTTAAAGGTAAACCAACTCCACTTTACATTCCAATCGCCACGGACATGATACTACGACGTCAACTTCAATGGATGCTAGTTTTTCCCTTTGGGAAAGCTCATTCTTTTTGCAGTAAATTTAATTGCTTAAGCTCATATATGCTTTATACTTCCATAACTCGGGCCGCAACCAGCCTGTAGATGGTGGTAGTATTAATCTTAAAACACACTTTTTTAATCAGCATGCTAGCAAAGAAAATCGGAGTTTATTTTAGAAACTTGGAGCTTTTTTGTGCTTTCTGCTGTCTTAAAATTTCACACGTGAGAACCAATCACTGTAACTTTAAATGCCAAAATTTTATAACAAATCGATTATAAGTTGCATTCCAAAAGCAAAAGACTTCAATTTCTGATTGCTTTTCAAATCATGCCGGAAATCCTCCCTCCGCAAAAAAATATTTATCGGACACCCCCCCTCCAGTGGAAAGCTCCTCCCGCGGAAAATTTACCCGTGGATAATTTCTCCCGCGGAAAATCCTCCCCCGCAGAAAAATCGTCCAAAACATTCCCACCCCGCTAAAAATTTCCCCGGACAATTCCTCCTTATCATCTCCACATGTAATTGCTCCGCAAAGAGAAAGTAAGAAAAATAAAAAGGATTTCGGATAGGAATTCTGGCAAATTCCCCCACCGTAAAATTTTCCCTGGAAAGCTAACCTCCATACGTGAGCAATGGGAAAATTTCATGAATTACAGCCCTCTACCAAGGGGATGTAGGGGTTCATGTTATCCCCGAAGAAATAATTAATAGATCTTTCAACTAGGCTGAACCAAATGAGTATATCAAAATTTAATTGGATGACTTTGGTGAAAAAAGGGCGGAGGGAGGCGGACTATTTGCCCTCAAATTTTTTTTTCACATAAAAAGGCCACTAGAACTTTTACTTTCCATTCGAATGAGTGCTCTCCCGATATTTTAGAACTAATGGTTCCATGCGATCATCCCTGGAAGAAAGAAAATAAAAAAAAGCAAATAAATACGCATCCGTGATCTTTCTTCCGGCAAAAAATACATTTCACAGTTTCGTAGATGGGAACTTGTAACCTAAACAGTAAGGTTATTTGATACGCTGAATCTGACGGTGAGATTGTCATTGATTCCTTGACTTTTTGGAGATGTTTTCCAGCTTTTTCAAAAATTAGGCAAATTTTCTCAGGCTCGTAGCTTGGAATCAGCATAAAAAGCCAACTTTATTTATGTGCCTATTGATGTCAAAATTTCGTTTTTCAGATTGTCGGTTGCTATTGAGCCGAATCATTCTTTACTTACAGCTCACCACGAACTGTTACACCAAGAACTGTCGGAAATATCTAAAACTAGACTTTAAATCCTTAAATTTTTTCTCTTATGAAAAATAACCAGAAATTACAACCCCCTCCTTTTTCTCCACATCTAGGGATACACGAATTTAAGCCTGTTCTACCAACAATTTACCTTGTAGACCATTTATCACTACGAATCCAAGTGGAATTAAGAACAACCAACGTCCTCATTTTTTTCCAAGAACGAGTTCATTAAATCATGCAAAAAGTCGAGAGACCATCAACGGAAAAACTTAATTAAAAGCCATTTCCATAGAAGACGAAGATGAAAATCAAATGCAGGATAATTACCCAATTTTAGTAAAGAATCTATGACGGTAAAAACCTCAAAAGGCGTATCGATTTCTCATTTTTGGCCTAGGAGATTTCGACATCCGTTAAAAGAGACCAGAGTTTCTGACATTTATTCCTTTGATAAGAAACTTTTTTCTTTGGAAGAAAAAGCATAGAAAGAAAAATGTGATTTAGCTTGGCATTGTAAAATATACTGGACCTATTAGGCTGCAATAAGCAAAGGCTATTTGGAATAAAAGTACCTAAGCCAAGGCCATCCAGGGGAATTTGGGGGGTTTGAATCCCCCCCCTCCCCGATATGTTTGTCCGACTCATAAAAACGTAACAAAATGAACATAAACAAGTTTTGATGCGTTTTGTAAGTTTTTAAACCCCCCCCCCCCCGAAAAATAATCCTTTTGGGAACCCTCCCCCACCCACTCCCGAAAAAATCCTGGTTACGACCCTGCCTAGGCAATATTAAATTTTAAGCTCGAAAAGTTTAATAAGGCTCAGAAGCCTTAGCACATCTTGAAATTAAGATGCATAAGGGGTACTTGTAAATCTACTTCCAGAAATGCGGCTAAAAGGAATCACAACATGTGATCCTCGAGTCAGCTCATAGATTGCGTTACGCACTACGATATTATTCAGTTCAGGTTCGTTTTTTGGGAGGAACTAGGGGCACCAATTAACGAAAATATAGGGATAGGGGCGATTTTCTTCATTTGTTTTCAAATGAAGATACACAAGAAAAGATATTCTCAAAATTTAGTGGATAGGCAATTTTGCTTTTTTCGATGGAAATACCAAAAAACAGGTACTTATCAAGATCTAGGGGGTAACTGACCACTGCCCTACCTCTAAATCGATGCATCTGGGAGCATGAGGGGAAAAATAGTCAAAACAGCTAAAAAACAGAACATTTATATGAAAATTATAAGGACATGTGAAAACGAAGTCTTGGTGGAAGTTACAAGGGTTTTCACTTGGTTTTCTTTTCAAGATCTTTTTTCCTTTTTAGAATAAAAAAATTTGGCTCTTTTTTTCTTTGAATATCTGTCTACTGGTTAAAAATATTTTCTGGGTATTGCGCCTTTATTGCTTTTCGTTATGTTATTTAACCAATATTATTCTAAAAAATTTTGACATTCACAACGTTTTCAAGGAGTTTTTTGACATTCAAAGTTTGCTCTGTGTTAGGACTGGAGGCCCTACCTTTCCTCGCTCCTCTATCCAGGGGTGGATACAGGGGATATAATTTTGGACACATACCCCCTCCCCCAAGAAAGTCGGAGCTTGCACCAGTTAGAAGGGTGGAGGGGCAAGCAATGCCAATGGGAGAGCCAAAATTTGTTGATCCCTTTCCCCAAAAGAAAATATTATTTTGTATCAACCTCTGCCTCTAGCTAGACCTGTTCTCACAACTGATGATGATGATGATGATGATGATGACAACTGATGATGATGAAAAATAGAATTTGTAATATGGAACAAAGCACTTAATACCTAGATATTATCTCATTTACGCTATCATTCTTAATACGGCTTTTTTTGGATTAATCTTTAAAACAATTTCCACAAAAGAAGTTTTTCAAAGGAAACTAAAGAATTACAAAAACAAGGATGAGTAGAAATAAAAGCATATAATTTTTTAAGCGTAAAACTACCATAAATCACGATTATAAAATAAACGAAACCCAGAACAAACAGAAATTACAATAAATAACCGAGTCAAACTCAAAACGAGCAGAAACTAGAAGAGTATGGCTGAGGCGACCCGTACCTTCTTAGGGCCAGAACATAATTTGCACTTTCCAAAAAACAGTCCTCATTTAGAGCTGTGTTCTTTTTTTCTCATAATTTCGGAAAAAAAAGAAAAGAAAATCACCATCATAACCAAGGCTACCGAAAAACAACAAAAAATGGATGTGGATTTACAGGTTAATATATTGATATTCATTCCAGAAAGTCTTAGTAATACTGAATTTATTAAAGTTAAAAAAGATAAAATATTTAAAATGTATTTTGTTTTCAGTAAAGTGCACGTCCTTCTGACAGCCTCCATACACATAGCAAATTTAATTTCATTCAACATACCCCTCAACATTTCCTGAAAATTGCTGCTTAATACCTTAGCCTTAATGGTAGTATTTGTAGTACCAGAAGAAGTACTAGCATGCATATAATACCTTTTGGTTGGTTCAACATTCCCGTCAACATGTATGAGCAACTCAATAGTCCAAGTCAATCCTGAGATATACCCTTTGAGAAACCACATGCACACAGTGCATTTTGATTTAATTGAACAGTCCCCTCAACATTCCCTGAAAGCTTCATGTGAATACCCTGGGTGTTTTTGGATACCAAGGGTAAAACATTCCCCCTTTTCGCGATAACAAGTTCTAAACGTAAAAAATCGTCGAATTACTTACACCACTTTCTCTAAGGACTGTGAGGGGAGGGGGTGTTATCCACAAAGGAATAGTTATTAAGCCTTTCAATTATGTTGAGCAACATGGCTATTGAAATTTTGATTGGATGTCTTTGGGTAAAAAGTTGCGCGGAGGGAGGCTGGTTACCATCCATTCAGTTTTGACTCTTTAAGAGGGACACTAGAGCTATAAATTTCCAATCAAATAAGCCCCTTCTAAATTTTTTACGACAAATCCTTCCAAACTAGGTGCCTTGGAGAAAGATGACACTTTTGGCTTGGGGGGGGGGGGTTGTCATCCTCAAAGACCTAATTTCCAGAACTTTCAACTACGTGAACAAAATAGCCATCTCAAAATTTTGATTGGACGTGTTTGGGGAAAAGGTAGCGTAAAAGCGGGTTAGTTGCCCTCCAATCATTTTCGACTATTAAAAATGGCACTAGCCCTTTGAATTTCCAATCGAATGAGCCTTTTTTGAAGTTTCTACGACAACGCTTTCTATAAAAATCTTATTTGCCCCAAGGGATAACTTAAAACCCTTGCCCTGAGGGCTGTGGGGGAGTGTCCTCCTCAAAAATATAATTTCTATCTGGAAATCAACTACGCTGAACAAAATGGCTATCTCAAAATTTTGAGTGGATGTGTTTGGAGAAATGGTGGGCGTGGAAGGGGTTGTTAGTTGCCTTCCAATCCTTTTCGACTATTAAAAAGGGCACAAGCCACTCCAATTTCCAATCGAATGAGCCCTTTTCGAAGTTTCTACGACAACTCCTTCGATACGAAGTGGCCTGGTCTAAAGAAAAAAAAACAACACATTGTGCCAACATCGTTCTTTACTTTGGCAGCGCGATTGTGATGCCTATGAAAGTACTATTTAGAACTGATGTGACGATAAGTGATTTAACAATTAATCCAATACATCAAGCAGTTCGTGGTAACGAACTCTAAGTAAGGAGCGATGCGACTCAATAGTAACCGAAACTGTAAGAAACAGAGTCTTGATAATAATCGATACATCAAACGAATCGAATTTTGATACTTATTCAAAATATATAAAATTCATGAAGTTTAATATTACCCAACAAAAGTTACGAACCTGACCCCTAAGAAAAAAAGTGATTTTTAATGAAAATCACACCATGAGATTCAGAATATCAGAGAATACAACTGTAGAAGTTTTAACTTTCTATATACAAAAATGTGGAATTTGGATTTTTTTTGCTAAAAGCAAGATCACGGATGTGTGTTTATTTGTTTTTTCCCCCGAGGGTGATCTTATCGAGCCAGCGATCCTAGAAGATCCGAAGAGGGCTCATTGGATTGGAAATCAGAACGTTCTAGTTGCCTTTCTGAGTGACGAAAAATATTGTAGGGCAACTAGCCCCCGCCCATCCCACTTTTTTACCCAAAATTTTCCGATCAAAATTTTGAGATAGCCATTTTCTTCAGCATGGTCAAAAGACATTTACAACTATGTCATTGAGGATGATCTGACCCCCCACAGTTCCTGGGGGATGGCTCCAAGTTATAAACTTTGCCCATTGCTTACGTGTAGTATTGGCTATTGGGTAGTATAAAGATATATTCGGGAGGGGAGGGGTCTGATGGGGGTGCTAGCGTGGGAGGATCTTTCCATTGAGGAGATTTTGTGGGGGAAGGGATTTTCCATGGGAGGGGGAGCTGGAATTCCCAGAATTAATTACAAAACTATCAAAAATTAAATTAAAAACGCAAGTTTTTTCAGCTGAAAGTAAGTATCAACATTAAAACTTAAAACTAACAGAAATTATTATGTATATGATGGGGTTGCCCCCTCCTCAGCACCTCGCTCTTTACACTAAAATGTTTTTGAATTCGTAAAAAAGCTTATTGTTCTAATTAAACGGAACTTGTGTATCAGGAGTCATTCTTAAATAATTGGAACAAAAAGTCAAAATTTAGCGTAAAGAGCGAGGTACTGAGGAGGGGGTGAGCCTTTCATATACGTAATAATTTCAATTCGTTTCAAGTTTTAATGTTGCTCCTTACTTTCAGCTGAAAAAACTTCTATTTTTGTTTTATTTATTCTACAAAGGGATGAGGTTAATAGTAAGAAAATGTAAATGCTGTGCTGAAATCACCCACGCACTACTAACCGCAGACAATTCTGTTTTCCCATTAGAAAAAAATTCGTAAAGGTGCTGTAATCCCAGGGTTCTCAAAGAAACAAGAGCTAGTGAAAGCATGTCAGAATGCTAAATTTTGGTTCTCAGTGTGGGGGGAAAGTGGCCGTCCTAAATTCGGTGTGTTGAATTGTCTTCATGTACACGCAAAACGTAAATTTGAGAAAGCCCTCAAGCAGCACTGCACGAATGTGAAAACTGACTATACAGAGAGAGTAATTAATGATCCAAGTCGCTTATGGAAAGGCCGCATGAAAGACCGCCCAAACAGGCCTAAGTCCATGCCTAGTGATCCAAATGACTGGCGAGCTTACTTTACGGACGAATTTAGTTCCCCAAATCCCAGTGTAGCTAGACCGTATACCGAACAACTTGAATCTGTGCTATCAAGCTCGAGTTTTTCGGACTTTGCCGTATCTGTTTGGGATGTAACTGCAAATGCCCATAGGCTGAAAAAGAAAAAATCACGTAGAGTTGACAGTTTGTGTGCACTTCACCTTGTGAATGGTACTCGTCTTTTGTATGAAATGTTAACATTATTGTACCAGATAATATTCGTAGTTGGTTTGGTACCCGATGTTTTCTGTACAGGGCAATTTACACCCGTCCTGAAAAAAGGGAAGCCAGCTAACCTGTGCTCCTCGTATCGCCCAATTACTGTGTCGCCAGTTTTATGCAAGCTTCTAGAAATGCTTATATTGGCAAATGTTAGACACTGTTGCCAAATGCCAAACCACCAGTTTGGTTTTACGGCGGGGACCAGTTTGGTTTTTTCGATTGCGCTGATCCTTTGTTAACCCTTGCTGCTATTGTTTCTGATTCTGAGGCAACGGGTGATCCACTAGTTATTGGCTCTTTTGATTTGAGCCAGGCTTTTGACTCGTCGGTACACGCGCAGATCCTCCTAGAAGCGTATAAACAATAGCTAAATTTGTGCATTGTCAGAGTATTATATTATATGTACAATAACCTTAGAGCGCAAATCAAAATACCCTCAAATCTTGTCGAATCCGCTGTTGTACCGGTCCGTAAAGGAGTCAGGCAAGGTTCAGTTGTGTCTCCGAGTTTGTACAACAATAGTATTCTGCCGGCGCAAGCCCAAGTAGCTACTTCTTGTGTTTCAAAAGGAATAGATGTTTCATTGATGACGTATGCTGACGACTTGCTTAATTTGAACAGGTCCGCCGATCGACTATCGATGAATTTTGATGTGTTCAATAGGGAATACAATAACTTAGGTTTGTCGTTTAATGTGTCAAAATCTGCCACCTTGTTTTTCAATGCAGAGCAGTGCGAAGAAGAAATCCATTTGGGCGATTCAGTTGTGAAACCATCTGAGAGTATTACTTATCTTAGTTTACCAATCGGTCGAAGCCTCCACTCCACCGGGACGCTGCTTATACGCCATGTAGAAGAAAAAAACCCGGATTGTGTACAGGTCAGTTACGGGTAATAGACATCGGTTCTGCCGTAAATATCTTGCGTCGCTGTATAATGTCATTGCCCTTACACATGCACTATATAAAGCACCTTTCTGGAAATGCCTCTCGTCTGCTCAGTTTGCAAAAGTCAGAATTCTGTTTTTTCGATGCGTGAAGTTCCTTCTGAGACTTCCACCATGGACGAGTAACTCCTATATCATGCGTAACTATGGTGTATCCGATCCAACAGTCTGTATTAACCGTGTCGCCGAGAACTTTTTGAAAAACGCTAAGGGAAGAGCGAACGGGTTGCTAGCCATCCTGTGCCAGTAGTTTTGCAAGTGTACATCAAATATGTTTGGTGATGTTCCCTAGTGTGATTTTTTTTCTTTATCCTTTGTTATAATCCGTTTTAATTCCATGTGAATTTTCGGGCAATAAATTTACTTACTTATTTACTTACTTACTTAAATACAAATATAATGCATATCAGCCTAACAAAACCGGACTGGCGGTTTAAAATATAATGAATATTCATTTCTAGAATTCTCAAACAATTAAAATGTTTCAATATTATAATGATCAAAGAGAAATTGCTTAATATATACTTTGTAACCAGTAAAGTATAAATGAAGCTTCAGTTCTTAGAGGGTTTAAGAGGGGTAAGGGGTAAGCTCATGGTGATACTGCCAAAACTTATGTATTTATTTACGCAAAAGAAAGGGGGTGCCAATTCTTTCACATTTGAGGGAGGGGGGGGCAATGATTTTTGTTTTGATTTTTTTTTTCTGTAGATGCCGTTCAAAAGGTATTTTTCAAAATCTAGGATGGAACATACCAATGGAAATACAAAAAATGGTATTTTTCAAAATCTAGAAATGCAACCCCCCCCCCCAAATTTAAGGTTACCCCTGAAAAACTACTAACCTTCTTCTGAAAAAATTTCAGTTTCTCTCCATCGGTATCCCCATCCATAGCATCAGTCTTGGTGTTCTTCCCCTCAACTGGTTGTTCCCTATCGTCATCAAAAGCTCTTAATCCTGATATATTAATCCAATATTTGGTGATTGTGTCTTCCTTTTGAATCGGCGGAGACCATTCAACACGAATGGATCTGTCACTTATCGCTTCAATATGGACATTAGTCGGTGGTCCCGGAAGAACAGCTAAAACATAAATAAAGAATTATGAGGTCCCGGAAGAATAACTAGAACATAAATAAAGAGTTATGAGGCCCTGGAAGAATAGCTATAATCATAGACGTTGCTTGTTATAAAGACGCATAAACCTCCAATATATATTTCCCCCGGAGCAACTTTATATGGAAGGAGTGGTCGTAGAAACATAGGAGGGGGTTATTTGATTGAAAATCCTGGGGCCCTGTTTAAGAACCAGAAGTAAATAGTGGGCAACCTACGCTCTCCTTTTTGCTACCCCACAGTAGCCCCTAAA
This sequence comes from Artemia sinica, assembly GCA_027921565.1. Taxonomy (NCBI): domain Eukaryota; kingdom Metazoa; phylum Arthropoda; class Branchiopoda; order Anostraca; family Artemiidae; genus Artemia; species Artemia sinica. The sequence continues at coordinate 3,291,430 of JAPEVW010000022.1, forward strand.
GATATCGAATTAAAAATTTTCAGATAGTCTTTTTTTTTGTTTAAAATAATCAAAAGGTCCGAAAAATGCATCCAGGGATTTCATGGACCTCACAGGACATGGGAAACGGGTCGTAAATATTTGCAATCTGACAATTGCTTAAACACATGTAAATAACGATAAGAAAGGGGGGGGGTGTGAGCAATATCTAAGGTACAGGTTAAGAGCATCTAAGTTGAAACTTTCGCACAACATTGAGGTGGATGTTGAACTAAATTGAACACACTGTTTGCATCCAGGTTGTCAAAAGAGTGTATCTGCAATATCTAAGGAAAGGTAAAAGGTAGAAAGTTGAATATTGAGGGGGTTATGATATAAAAAGTTAATATTGAGGGGGTTAATGAGCTAAATCGAAAGACACTATATGCATCCAGGTTGTCAAAAGGACGGATCTGCAACATTTCAGGAACGACTGGGTGGACCCGGTTGAAACTTTCGGGAATATTCATATTGGATATTGAACCACATCAAAAGGCACTACGTGTATACAGGTTATCAACAGGGCGTATCTGCAATTTCTTTGGAACGAGTAGCGGTATAAAGTAGAAACTGTCTGGGAATGTTGACGGGGATGTTGAACTAAATTAAAAACACTATGTGTATCCTGGCTATCAGAAGGGCGTATCTGCAATGTCTCAGGAACATGTAAGTGTATTAAGTTAAAATTTTATGGAATATTGAGGAGGATCTTGAACCAAATCAAAAGTTACTAAATGCATACGGGCTGTAAAAAGTAATAATAAAAACTAGGCAATAAAAATGAACAAATACTAATTCAAACATCCATTTTTTCCGAAAAAGGGCTTTTTCAAAGAAAAGTAAAGAGCCATACGAAAACCTAAGATGACCAGAAATAATGTCCCATAATAATTTAATAAAATAATATCAGTGAAATAAGGAGTGACGTAACTCAGGAATGATTGAGAGGATTAAGTTGGAACTTTCAGAGAATAATTAAATTAATTAACAAATGAAATAAATAAATATACAAAACTGATTAATTGACCAAAACGGCAATTTTCGCCCATTAATACTACTAGTTCTAATACTACTACCACTACTACTAGTGTTACTACACCTGCTGCTTCTATAGCGACTACTTCTAAGACTGAGAATGTGGAGGTGAAAATTTGAGGAAATGTTGACGGGAAAGTTTCACTAAATCAAAACATACTATGAGCATGCAGATTGTCAAAAGGGTGCATCAGCAATATCTTAGGAACGGTTTTGCGTATCAAGCTCAAACCTTCAGGGCATGATGAGAGAGAAGTCCAACTGACCAAAATGCAATGTATACATACTACTACTGCTACTAATACGACAACTACTATTACTAATACTTCTCCTTTACTACTACTACTACTACTACTAAAAAAATGTTGAAGGGAAATTTTCATTAAATCAAAACATACTATGAGCATGCTGATTGTCAAAAGGGCGTATCGACAATATCTTAGGAATGGTTTAGCGTATCAAGCTGAAACTTCCAGGGCATGATGAGAGGGAAGTCCAACTGACAAAATGCAATACGTGCATACCACTACTGCTACTACTAATACTACTACTACTAGTACGACACAACTACTATTACTAATACTACGCTCTTACTACTACTACTACCGGTATTACATCTACTACTACAACTACTAGTATAGTACTACTACTATTACAACTAAGGATAAGCATGCAAAGGTAAAATTTTCAGAAAATACTGAAGGGAGTGTTGAACTTAATCAAAACACACAATATGCATGTAGGTTGTCAAAAGGTTATATCAGTATTATCTTAGGAACAGCTTTGGGGTGTGAAGTTGGAACTTGCAGGGGTTGTTGCATCGTGTTGAAACTTACACGGCTTGCTAACCAAAAGGCAATATTTGCATGTTGCTACTACTATTTCTACTTCTACTACTACTACCACCACTACTTCTGCAACTACCGCTACTACTACTATTATTACTACTACTGCTACTACTAAAGCTAAGGGTAATAAGGTGGAGACATGTTGAACTAAACCAAAACACACTATGTGCATACAGGCTGTCAAGGAGAAGTATCAGCAATCCCTCAGGAACTGTTTACGGTATTAAGTTTAAACTTTCAGCGTGCGTTGAGGGAGATGCTAAAAAAAAGGTACTATGTGAATAATGTTACTTATACTACTACTGCAACTACAGCAATTGCTACTAGTGAAGCTTAACGTATTAAGGTGAACCTTTCAGGGAATGATTAGGGGGATGTTCACCCAATCAAAACACACTATCAGCATATACATTGTCAAAAGGGTGTACCTACAATATCTCAGGAACGGCTTGGATTATCAAGTTGAAACGTTCAGGGTATGTTGGGGAATATGTTATACTAACAAAAAAGCAAAATGTGCATATTACTGCTACTACTACTATGATAACTGCAACATTTGCGGCTAATGATATTAAGGTGAAACTTTCAGGGAATATTTAGAAGGAGTTTCAACTAAATCAAAACAAACTATATGCATGCAGGTTTACAAAAGGGCATAAAGCAATATCTTAGGCACGGCTTAGAATATTAAGTTGAAACTTTCAGGGCATATTGAGGGGGATGTTGAGCCAACCAAAAGGCACTATATGCATGTACCCACTATTGCCACTATTACTACAGCTAAGACTTGTACTTCTACTGAGGTTAAGGGTATGAGGGTGAAGCCTTCAGGGAATATTTAGGGGGATATTGAACTAAATCAAAACAAACTCTACACATTCAGGTTGCCAAAAGGATGTATGAGCGGTTTCTCAGGAACAGCTTATAGCATTGAAATTAAACTTTCAGAGCGTGTTGAGGGGGATGTTGAACCAACTAAAAGGTACTATTTGCATACCATTACTAGTACTCCTACTTCTAAAACTAATACTAATACCAAAGCTAAGGGTATTAAGGCTAAGGGTAACACTACTGAATCAAAACACACAACTGTATCTACGCGTGGGTTATTAGAGGGGTATATTAGCAATATCCCAGGAAACGCTAGGGTATTGAGCTGAAACCCCAAGGCTACTAACATAGCTACCACTTTTAATACTACTTTTACTACTATTGCTGCTACTATTACTGCTACTATTGAACTAAATTAAAATAACTTAAGTGCATTCACATTGCCAAAATGGACCAGGTTGTCAAGATATTCAAGTGGGATATCTTAAGACTGAAATAGGTTAAAAGTAGAAACTTTTTCGGAAAGTTTACGCTGGTTTAAAACTAAATCAAAAGACACTTTGTGCATGTTGGTTATCAATAAGTCGTCTCAGCAACATCGCAAGAACGAATGAAGGTATTAAGTTAAAACTTTCATGGCTAATACTATTACTACTTCTGCTCTTGAACCAAATCTAAAGGGTGTAAGTGTATCTAGGTCGTCAAAATAGCACAGATACATTGTCTTAGGAACAGAACAGGGTATTAAGTTTTATTTTTCAGGGAAAGTTGAGGAGGTGTAAAACAAAATCAAACAATACTATGTGTGTGAAGATTTTCAAAAAGCACGTACATTATTAAAAATTATTGAAAATTTTGGCAAAATATAAATAATAAGGCAAATTCTGGATTTTTGTAGAGAAAAACCAGAGATTTAAAATATAATTTTCTTTACCAATAAAAAAGACTAGGTATATCAAAAACAAAACAGAAATTAATTTAAAAAACATTTTCCACAAAATTAATTTTTTGAACGAAAAGTATAGAGCTACATTAAACCAAAATGAGCAAGCAAATAATTTCCCAAGCGTAAAACTAGCATAACTTACCATCAGTAGACAAATGAAACATAATACAACCAAAAATTACAATAAATAACCTATTCAAACTAAAAAAGAACAGAAACTAGTAGAAGTAGGGCTGACGCCCTCTGAGCTTTCTAAACACAGGAACATAATTCGTACTTTGCTGAAAACAAACAAGCGTCAAATGCAAAGATCCTAATAAGGGCTTACGCCCTATTTGCCTCTTACTTACTTGGACAATCTGTCTTGGCTTTTCGACAATTAGCCATGGCTTGCGCCCCCCCCCCCAGCTCCTTGCTGTTTTTACTTATTTTTTAACTTTAACAAATCGAACAGTATTAATACTTTCAGGAATGAATATCAATATACACATTAAGACTGTCAATCCCCATTCATTTATATATATATAATATATATATATATATATATATATATATATATATATATTATATATATATATATATATATATATATATATATATATATATATATATATATATATATATATATATATATATATATATATATATATATATATATATATATAATATATATATATATATATATATATATATATATATATATATATATATAATATATATATATATATATATATTATATATATATATATATATATATATATATATATATATATATATATATCTGTGTTGCCACTTATACCGCATTTCGCGGCATTACGCCGCGATTCTGAGAGAAATGCCGCATAAAATTTTGATCATGCCGCACGCCGCGATTATGCCGCGAAATGGCTTTTTATACCGCATTTGTTCCCGTATGTAAAATTTGTCCAACTTAAAGTTTCTTATCTTTCGCAAATGATTTTGTTGCATAAAATGAGAATTTCAAAGACGCGTCCGACTCGTTTCGTGGAAGTCAACTACGGACCTTAATTAATGACCCGTCGGCGGTCGGAAGCTTGTCCCCTGGGAGGCCAGTGTGTTCGACGGGGGTTGAGTTATTTTTGCGGGTTTGACGAAACTTTGACGTTTGAGTTTCTCAGTTCATCTCATGACTTCAAGACCTCTGTCAGCTCAGCCCAAGTGTTTTCAAGTTTCAGTGCACTAAGGACAGACAGACTTGTCTTATTTCACAGGATTGTCTGATGGTATTGATGGTAAGTAGTAACTATATTTAAGTAGCCTAGGTGTCGTAAGAACCGTTATTAGCTAAAATGTGTGGGGGGGGGGGGGTATTTATCGACTGGCTGGTCATTTTTACGACTGTTTTATGCAGACAAAAATAACTATTAATGAGAAAAAACGACTGTGATTTTAAGAAAAATCTACTGTTTCCAAGTAAAAAATTGACTGTTTTCACGAAAAATAGCGGCGCTGCGCGTTGACTTGGCTACTTTTTAACGACTGGCCGACAATATTTGGGGGGGGGGCCTCCCGCCTAGTCGTTATGGCTCTGAATGTAATCAGGTCAGAAAGAGTTTATTGAGCCAAAAAGTACTGGCCTATCCTAGGGGGTGGGCGGCTTCTATGATCTGTTTTCTGTTTACCAAAATGCGTGTTTTAACTAGTTGCCAGTTCGTTACTTCATCATTTCAAAATTCGAATTCATCATGAGAGAAGTGTCAACGAGACATCAACGAGAGGTGTAGTTCTTACCGAAAGTTTTGAAAGCCCGATTCTCACTAGAAGAGATCATCAAAATCACGATGATGAAACAGCTAAGAAATATAATTTTTTTCGAAATTAACAATTTCCTTGTTAGCACTTGTCGACCGTGTCCAGCTTTTCTACTCTCCGACGCGGCTGGCTGGACGCATTATATCTGATAACTGAATGTGCCTCTGTGAAAGTGAAAAACAAGACCAAAGGTTCTATGGGATCCCAAAGATTCAATATTTAATCCAGACATTGGGTTTTGTCTTCGCTAGATCCAGTCTTCGCCAGACTCCTTGAACATTTTTACTCTTAAAGATCTAGAAACAGATTAAGGCCAAATGGCTAATCCTATGAGAAAACCAATTTCAGATTTGGATTCAGCATGTGTGTTTACCTCTATAAGTCATATCTATTTTGACGATACCGATCGAAACGATCCTGCCTTCTGCCAATTTTCCGGTTTCGCCGAAATTCCGGAGCTACTTGTCTGGTGAAAAATTGAAGCTCAGAAACGAATTTAGCGTATCTCCTTACTCCTATTTCCAGCATCTACTCAACTTCAAATAAAAAATATACGTATAACAAATTATCGGGTTGCAGCCGGATTCCGGACGAAATATATGTCCGGCTAAAAAACGATTGTCATATGCGGTTTCAGCATGCTCTCTTACCCCGAAATCGAACATCTTATCAACTTCAAATAAAACGTTTACTCTTAACAAACTTTCCGGTTTTGGCCGGAGTCCGGGCGAACAACTTGTCCGGCAAGAAGATGGTTTGCATTGCCATGTTCAGCATGTTTTCTTACCCCATAATCGACTATCTCAGTAGCTGTTTAAAAATATTTTGTCCGTCCCTTAATTTGGATCCCCACCCCTAAATGTAGGGCTACAGAGCCCATCTACGAACTCGACCTTTCCCTTGGCCCAAAGGATCCTCCCACTGAGTTTCATCAAAATATCTCATTCCCTTCGACAGTTATCGTGCTTAGGCTACAGACGGACAGACGGACAACTTTTGCAATGTCATAGGTATCCCTCCACTTACGTTTTGGGATCCCGACAAGAAAAACAAAAGAAGTCCAAAACGGATGATAGTTGAACAGGCATCCAAAATGAACAAGACCAAAGGTTTCTATGGAATCCCGAAATTTAATCTGTGATCCAAACAATTGGCTCTTGTAGGTAGCCGTTCTTCACCGGACTCCTTAAAGTTGAACTGAAAAGCAAATTTTTGCATGTGTATTTTAAGTGAATACAATGCAATATTGGATTGTGTTAAGAGGAGTTTTTGGCATTTTTACTGTTTTCTCTAGCATGATGTTCAGAATATTTAAGGCCTTGCTCACAGCGCAAAGTTCTACTATGACGCGGAAACTTTGAACCTCAATACAAACTCGGCTTTTCAGTGGCCCAATCAAATGAGCTTGGTTAACACTGCTCAGTGCGTGAATGCCTATTTGTCGTAAATCGTTTTCGTCAAGCATGCAACACAGCTACTAGCTGTAGAGGTACCCCAAATCTGACAGGGAATATCACTGTATGGAATTTTATTAATCGCGAATATATTCAAGTAATGCATACAACAAATATTTCAGCCCTTCTTGGCAAGGGTCCTCGTCAGGCTGTCAAACTTCATGATCAACCTTAGGGAAGGATACTTTCTCTGAATAGGATCGTAATTGACGTATCCGTTTAATTCGTTGCTTGAATATGTGTGTCCAAGTCAGCATGGGCCCAAGTTCTAGCAACGAAGTAACGCATTTTCATTTGGTCTTTCAGCCCTTTTCGGTAAACAAATTTTACTATCCAGATTTGGAAACAGAATTTTTCATTGAGTGGTTTTTGTTGTTGTGTGTGTTATTTTGTACTCTCTCTCTATTTCTTTCCTTTGATTTCTCCACTATCTTAAACATATAGAGTGGGTCATAAATATTATTATTATACGACAATAGTTGGGGTTTTGCAGATACCATGGTATTCGATATACGGTCTAAAGTCGTTTCTGCAGCTACCGTAGTATCCGATACCACGGTCAAGAGGCGTTATTGCAGCTGTCGTGGTATCTGGCCTGCTACCGCGGTAACTGATATTCAGATATCGCGGTCCGACCGTGGTATCTGCTCGTGGTATCTGAAAAGTCATCTCATTTTCATCAAATTTTGTCAAATTGGTGAGAAAGAAGTTCAGCACTTAGTTATGTAATTGGATATCAGTTATTTTTTGGGATGACTTTTGAAAAGTGCAATTTCGGCAATATAATAGTCGTATTTGCAGTGGACCGTATATCAGATATCACGGTAACTGCAAAACGACTAACTGTAGATCCGCAGTTACCGTGGTGACAGGGGTATCAGCAAAAACGCAACATATGTGTGTTTACGTCATATCTACTGTGATTTGACGTCATATCTGCTTTGACGAAACGTGTCAAAACTTCCTGCCTTACTTCTGCCAAATTTCTGACTTCAGCCGGATTCCCGGCGAAGGATTTACCCGGAAAGAACAAAGGGTTCTCAGCAGGCTGGCGCTGGAAGAAATTAAACTAATGCAGGTTCGTTTCTTTCACCAGCAAGTCAATCCATGAAAGAAAGAACATAATAGCTAAATATTTTTCTTGTTTATAGACCAAACGTGTTACAACATAATGGTAGAAGTGATAGATATCGATCAGGAATATGAGGACGTGATAAAGACTCGGACGATAGTGAACCCTCCAACAAAAAACCGGGGATCACAAAGAAAAGGGCAGACCAAAGATACAAGACTGAGTGGGAAAGAGAATCTGACTTTAATGAATGGTTACGAAAAGGAAAGGTGCATACCGGTCAAAACAGTGGATAATTAGCTCACTGTCTTTGCTGCAAAAAGGATTTCGTTTGTAAAAAAGGGAAACACGACGCAAAAAGGCAAAAACAGACCAAAGCTCACGAAGAAAATAAAAAAGCGTGGATAACTTCGTCTTCTAAGACCATGGCATTGAGTCTTCATTTTTCTGGTGATTCAAAAATCGAAAGAGTGGCCACTGTTGAAGCGAAGCTAGTGACATTTCTCGTTGAGCACGATCTACCCTATTCGTTTTCGGAAACTTGTGAAAAGTATACCAGGCCCAGATCTTCTAAGCCAGGCCACTCTTGGTAGAACTAAAGCAACTAATATTGCTCGACAAGCGTTGGACCCTCATTTTCATGAAAAGCTTCTTGAAAACCTGAAAACGAATCTTTTCTCCGTAGTAATTAACGAGACCACAGATTCATCTGTAGCCAAACAACTTGCTGTTTGTGTCAGCTTTTGTGACGAAGCAATGAATGTGCAGGTAGATTTGCTCGCTCTTGTCGAATTCAGCGACGGATCAGCATCTGGTCTATTCAACCAGCTAGTGAAGGTGATGGATGATGTCAAGAAGGCGGGTGTTCCTCTACAAAACTGGGTCGGATTCTGCTCTGACACAACGAATGCTATGATGGGGATAAACTACTCAGTCAAAACACTTGTTGAAGGGAAATATCCCTGGGTTACAGTTGTGAAATGTAGCTGCCATCTGTGTGCCCTAGTTGCAAGTCTTGCTTGCAAAAAAACTGTCCAAGAGCCTCGAAGATCTATGTCGGACTGTGTGTAATCACTTCAGGCACAGTGCAAAACGCCAAGATGCATATAGGAAGGAATTTCAAGTCTTTACTCAAGTGGAACAGCACAGGTTCCTTGCTTTGGCTCCAACACGCTGGTTGTCGTTTCAAAACTGTGCACGTCGTATTCTCGAACAGTGGGATACTCTTACGTTGTACTGGGACTCTTTGATACTTGATGATCCCTCGCATGCTAATGATCATGTAAGAATGACACTAAACAACCCATACTCGAGGGTTATGATGTTTTTGTCGAGAACCTACTAGGAGAGCTGAATGAGTTCAACACCATCTTCCAGTCTGAAAAACCCCTATTCACCTTATGAAAACCCAGGTGGAAAAACTTCTTCGGACATTAGCCATGAACTTTATGAAGCCTTCATATGTTAGAACAGTCATCCCTTTTGACATCAATCGGCATGACGAAGTGAACTATCTTCCCGACGAAAATGTCTATATCGGCTACAAAGAGTACGATTTCCTTGTGGGGCTCGAAACGAGAGTAGTTATCAGGCCGTTTTGTAGCGGAAAGTCTCCGAATTCGTCGCTCCGCGAGGGATTTCTTCGTCGAAGCTGTTGAACAAATTCTTGACCATTTTCCATTCTCTGAAAATATCTACGAGCTGGTACACTTGCTTACCCCAAGCTCTAGTTATGAACTGAAAATTCCCAGTCTTTGTCAGTTCTTCGACTACTACGATTCTGTGCTTTGGAATAAAGCAAAGCTAGAGCAGAAATGGCGGTCTATACCAAGTGTAGCTCTACCTAGTACTGTCGATCTTCCTGACGTAGATGACATGGACATTGACGTTTACTGGCACCCCATCTTGCAAACGAAGTCACCAAATGGTAGTCGGATGTTCCCAAATGTCGGGAAAATGGTTCAGTACTTTTCCTCACTCCCTTTCTCAAACGTTATTGCCGAGCTCAAGTTTGCTCAAGGAAGTGAATACTGATAAGCAAAACCGACTGAGTGCAGTGACTCTTTCGGCAACGCTGAAAACCAAGTGTGGCCTTAAGCACAATTCTAAAGGAGGGCTTGACTCGGGCAAGTCAGTGCTAGAGCTAGAACCCGGACTAGTCAAGCGTGTACTCAAAGTGAAGGATAGTGCCTCTTCTCGTGACTGTAACGTTTTGAACCAAAGCATTGTGTATGGTCTGGCCAAAGATATTGTTTGTGACACACGTGAACAGTCCAATTCCGATTAATCGTGTCTGTTTGTCTTGTATTATTTATCTGAATGTTGCTTCTTGAAGCTTTTGATATTGATTTTCATTAAACATTAATCGAAAAAGGTTAAGATACGAGAATCTAGTTACCCATCAATTATTCTATTGGATAGGCTTGAAGGCCCAAGGGAAAATCGCTTTTAATTTCTTCACTATTCACT